>BSBK01000524.1:1215000-1815000 GCA_027943335.1 Chamaecyparis obtusa | reverse complement strand
GCTTTCCACCGCATATTACGTTCAGCCTTTAAGTCCCTCCCTTCAGATTTTGTTGATCTCCATTACTCCTACCACCGGTTTCTTCATGCGAAGAAACTTTCATTCATTGCTTCACAGTGCAAAGCCTTGTGTAACACACTTATCCAAGATCCTAAGCTCTTTTGGCGTACCTTATTCCCGCGGCACCCCCCTCTGCCCTCCACCATCGACCTTGCCTCCCTCATCTCCCACACCTCGACTCTCTATGACATCCCAGGCCAGCCTTCTCTCCACCTCATCCCACCCCCTCACTGCCATATCTTCACCGCATCCAGCATTCACGAGGCCGTCAGATCTATGAGATGAAGTAGAGCGGCCGACGAGGATGGTTTTCAGGCAGAGCTCCTTAAGCTCGGTATCACGGTGCTAGGCTCTTATCTTCCCACACTCTTTAATAGAGTGGTTTGCCTGGCTTCCTTGAGGCTTGGTTGAGACATGTGATTCATCCAATCCACGAGTGGATCAATCTCGGACCCCGGCAACTACAGAACCATCATGATTGGGCATACCTTTGCCAAACTCTATGCCACGACATTGAACACTATTCTTTCTTCACAGCTTGACAGGTTGGGCTGTAGGGCTAGAGGTCAAGCTGGTTTCCATGCAGATTACCAAACCATGGACCACGTTTTGACTCTACGGGCGATCGTTGAGGAGGCTCGCTATCGCTCTGCGAAAGTCTATTGTTGCTTCATTGACTTTCGTAAGGCGTTCGATTCCGTCCCCCGGGTGGCCCTTTTTCAGAGACTTAGAGACATTGGGATATTTGAGATTCTTTTGAGTGCCATTATGAGACTTTATGAGCGTGTTGAGGGCAGATTCAGGACTTCGAAGGGCTTTTCAGACCCTATTTAGAGCACTATTGGGGTGAAACAGGGATGCCCTCTTTCCCCCACCTTATTTGGCATCTACATTGACGAGCTCGAGGGCTTCATCAGAGATTCGTCTCTCCCAGGTGATGGCTGCTATTTACACCAGGTCTTAGTTTCCATTCTTCTTTTTGCTAATGACGTGATTCTCTTAGCCTCCTCACCTGAGGGTCTCCAGAGAATTCTTGATATCTTGACCTCCTTTGTGATTTGAGACAGCTTGTGGTTAATTTGGGGAAGACACGGGTCATGGTCTTCAACTGCTTGAAGACCTCTCATTTACACTTCTACTTCCAGGGACAGGAGATCGAGATTGCCTCCGCATACACATACCTCAGGGTTAAGTTTTCCGGTCCTTGCTTCAGTTTGAGACTTGCTATTCAGCCCAGAATCAGTAAAGGGATGGGTTCCCTCGCCCTGATCGAGAGACAGTGCTTTAGACACCACTTTCAGGACACCTCGTCCAAGTTATCCCTCTTGGATTCTTTGGTTAGACCTACTGTACTATATGGCTTTGTTGTTTAGGGACCATCTCTTCTTGATTCCGACTGGACCTTTATTGAGCGTATACAGACTCTCCTCCTTCAGCGTATCATCAGATGTCATCATACCACCTCCCACAACATCATCCTTGCGGAGTTCGGGGCTCATCCCTTTAGGTTAGGAGCCATCTTCGATCTGGTTTGGTTTCTTCACCGCCTACGTTGCTTCGCTGACGCTTCAGATGACTGGAGTAGATAATCTTACCTCGCCTATTGCTCTTCTATTGAGTTGGCTAGATCTGACACCTCCCCTAGAGCTCGTTGCTGGTATGTTCAGGCCACTTCCCTTTTGGGTTCCATCGGGATTGATATTGATCACCTACCCCCCTTTCAGTTTTCTTTGGACGCTCCGGCTCATCTTCTCCCCTCCAGACAGGAGTTGAATGAGCATGTCAGACTTGACATCTATAGGTAGTACATCATCTCGACTTGGACCAACCCTAGTGGGGGCTTACGTCCGAGGATGGCTTTTTATGTTGAGCACTTCTTACACATTCAGGATGGGATCATCATTCGACCCAGATATTTATCACAGTGTTGGTGCCATGCTCTTCGGATCGCGCTAGGATCTTTCAAAGTTGGCTGTCACCGCTTGTGAGCGCAAACTGATCATCACATTGATAGAGAGGATCGCATTTGTTGTTTATGCACATTGTCTGAGATTGAGATTGAGGCACATTTCATTTTCCGCTGCCCTATATACTATGAGATTAGAGGGAGATTCTATTGCTTATTTAGAGATTGCAGCTCCTTGACTTCCTTCTTTTGTTACTCTAACTAGAGATGTTTGGCACTCTATTTACGAAAGACGGTACGGCTCCGTGACCAGACCCTGCAGCTTCTATTTCCCCAGAAGTAGGTCACCGAGCAGCTCATTACGGATTTCTTCTCGCCCTCCCCTCCGGCCCGGGGTGTGAAGCGGCCCTCATGTGCCTCCCCCATCGGTCACTCCAGATCCGTGAGACCTCGCAATGCTTCTACCCATCAGTGGCAGACCACCAGGAGATCACGATGACGGGTCCATACCCATATTCTTCCAGGTCACTATCCTTTTGTGTTGGATTTCTTTCCGCTCGGGAAGGACCCCTAGTCCTTGCCCTGGTGGTTCTTGGATCTTTGTTCTCTGCTTCTTTTTTGGTTCCTTGTTCTTTTAGCGTGTTCCCCGACCACTGTTTGGTGGTCCGCTAGTTTTTTGCTACTTTTGCTGTATGATTCCTATCCCATAGACCCTTGTTGGTCTTCCGTTGGACATTAATAAATTTATCTTATCTTATCTTATCTTATCTATCTCATCAGTGATCACAGAGGAATTTCTGGAATTTTGGGTTTGTCAGATAATGTTTTGATCAGTTACATAGAATCTGAATATCACACCAAGTTATCAAGTGATGTAGGGGGAATGGTTTGAGGAGATCAAATGCAATTGTGATAAGGTGGAGAATCCATAAGTTCTGCTCTAGGATAGAGTCAGGGAGAGGGATAGAGAATTCTAAAATTGAAAACTAACTTTATGGTAAGTTACAAAGCAATTTACTTGTATGGCACAAGCTAACATGCTACTATTGGTAAGTTTGGCACTGCAAATAGAGGTTGATTTTTATTCTTTTTAAGTTGACACAGTTTGCATGGCCATATTAACTCTATTGAATTCAAGTGGACTAGTTCTAAAGAAAACTAATTACTATAGAAACACCTAATTTGTATATACTTGGTTACATTGCATAACTGAGCCTGTCAAGCTACATTTTATATGTGATTCATTCTTTTGGTGTACTGTACAAGCTGGGAAAGATTGTAATGAAGAACTTAACGAGCAGTTTATATGAATTATTGAACCAACTTCAAATAAAATCCAATCTAACCTCCTTAAATTTGGAGCTTGTCAAAGACTGCTTGGTTGTCACTATATAATCTAACAAACATTCAAAATTTCTCTTTAATGAGAAGTAAGACGACAGACTTATAGTAAAAAAATGTATGGGACAAGCATGGTGGAAAAATCGGCCAAGCAAAGAAGAAATCCAAGCTGATAGACAAATAAATATCTTGATAAAATCGCTTATTTCTTGAAAGCTTAAGATATTTTTTCTTGTGTTCTTTAAAGTATCCTTTGAGAAATTTGACAGTGATTAAAATCTCAGGAAACATAAACGTAGTCTGCCCGAAATTAGTTGGTAAAATTAGTTTAGAGAATTTAGCTATATTTAAAATGTTCTCATCACAAACTAAGATATTGAGCTTAGTCAAATCATGGAGATGAAAGATTTAATAAGTAGAAATGGTGTTTCCATTCCCTAATTAGCTTAGAGTTGAATTTGGAAAAGCTGTTCAATGATAGTGTTGGTGCTATGTTAATCCGTATCGCTTCATCTTTTTGTTCTATCCCAATGAAAGGATGCACGACTATTAACAGTTCTGAAAATTTATTAGAAACAAGAGAACTTTGGCGTTGTTTAATTACCTAGTTACTCTGCTTGTTTGCATAAAGAAAGGAAGGTAATATGGGATACTAGTATTTCTGGCTCTATTTTTGCGAGAGTACTGCTACCAAAACTCTGTGCAAAACACAGACAACCAGTGGTTGCCTGAAAAAGTATTTTCTTATGACTTTACAATAATTTTAGCAATAAATTTGAGATAAATAAACATGATCTTTTTAAAAAACTGTTGGTAATCTATGAATAAAATAGTGAAGACTTCAAATCTTCATGCTTAATGCTATAAATTACTATCGCGAATCTTTAAATGAAGATCTGTAAAAGTTTTGGCTAAGAAATGTTGGGTCATACTTCATGAATCCTTGTTAAGATGAACTTCAAAATGAATATTAAGTATTACATATTTAAAAGGTAAAAAGTGTACACTAACACTTGTTGTTTTGGATTAATTTTGATCGTTTATTTCAAATGCAATAAATTAGTGTCAAGTTCTTTATTTCACTAAATATGTCACACGATTTGTAACTTATTAGGCTGAGTCTTTAAACCCTAGCAGTTCGAACCTATGTCTCACATTTTTTTTTTTTTCAAAGTTGAACTTTTTTTTAATTGGATAAAGCTAAAAGAAAATTACAAATTACTGAAACTTGCAAAAGTGGAACTGAAACTGGTTTAGAATTATAGCTGCAATTTTGGCCCCTTCAACTTCCAAATTCAAATTTAATTATGGGGCCATGATAAGTCACTTTCAATAAGTCATTGCTCGCTAACTAATAAAAAAATATTAGTGTTTTTTTGGGCAAATTGTTACCATAGGGGTAGCTCCCTATATTAATCATAAGGAAAAAAGGGTCATTACATATTTGTCTCCTTATGTAGTGTTACAAAGAGACTCCCAAATAGAGTTTAAGCTATGACAAAGCTAATTATATGGACATCCATTAAAATTAAAGTAAGTGAGCAAGTATACAAAACACGAGAGCTATTTCATAAACTGTCAATATAATCAATGTTGAAAGATTTTTACAATCCATCAAATTGTGTGAATGTTGTTTCTAGATTCGATTGTGTGTGAGATTTATAGATTGTGTGGGAATATTTGTTCTTAAGAGTTTACACAACAACAATGTAAAGCAATGCGCAAGCAATACAATATAATACAACTCATATACACAAGTGTAATTCAAACATAGATTACAAATCTCAAGGGTTCCTTGACGTAGATTATGTAAATGTTAATTAATCTACTTAGTACAACAAACATACAAAGTCTTCACATAATGTAAATAAATACATCAGGGTGGTCCCACATTTTGGCCAACTTTGACATTGAAATCAACATTCTGAAAAAAAATCACTTTCAAACACCTATTGCCGCAAAACTATTAGGAATTTGAAGATGATGTAAACTAGAGGCTTTCAAAAATTTCTTTTTAATTTCTAATTATATTTTAAAAAATAAAATAAAATTGATTTGAATCCATTTTTTTTCTCATTCGAAAAGTGGTTTGTGTGTAAAATCAACATTTTTAAGGAGTGACTGTCACTTGGATTAGCATTACATTTTTTTCAAAACTGATAATGATGTAATTCTTTCGAGGTTATATTTTTAACTTCAATATTTAATGGATGGAATTGGTTTCATTCATTTTGGTTCAATATTTCATACTTTATTAAGTTCTAAAGTGAGAGTAATTGTAATTTAGACATAGCTTCTTTTGGATTGCTCTAACTTGATCTGTATATATTGAAATTTATTTTTCCTTTTTTTGATAGAAATGTAACACAAATACGTTTTTCCTACATATTTTTTATATTTTTTTTTGTATGTTACTATTTTTTTCGAACCGTCGACGAGATAGGTTGTTGAATGACCAAACAACCTACGTTTAATTAAAGTTAATTTTGAAAGTAACAATGAACTCAATATGTATTAAAATTATGGTTGTTAGAAAGCTTACTCGAAGTAGCATCGTCTGACATTTGTTTTTAATTTCAGAACATTTGTTAGAGTAATAAAGTGTTTACTGATTAATTAAATCACGTTTGATTTAATTACTAAGTCACTTATTATCTTTTTCTACTTAAGCTAAACTTTAGACATATAATAATTAATTATTTTATTAATTATTATTGTGCAACTTAAGTTTTACCTTTTTAGGTTTTCAAATCTCCTTTTATAAGGATTGATCTCTTTTTGTTTTGATAACTTTATAACAAATTATTCATTATTGAATTGCAACTTTTGTTTTTGCACATCAAGAATGATTTCTCTTCTCTCATAGATTAATGTGTTTAGGCCTCCATAGCTTTTTGCTCCTTCTCTCTCTTTCTGTGATAGGTGTTTGCATGCAGGTGTTCTTGGGAGCTGTGGGTTGTTTATTCATCAACTCCAATATGGTATCAGAGCTTCAGATCTGTTTTCCCCTGTCCTCTTCCTGAGAGATTTGACCGTGTTTGTTAGATCTACAATTTCAGAGGGTTTTCAATTGGATCTGGGAGGACCTCTCTTTCTGGTCGTCTTGGCTTCAAACAGACCTCACGGTTGCGTTCAGAGCATCTAAGAACCCCTAGATCCATATAAAATTTGTCCAATTTGGACAAAGTTGGAATCTGTGGCAAATTTTTTTTGCAATCAGCCCTAGCACAAATCTCAAGGTGGTCACTGGTTTTTTTGTGCACTTTGGGCCCGAACGGACCTCACCATTGAGCTCATAGCGCCCAAAAACACCTATTTCAATATAAGGCACGACAAATTTGGACGTTGTTGCATTTTGAGGCAAACTTTTTTTACATGCTAGGCTGTACAACCATGGTATGCAAATCGAGGCAAAAATTGTACCACCCTGGCACACAAATTGAGACAAAAATTGTATTGCCTTGGCACACAAATTGAGGTAATTTTTTCTTGTCCAGCACATAAATTGAGGCAAAAATCATACGGTCTGACACACATCCCGAGGTGCACGTGATTTTGGATATATATATATATATATATATATATATATATATATATATATATATATATATATATATATATATATATATATATATATATATATATATGTGATAACTTTATAACAGATTATTCATTATTGAATTGCAACTTTTGTTTTTGCACATCAAGAATGATTTCTCCTCTCTGGTGGATCAATGCGTTCAGGCCTCCATAGCTTCTTGCTTCTTTTTTTTTTTTTTTCTGTGACAGGTGTTTCCATGCAGGTGTTTTTGGGAGCTGTGGGTTGTTTATTCATCAATCCGCATGAGTGCCCCTAATGACACTACTCGAACCATGAACATATGACAAACAAAGGCAAAACATCTGTCAATCGAAGATACAAAAGATAATAATCTACATATGTGCTCTCAAATAATGAATATATGACAAACAAAGGCAAAACATCTATCATTCAAGGATGCATTTGACACATAAATCTGTACAAGTGACCCTAACGACACTACTCAACTATGCAAGAATAAAATGTTGGTTGAAAATACAGGGGCCAATTGTCTATACAACTGATCAACTATGGAAATAAAGAATCATCAACATGAACAATAGAAAACCGTCATAATGTTGAAAAGAGAGGCATGACAGGTCCACTAACATGGTGTCACTAAAGAGAAAATTAAGGCAAGGCCCATGCAAAGAGAGCATGACCTTGACCTATCCCTGATGTAGAATCCAACTCAGCCTCTATTGCCATAACTGTTATGTAGCATGCATTCGAAATAGTTGAATGGTGTGAGAAGAGCAGAGGCTGAAAACTTCATTATTTGCAATCGATCTGATCTTTAAAACCTACAAAAAAAACTTGCATTTCTCCTTCCTAGCACCTAAGCTCTGATACCATGTAGAATTTTCAGCATAGATCTAGCTAGGAAATAAGAAAAATGATAGCTTGCAAAAACAGAAAAAAAAAATAGAGCAGATCAACAATAAAATTCTATCTCTCATTCCATGATTCAATAATTCATTACATTATGCACATAGTGCATGATTTATACAATAAAAATTGTAATGAGTAACTGTAGTTAGCAATAAAAAATTATGGTGAAGAGTATAATCAGGAGTTAAAACATCAGTTCCACTGCAGTTGGATTTGGCGATCCAAAAATTTCTGATCAAAACTGAAGCTTGCTTTCAAATCAGCGAGCACCAATGACTGAACAAAACTAAAGCCTAACAGACTGTCATCCATAAAACATCGTCTAAACTGAGCTGAACATGCAGTTGGAATTAACATACGCTAACAACATCATCTTGTTTGGTCTTTGTTTTAGGCCTTGAAAGACATTTTCTTTTTTCATCTTGAAATTTCTTTTCAAGTTTGGGGTCTTTGCATGAAGACCCCCTTCGCACTGTTAGGAAAGAAGAGTACATAACACTTTCCACAGTATCAATTCTTAGGGGAAAATAAACTAGGGATGATTATCAATTCCAATTACGGTCATGAAGATGCACAAAAGTAAACAAAGTAAACATAGAAGGATAAACAAGCATATAACAAAACACCAGTATTTACGTGGGAAAACCCTTACGGGTAAAAAACCCACACACCCAAAGCAACAATCACTTATATTATCATAAATCTGGTTACATATAAGTTACAGATTGTTCGCTTGTAGATGTAAATTCTCAACCTCAGTTCTACAAATGCTGAATATTCGACCACTAAGTTTCATAGAGATTGACCATCTGCAACTTATCGAGTATCTCTTCAGCATTTGTTCATGCACTATTGCTTCATCCTCGTAGCCTTTTTTTAAAAAATTCCTAACGAATTCCGTAGACATTTATACACTTTGCAATTCATTATAGAATTTGGTATAACAACTGTCATAGAGAGAAATGGTTATTGGTAGCCTTGGCAGTCCTAATGGTCACTCCTCCAGTTGACAGTCCCTTCGGCATCGAGTCACTCCCTTTGGCATCGGGTCACTCCCTTCGGCCCCAAACACTCCCTTCGACATCGGGTCACTCCCTTCGGCCTCGGTCACTCCCTTTGGCCCTGGACACTCCCTTTGGCATCAGGTCACTCCCTTCGGCATCGGGTCACTCCCTTCGTCAGACAACACTATACGGTGGGTGATACATCGTGGGCATCATGTACTCTATTGTGGGGCACAAGCCTCATCGCACGGTTATCATATGCTTCACCGCGCAGTCCACTATACACTTACCGTATAGTGCCTCGTCACACAATGACCACCGTACGTGGTCTTGGTAGTACAAGGCATTCTTAACAATCTCCCACTTGACAAAGTACTTATTGATATCCACGAAGTTACTCAACACGACCACATGTGTCATTCGAACTTAACCGTGTCTATTTCGATACCTCTTAGGTATACAACATGAATTCAAAATCAACAACATATACAACCTGTAACATATAGTCTCAAGCCTCAAAGTAATATCTACCACATATACACGAGGAAGCTCCCACTGCATAGGTAATGTCCATCTGATATGAATCCATTCGGCAGGAACACATAGAAGTGCAACAACAAACTTGTAGCATCAAGAACATCAACCATGTACCATGTCCTCTTAAGTTTGTATCAAGTGAATGTCTTTTGGACTTCCTAATGAAACCAATGATCATGCCAACAAACACATCCCTAATCACAAGAGAAAACACCATCATCTCCGTCTTTAAGTATCCATGAGCACCTACAATTGATCAATCCATGCTAACTCCAAATGCAACATTGCAATATCATGAAGTATCCAGCAAATGAACAATATACTCAATATGAAGAAACTAAACTGATATCAATGTCAAAGTTCCAACCATGGCCTCAGGAACGTAAACATGACAACATGATCTAAACCATCTCAACCAAAGAGATAACATGCTCCATTTGAACATACCACAAACTACACCTTTATCAAAGACTCCATTGAGCCCTCAAGATGTCAACATCTTTAGTCACATGAAGATTAACATCTCCAAATAGTACTTCAACAAATATGAAAAGATCCTTGCAACATTAGAATCTCATGCCTTCAATACCTACAATACTAATGTAGATTATTCACTACGTCACTACCAACAACTCCCACTGAACTATGGTATCGAGTTATACATGGCATCTACGTCGCTGCCAACTATTCCCATTGTATGGTGTTGTTGATCCACACATGGCATCGTGACAAACATCTTCTACAAAGATTGAATTACTCTAACCAGTTGTCATCAGATGACCGGTTAGCCAAAGCAACACTACTAGCACCTTCATCATCACTCTGAGAAGATTAGGAATCGGAAGAACTCTTCATTTTCTTCTTCTTCTTCGCAATCCTCTCGGATATGACCAGCCTGCCCACAATTCCAACACTTCATTTTGGACTTCTTTCTAGGAGACCTAAACCTTTCCTTTGACTTGGATTTAGATTTCTTGTCCTCCTACTTTCCTCGAACAACAAGAACCTCCTTGACCATCTTAGAAGATTTCCTTTGTGCTCCTTCTGACAGCAACGAAGCAACCACATCTTCCATCTTGAAAGTGGTTGTACTCCCAATGGCCATCACCAGATGATCCCATGTGTCAGGCAAATAATATAATAGAAGCATACATCGATCCTTGTCATCAATCTTGACTCCTACAAAAGTTAATTGTGCAACAATCATGTTGAAAATATTCAAATGATCTGCTATAGATGTACCCTCCTCCATCTTCAAGGAATACAACTTCCTCAAGAACAACTTGTTTACCAGAGACTTTCCTTGATAAATGTCACAAGTTTCTTCCACAAAGAAGATGTTGTCTTCTCCTCGTGAACATTTAACAGAACTAAGTTCGCCAAATAGAGCCTGATCAACCCTTTGGCTTTTCTATTCTCGAATTCCCAATCCTCTTGTTTCATGCCTAAAGGTTTAGCTCCAGCCACTGCAAACCAAAGATCTCTATCAACCATCAAATCTTCCATCTTGGTTTGTTGGAAACTGCAATTGAAACAATTGGTGTATTGTCATTGATGTCAAACCTTAATTGGTAAGATAGTTGCTATCTATGAAAGTACTATATCTATTGATTGGTGAAAAGGATTAGGGCAAGGGAGATAACAATAGCACCTAGGGAAAGGTTGAGTTATTTGATACTTCAATGAGTACTTGATTATTTGACACTATGATAAGATAATATATTGTTTATCTAAGTAAGAAGAAAGACTGAAGAAGTAGGCTTAATCGAGAAAAAGTGAAGAAATTTAGTTTAAGCTGAGTGATGTTAGTGTCGACCGAGCGCCAGTATATGTCGAGTAACTTTAGTGTTGACTGAATATCACTTTATGCCGAGTGACAAGAAATTACCGAGTGAAAAAGTGTTAGTTGAGGAAGACAGTTTGAAGAGATGACCGAGTTACACAGTGATGTCCGAGGAGATGAACACAGTATTGACTGAGCATCAGTAATTTACATTTGGAGGAATAATTCAGATTTCTAGCTGACATAGTTGAATTCTTGGGTTATGTAAATCGTGTTGACTTTATTAATTAATTGTATGGAGAATTTAATGCATGGTAAATCATTTTATGGATTCAATAAGGAGATTGAAGATGTTTCTAGAAGGATGGATGAAGAACTTAAATGATGGAAGGATTCGATGAATCTAACCTAACCTAAGATCTACGGAGGAGCTTACGAGGCAAAAGACAAATCTATCTATTGGAGAGGTATAAAGGGAAACCTAAGTGTGAAGTTACACAAGGTAAAGGAGGCTGAAGTTGTTGATGTTATTGACTGATAAGTCTAAGAAGAAGGTTGAAGGTGAAAGAGTTGTGATTGTTTGAAGCAAATTCTGAGCAGATCAGAGATGGAGATGGAAATGGTACTCAGTTAATAAATCAACATACATGTGCGAATTGGATCTGATATTTTCAAAGTGAGTTGTATGTTTTACAGATAAGATATTACTGCTACTTTCTAACCATTGTATAAGTCTAAATCCTTTAATCAAGGTTGACCTAACAATCATTGTTAAATCATTTAATCAAGGTGGCATTCTAATGGAATGTACTTAAATCCTTTAACCATGTCACTTTTGACAGAGTGTTTTAAATCTTTTAACAGGGTCACACCTAGCAGTGTGTTTGTAACCTTTAACAAGGTTGGCTTTTCACAGAGTTCACTTTAGAAGAGTAAAAATATCAGTAATATGTTACAAAGTGGTTTTTCCCATGTTGGATTTCCACTATAAATATGGTGTTATACTTGTGTGAATGGTTTTTGTGAATGTTTCTATATTATGCAAGTTAATTAATGTTGGATAGTGGACTGTATGTTATATATTTCTTGTATACATATTATTTAGAGACCGAGTTGTGTTGGTGATTATATCTGAGATTGTTGAAGTGTTTAAAAGTTCAATTGATACATCTAGACCCGCGAACAACTGATTCACCCCCCTCTCTATTGTTTTAAATAATATTAACAATTGGTATTAAAGCTATTGGTGCTTACAAAGAAAAAACTTAAAAGGTACTTGAAGCTAATGATCAAGATGTATAAAAGGGAGGTACCGAAGTTGAACAAGGAGAACTTCCTTGCATAACAGAGTTTGATGAAACTGCATCTAGTTGGTATTGGTGATTCGACGAAATACTATGTTGAACATGACTATGTCATACCTGCTGCACCTTTGATTGTCAAGGAGATGAAAGAAAAATAAGAACACAATCATCCAATGTTGGAGATTGCATCCGCCTTAAGTTTCCTTGAATTTGAAGATATCAAAGATTGCACTAATGCAAAGAAAATGTGGGATACTCTTGCAACCATTTATGGTGGTGATGTTAATGTTCTAAGGGAAAAAGCTAAAAGCTTGAGAGGTAAGTTTGATGAAATGAAAATGCAAGAAGGTGAGAATATTGCTCAGTATTGTGGTAGAATTAAAGAGGTAGTGCATGCTATTAGAGGACCTAATGGAATCATTGAGGATGAGATCACTGTCATTAGTAAAGTATTGAGAACTTTGCTTCCTATCTATGCTATCAAAATTTTTGCAATTCAAGAATCAAGATGTAATCCTAGTAATGTTCTAACTTTGGAAAGTCTTGGTGGTAAGCTTACTGCTTTTGAGCTTCTAACTATGATAAATACACTGTTCCTAATATTGAATTTGCATTCAAGTCACAAATGGTTTTGCATAAATCTAAGAGAGAAAAAGGAAAATGTGTGAAAAGTGAAAGTGATAGTGGAAGTGACAGTGACACTTCTGATGAGGAACTAGATGATCTTGAGGTACTCATGGGTAGAAGATTGAAAAGAGGAAAAGACAAATATAAAGGTAAACTTCCTATAATCTATTTTTCATGTAATAAAGTTGGCCATATTGCTGCAAGATGTCCTGACAGGAATGAAAAGGATGAGGAAAGAGAAAGCAAGTACAAGGATAAGAGAGATCACATAGATTAGCGAAGGTACATAGATTACAAGGATAAAGGTAACAAATCATGCTATATATTAGAGGATAATAGAAATGGAAAGTTTGATGCAAAAAGTGATGAAGACATATTCCTAGGTTATTCGACTAAGAGAAAAGCTTATAAGTGTTTGAATTCTAACACTAACAAAATTGTGGAAAGTACAAATGTGAGAGTTGATGAATATGCAGAGAAAAATGAACAAGAAAGTAGACAAGAACCTGAAGACTATAGATCTTTTGTCTATATGGAAGGAGAAGCAAGTAACACACTTGCACCAAATGTAGAGTCACACGTAAGCAATGCTGAGCATCAGGAGGATATTGCCGAGCATTAGGAGGATGTTGCCGATCAATCAAAAGCAAAATCTGATAATTTTCATGATGAACCTAAAGAGAAAGGAGAAAATAAGTCTGAACCTATATTGGCACAGTATGTAAGAAGACATCATAAGCCTGAAAAAATTATTGGAGATAAGGAATCTGGAGTCTTGAACAAAAGTAAGTTGAAAGACCCTACATGTTTATTATGTGAGTTTGAGCCTAAGACAATAAAAGACGCTTTAGAGAATGAGGATTGGATTTAAGATATGAATGAAGAAATAGATCAAATAGAGAAGAATGATACTTGGACTCTGGTGCCGAGACCAGAAAACAAGAATGTTATTGGAACAAAATGGGTATTCAAAAATAAGCTTAATGAACATGGACAAGTCACAAGAAAAAAGGCAAGATAGGTATGCAAGGGTTATGCACAAGAAGAGGGAATAGACTATGGGGAATCATTTTCCCCTGTAGCAAGATTAGGAGTGAGAACTCTACTTACATATGCTGCTTACAAAGATTTCAAGGTATATCGAATGGATGTTAAGTCTGCATTTTTGAATGACATATTAGAAGAAATATACATTGAACAACCTGAAGGATTTGTTGATCCAAACAAGAAAAATATGGTTTGCAAATTGAACAAGGCGTTGTATGCATTGAAGAAAGCCCCCAGAGCATGGTATGAGAGGCTGCACAATTACTTAATAAAGATTAGATTTGCAAGGACAAATGATAACAATAATCTGTACATGAAAGCTAAAAAAGGTAAATGGATTTTGTTAGCAGAATTTTTTGTAGATGATATCATATTTGGTGGACAAGATGCCCTATGTCAGAAATTTTCAAGTGAGATGCAAACTGAGTTTGAAATGTCTATGTTTGGTGAGATCAAATTCTTTGTTGGTTTACAAGTCCATTGAATGGAGAAATGTATCTTTATTTCACAATCTGAATATATCAAAGAGATATTGAAAACTTTTGGAATGGAGGATTCAAGGCCAGTGAGTACTCCTATGGCTACTACACAAAAACTATCTAAGACTGATGATACTGCTAAAGTGAATTAAACCCTGTATAGATCCATGATTGGTAAGCTACAATATGTTGTCAATAACATATTGGATATAGCCCTAGCAGTTGGGATTGTGGCAAGATTCTCTGCCAATCCTAAGGAAAACACATGATGGCTGTGAAGAGAATACTGACATATCTAAAAGGGCCAAAAGAGTATGGATTATACTACAAGAGGAATGGAAAATTTGAATTGAGAGTCTACACTGATGCTGATTGGGTAGGAAATGTTGATGACAGGAAAAGTACAAGTGTTGGAGCTTTCTTTGTTGGACAAAGCCTAGTCTCCTAGACAAGCAAGAAACAAAATTGCATTTCCCAATCTACAACAGAAGCTGAGTATGTGGCAGCTGTAGTGAATTGTTCAAATATGGTATGGATCAAGCAATTGTTGAAAGACATGAAAGAGGAGATCACTGAACTGGTTGTTATATATTGTGATAACACAAGTGCTATCAAAATATCAAAGAATCCCGTGATGCACACACAAACCAAACATATTGCTATCAAGTATTGATACTTGAGGGAATTGGTACAAGAAAAAGAAGTGAGAATGAAATATGTGAACACAAATGAATAATTAGTAGACATATTCACAAAAGCTTTACCTAAGGATGCTCATGAATATCTGAGAGGTAAATTAGGAGTGTTTCCCCTAATTGATGCTGCCTAGTCAAGCTAGGAGCATTGCATCAAATGTGTTGCACAAAGTATCTGACAAATTGATGCAGGAAAGGTCACACTTTAGGAGCTGCCTAGAGTTGTGAAAAGAAAAACAAGAACAACAAAGATGATAATCAGTCATAAGCAAGATGACAGAAGGAGTAATACTATTACTGAACTGACAAGATGACATTTACATATGAAAGATGTAATACTGCTTTGGCATTATTGTGAAAGAGGGAGAGATTCAAATATGAAAACACAGATTAAGTATGATAAAAAATGAAAACACAGATTAAGTATGATAAAAAATGAAAACACAGATTTAGAGAATCAGAGGGAGAGAGATAGAAAAGATTCAGAGGGAGTAACTATGTGAATGGTCAAGCAAGGGTAAGTTATTGAGAATCAGAATGAAGCTAAGGATATTATAAATATTTCTGATGTATGACAAAGTTTTGGATTGGTTGGTAAATCATGTGCTTTTCATGTGGTGTTGCCATCAATGCCAAAGAGGGAGATTGTTGGAAACTGCATTAAAGCAATTGTTGTATTGTTATTAATGTCAAACCTTAATTGGTAAGAGAATTTCTATCTATTAAAGTACTATATCTATTGATTGGTGAAAAGGATTAGGGCAAGGGAGATAACAATAGAACCTAGGGAAAGGTTGAGTTATTTGATACTTCAATGAGTACTTGATTATTTGGCACTATGATAAGATAATGTATTGTTTATCTAAGTAAGAAGAAATACTGAATAAGTAAGCTTAACTGAGCAAAAGTGAAGAAATCTAGTTTAAGCCGAGTGATGTTAGTGTCGACCGAGAGCCAGTATATGCCGAGTAACTTTAGTGTTGACCGAACATCAATTTATGCTGAGTGACAGGAAATTATCGAGCGAAACAGTGTTAGCCGAGGAAGACAATTTGAAGAGATGATCGAGTTACTCAGTGATAATTGAGGAGATGAACACAATATTGACCGAGCGTCAGTAATTTACATTTGGAGGAATAATTCAGATTTCCAGCCGACACAGTTGAATTCTTAGGTTATGTAAATCATGTTGACTTTATTAATTAATTGTATGGAGAATTTAATGCATGGTAAATCATTTTATGGATTCAATAAGGAGATTGAAGATGTTTCTAGAAGGATGGATGAGGAACTTCAATGATGGAATGATTCGATGAATCTAACCTAACCTAGGATCTACAGAAGAGATTAAGAGGCAAAAGACATATCTATCTATTGGAGAGGTATAAAGGGAAACCTAAGTGTGAAGTTACACAAGGTAGAGGAGGCTGAAGTTGTTGATGTTATTGACTGATAAGTCTAAGCAAAAGGTTGAAGGTGAAGGAGTTGATCAGAGTTGTGATTTCTTGAAGTGAATTCTGAGCAGATTGGAGATGTAGATGGAAATGGTACTCAGTTAGTAAATCAACATACATGTGTGAATTAGATTTGATATTTGTAAAGTGAGTTGTATATTTTATGGATCAGATATATCTGCTACTTTCTAACCATTGCATTAGTCTAAATCCTTTAATCAAGGTGGCATTCTAATGGAATGTACTTAAATCTTTTAACTATGTCACTTTTGACAAAGTTTTAAATCCTTTAACATGGTCACACCTAGTAGTGTTTTTGTAACCTATAACAAGGTTGGCTTTTCACAGAGCTCACTTCAGAAGAGTGAAAATATCAGCAACATGTTACAAAGTGGTTTTTCCCATGTTGGGTTTCCACTATAAATTTGGTGTTATACTTGTGTGAATGGTTGTTGTGAATGTTTTTATATTCTGTAAGTTAATTACTATTAGATAGTGGACTACATGTTATATGTTTCTAGTATACATATTATTTAGAGACCGAGTTGAGTTGGTGATTATATCTGAGATTGTTGAAGTGTTTAAAAGTTCAATTGGTACATCTGGACCTGAGAACAACTGATTCACCCCCTCTTTGTTGTTCTAAATAATATTAATAGAGTTTCCACAACTCATAATTTCTACCATCAAACTTCACAACATCTAATCTTCCTGATGTGCTCGCCATCTCAATCTACAATATTGAATACCAGTACGCTACAAATCACCCACTATAGAAATGACACAAAGAACTTGCCCACAAGGATAACCCAACTAGCTCGGTTCTCATACCGCTTGTTGGGAAAGAAGAGTGCATAACACTTTCCACAGTGTCAATTCTTAGGGGAAAATAAACTAGGGATGATTATCAGTTCCAATTACGGTCATGAAGATGCACAAAAGTAAATAGAGGAAACATAGAAGGATAAAAAATAAAATAAAAAAACACCAGTATTTACGCTGAAAAACCCTGTTGGAAACTGCAATTGAAATAATTGTTGTATTGTCATTGATGTCAAACCTTAATTGGTAAGACTGTTGCTACTTATGAAAGTACTATATATATTGTATTGTTGTGAAGGATTGGGGCAAGGTTGGTAACAATAGCACCTAGGGAAAGGTTGAGTTATCTTGATACTACAAAGTGCACTTGACTATGTTGTACAATGATGAGACAATGTATTATTTATACTAGTAAGAATGAAGACTAAACTAGTAGGCTTGACCGAGCAAAAAATAGAAATCATGTTTAAGTCGAGTAATGTTAGTCTCGATTGAGTCAGTGTATGCTGAGAAAAATTCTAGTGTTGACCGAACAACAGTTAATTGCCGAGGACGATAGTATAAGCTGAGGAAATATTTTTAGTAATGACTGAGATTTCTACATGAAGACTGAGTAGTTGATCACAGTATTGACCGAGCATCAACATTTTTATATTTGAAGAGAATTTAGTTTTGGAGCTGACATTGTTGAATTCTTGGATTATGTAAAACGTGTTGACTTTATTTATTGATTGTCTGAAAGCATTAAATGCACTGTAAAATATTTTATTGTAAATCTTTAAGAGATTTGAGACGATTCTAGAAATGAAGCCGAAGAACATGAAGCGGGTAGATTCAATGAATCTGACCTAACCCTAAGATCTACGAATGAGATTGAGCGGCATAAGATGAGTTAACCTAATTGAGGAAAGTATTAAGGGAACTTGAGCATTAGATATGCATGTGCATGGGTGAACAGAGAATGCTGGAAGATCAAAAAGTTTTATTGACTGCATAAGCAGAAAAAGGTTGAAGGAGAATTGTGGTGGTTGATTGAAGAAAAGTTCTGAGCAGATCAGAGATGGAGATGACAAAGTTTCAAAGTCAGTAAACCAACATTAGTGTACAGAATCAGATTTGATATTTGCAAAGTGAGTTGTGTATGTGATGGAATAGGGACCTCAAATCCAACTACACACGCAACATGGTCATTACTCACATGATCAAATTACGAGAGAGAGTATGAATTATTCAATCTAAAATTCGTGGTGATGCGACCTGTTGCCTCCTATGTAGACATGGTGTTTAATTACTCTCAGATTGGAGAGCCAACAACCATAAGACCGATTCTACAATGGAGGATTTTAAAAAGCTATGAAGATAAACAAACTGAAGTTGAACTAAATGAATGCAATTTAATCTAAAAGTTTGAAACGAAATATGAAATGCAAATTACTCTAAAGAACTTGAAAGTATAAATGATATTAAGCTATGAACAATTAAGCAAATTAATTCTAAAATGAGGTGCAATATTAAGCTAACATGAGAAAATTATACTAATATGCAATAAAGCTTGGAATTAATGAAATTAAGACAAAAAAGACTATAGTTTAGTTACTCTCAACAATTGCCTCCTTTGAATGAAGAAAATAGGTTCATTAAATAGACAAGCCCGGGAAGAGGATGAAGGGGTTCTTGATTTGAAACTCCCGACTCTTCATTCCCTTTTGAGACAAAAAAGCATTGAATTACTTAATTAAAGGAATGGAATTTTCCACATAGAGGACTTTTCAAATATCTTGAATTATTAATTCACAAATGATTGTCCATTTGAATAACAAGTAATTATTAATTCCTTTTTATGGGTAATTAGCCAAATGCGGTGGGTTTAATTTAATTCCAAGTACTTAGGACTTTAGGATTAAATTAATTTATCATAGGGGTAATTTAGCTAATAAAAGTCAAAGACTTTAGGAATTAATTTTAGTATTTGATTAATGCAAATTAGGGTCTTTGCAATTGACATCAAGTCGAGTTAAGTCAGGTAAGAGAGAGAAAATTATCTAGGAAACTAAGACTTTGGAGATGTAAAATTGACAAAAAAATGCACTGAAATTAATTGAATTTATTAGGTTCCAATTTTAGGGTATTACATTTGCCCCTCTTTGAATTGATGTGTGAACAACGTGTTGATTCAAAGAATAGTCTGAAGTGACAGCTGATGAGAAATTTGAAAGTCTGGGTTAGGTTGCCAAGACACCGAACAAATCAAAGCATGGTTTTCTGAAGTCTAAGTTAGATTGCAAAGACAACAGTCTTGAGAGAAGATGAGAATTGGGGTTAGGTTGCCCCAATGCCCAGAATGAGATTCAGATGCAAACTTAGGACTGTCTCCAGAATCAGGGTTAGATTGCCCCAATACAAAGCTTAGCTCTCCGAGACCTGAGTTAGATTTCCCAGATAACGGTCTTAGAGAGATTCTGAGAGCCATCCTTACAACAAAGCTTGACTCCCAGGAATTAGGGTTAGATTGCCCAAATACCTAAAATATTTTGAGAACCATCTCCATAATGAAGTTTGATTCCTGAGGATTCGAGTTAGATTGCTCAGATACCTAAAAGATAGATGACCAGATAGCAAGATGTGAGACATGGAGATGCCCCTAGTGATGAGAACTGATGATTCAGATAAGACTGATTCAAGAATTGTTTCGACGAGATTCAAATGATGCAATCATCCTGCCCCCTCGGGAGTGAAATCAAAAGATGACATAAGAGAGATGATTGACAACAAGAGGTTGTAGAGCATAAGCAATTAGACTAGATTTGAGAAGCTGCAAAAGAAAATTGGAGCAAACCAGATGTCCTGTTGACCAATTTTGACCATGGTTGACCAAAGTTGACTTTGATGAAAAGAGCAAAGATCTTGAAAACATGATGCAAAGATAAGGGTCTGGTAGGAAGATGACGCTAGAAGGCTGACTGCACAAGTGTCCAATCCCAAAGGGTCCCAGAATTTAAAACGTGAATTCAAGCTATCCAAAGATGTCAAATTTTGATTTCGATCTCGAAAATGGATTTAGAGTAGTCGATTTAGCCAAGGGTGTAATTTTCACATAAAATAGAGCACTTTTGAAAATTAGTTCAAAAGCTATATAAGGCCCGAAGGGGGTCATTTTCAATTCATTATTCACCTTCATCTTCTTGTGATTTTGAGCTCTGAGAGAGAAATGGAGGGTCTTCCGCTACATACACACCGATTTGAGTGCTCCCGATGACACGCCCGACCATCAGAGTATGACGCACTTGTAAGTAGTCGATAAACCTCCTTGCATTTCAATTCGTACTGCTTTTTAGGTCAATCTAGGGTAGATCTAGCATAGTTTAGGTCACATTCTTCCAATCTCGCATGAGGAAGTAGTTTCCTCATGCCGGCCTAGGTCTCCCTTCATGCGAGGAAGTAGTTTCCTCGCATGAGTTGGGTCTTCTTCGCGTGGGCCCTGTCTGGAAGCTCGCGCGAGCTGAAAGGTGGTCCTGCGCGAGATTGTAGCAGTGCACGCAAGGTCAAGTCCTATCTCACATGAGGAAATAATTTCCTCATGTGAAAAGCTGCTGCAGAGTTTGAAGTCTTTTGCCAAAATTCATCAAATTTGCATAAAATCAGCCAAGTATAGCATCATAGAGCCATGTCTAGGATAGATGTCTTGTTGCATTTGTTGTTGTTGAGTTGAAAAATCATATTTTAGATACTGATCCAATGTCATTGCTTGCTTTGTAGGTTGACTTCCTTGATGTTGCCTTCCAGACAGACCATCCTGTGATTACCACCTTAGTGCATAGACTGACAGATGCAGAGAGTGCTCATGTTGAGGCACTTGGTTTGGGATTCTTGCATGATTTACCTGACATTCAGGTAAATCACGGTCTTCTTGGTGCATTGGTAGAGCGTTTCCATTCGGAGACAAACACATTTCACTTTTCGATGGGGGAGATGACTGTGACTCTCGAGGATATATACAGGATTTTGCAGATACCAGTCCATGGTGCTCGAGTAGAGTACGAGACGCAGCCGAGGTAGGGTATAGTAGCCTTGAGAGTGATCTTCAGGGAAGATCTAGTGATGGGCCAGGCCATCTCCTAGGATGATTTGATCAGTAGGCATGGCGGCACTCATCCATTTGCTATTGTTCTTGTGATGTTCCTGAGCTATTACCTTGTTCCAGATTGAGGTCAACATGGTCTAGAGTGCGGCTGGGGCACGATGCTATGGAGGATGTTGGAGCGACCGACCGTTAGGTTCAAATGGGGTGAGTGCATGCTGGCCCACATGCATCATGAGATGCATCAGATATTTTATTAGAGTGTGAGGATGATGATGGTAGGAGTCTTCATTCTTCAGATTTGGGCCTAGGAGCATCTCCCCATGTGCAGGCCAATTTATCATGACACATGGTAGACTCTTGATCTGTATATTTATAGGTACACAGGTCCAATGACCCAGCCTTTGTTGGGTAAGATAGAGCAATGGAGAGGACAACTAGACGACATGGTGGCTGTAGTATGGAGACCTTGGGTGGCTACAAAGCCATGGGATGATGCTCGTCGGGAGCTCTCGCATATGTTTGTATCTCATCCACTTCACCATCATTGAAAGATTCATTGTCACACGCATCCTGCTCAAGTTTGGTAGGCAACAAGACATATCACAGGAGTACTGCCCCTACGCTCGCTTATCCAATGAGGAGAAGAAGGGGTGGCATGCTAGATTGGATCCAGGGTGGTGTGCTATAGAGGCACGCATTTCAGCCGTGAGATGGGATTACATGGTGGGTGTCACCAATGCAGGGGTGACACCTACATACAGGGATCAGTTGATTGCATGTCCTCATCTGAGGTTCACAGATTCAATTGGTGCGAGAGCACAATAGTAGCCTGCATAGTAGCAGCAAGCAAAGGATCAGTAGCCACCAGTCTAGCAACCACCAGTTTAGCAACTTGTACAGCAGCAGGCTGCATAGCAGGGACAACAACAGTAGAGAGTATTGAGACCTTGAGTAGGGAAGATTAGCATCCCTACTAGGATGATGGGCATAGATGCACGAGTTGGGAGCAGCGGGGCCTATCAGAGGTCCACCAGGTAGCGGACGGGAGATACCTCACAGCAGGCTCCTCTAGATGATGATACAAAGATGCTTGATATTTCAGCAGGAGCAGGGACACCACAATTGCAAGAGGCTCTTAGGAAGAGTCGGGAGAGAGTACGATAGGTCCATCAGGAGTGTGATGACTATCACACTCGATTCATCATGGAGGAGACCTTAGTAGCTAATCAGGATGCTGAGATTAGACAGCTGCGAGATGAGTTGGCGTGGTCGAGAGTTGAGATCAGATATGAGGCTGCTCAGGCAACATACTACTATGTAGCTTACTGCGGGGTTGTTCCAGATCTGGCAAAGCAGGTACCACCTTTTATTGATTATGCTGGAGCTCCATAGGCACCTCCACCAGCACCCCCACAGGAACCACAGTAGCAGGCTCCGCAAGCACCACCACAGATGCCTCCACAGCAGCAGGCACCACCACAGCAGCCGATGCCACCACCTCAGAGACCGCTGCCACCACCTCCACCAGGTGGTGCGGGGCCTAGCTAGTCCATTTTGATACACTTGTACATTGTAGCCCATTTTTGATACTGTGCTTGGGTAGCACCTTCTCTTTTGTACATGACATTATTCGATATATATATATATATATATATATATATATATATATATATATATATATATATATATATATATATATATATATATATATATATATATATATATATATATATATATATATATATATATATATATATATATATATATGAGATCGACAGTTGGATATCATTGTACTTGTGGTTATATTGCTTTGATGTTTGATATTTATGAGATGTTTCTATATTCTTAGATGTATGGATAGAAATGTATGAAATGCACACGCTTTATTTTATTTTATGAATATGCATACAGTTCATTTTTTGATGATAATGCAATGTGAAATGGAGTGATAGATGGATAGAATATATGCATATGTGTAATGTATGATTTAAGTTATGCTTATAATGGATGCACACGTAAATGAATATGCAAATGAATTTATGGATGTAAATGAAATGAAAATGCAATGAATATGTAATGTATATGACACTAATCATCTCATGCAGGATTGTCACAATATATGGAAGGTACTAACTGTTACAAAGTAAAGATCCCCAAGATAACTGAGAGGGGGGGGGGGGGGTGAATCAGTTATCAGATAATTTAACCATTCAAATACTTTAAATAATATAATCAATGTACTGATCAACCATAGAAAGATAACCATACACAATTGCACAATAACACAAGATATGTTGACTAGGGAACCTCTTGAAAAGAGTAAACCCCGGTGGGAATGATGCCCACAAAATGATGCACTAATATGAAAGTTCCTTGTTAGAGGATGGAACCTGTTAGGAGTCTTATGAAATACATTCAGTACATATAAATCCCTGTTAGGAGATTTTGAATCCCTGTTAAAAGATTCTAACCCAGTTAAGAGTTTATGGAAGACAGAAGGACCCACTGCCCAAACAGCTTCAAGGCAAGATCTTTGAACCCACTGTCCAAAAGATCTTAGAATTATTCAACAGAATAATATGAAATATATTACCTCCTTCACACTGCGCCAAAACTGCACTCTTTGCAACACAAGATCACAATTCCCGATCTCTGTACTCACAAGTCTTCCTTCATCACTGAATTAGCTCTTTTCTTCACTTGATGCATATATTCGCATCTTAATATTCATAGTACATATTACAACAAGGAAAAAATTTCTTTTTATATACCAAACTTAAATAATTACAAATGAGTCGGTCCTCAATTACAAAATAATAAATTCTACATGCTACACACAAAATTCACATAAAACTGTCGGCTTCCAGATACTATAACTTTCTCCAAACATATCTTCGAAGTTTGCACTATGAACCACGTCATCATTAATGAGTCTCCAACATCCCTTTAACTGCGCAAAATCAGATTCCATCCCAGCTAAGAGATATCCTCTGATTTCTAAAAATCGCTTCACAGAAACTCTGTCTAAACACTACTTTCACCAAAATGCTCATAACTCTCACAAATGAATGAATTTCTTTTTGCGCTATTAGCCATAGGTTAATAACACACCAAAGAACATACCATCAACTACGCAAAATCCAATCTATAATACAACATGTACGCAAAACAAAATTATACCTGCTTTCCTGCTAATATCCAGAATATCACTGTGTTGACATCAATGACAATCCAAGTCATGAATGCAACAACAACTACTACAGAATGAATGCCAAAATACTTTGCAATCATTCCTAACAATCTCCCCCATTGGCATTGATGGCAACATAGATGAAAAACATCCAATGTTCCAAAAATTCAATACTGCAACATCATTGGAAAATATCAAATTAAATCTTGCTTCGTTTTCCTATTCAGCTCTCTCATACAATCCATAATGTTTTTCATGTATATCTCTCCCCCATTGACATCAATGACAGAAATTCCATCACTAAGTCAACAACAACTTAATGTCAAAAGACACTTTTCAGAAAAATACAATAACAAGAGTCCTCATGACTCAGCTCATAAACTCCCCCATAGAGGAAGTTCCAACATCCAATCCAGAAGAAAGATAGGGCTCATATACCACTGGACGGATGCAATCATCTGCATCAATTTTCAAAAATAGGTTGGGGCATAACCCCAAGCATACCTCTCAGATACACAAATGTATCCTTAGGTAAAGGCTTTGTAAATATATCTGCTATCTGCTCCTTTGTACTTATGTACTCCAATCTTACTTCTTTTTCTGCAACTTTTTCTCTTACAACATGATACTTGATCTCAATATGTTTAGTCTTAGAATGTAAAACATGATTTTTTGACATACTCAATGTACTGGTGTTATCACAATGTATAACAATAGGCTCATCAAACTTTATTCCAATATCTTTCAACATCTGCTTCATCCAAATAATCTGATTACAATTATTTGTTGCTGCAACATATTCTGCTTCTGCTGTACTTTGTGAAGTACAATTCTGCTTCTTACTTAGCCAAGAGACTAATTTCTCTTCAAGAAAAAAGGCTCCACCACTGGTGCTTTTCTTTTCATCAATGCTGCCTCCCCAATCTGCATCAGTATAGGCACATAAAGTAAAATCATCAGAATTCTCATACCATAATCCATAATCCATTGTTCCTTTTAGATATCTCAGTATCCTCTTTACTGCTGCATAATGTGATTCTCTAGGTTCTGCTTGAAATCTTGCTACAATCCCAACTGAATGTGCTATATCAGGTCTTGTATGTGTCAAGTACTACAATCCTCCAATCATAGATCTATATTTTTTCTGCTCAACTGCTGGTGTCTCATCTTTGCTAGATAACTTATGTCCAGTTACCATAGGTGTTCCAACAGATTTAGAATCTTCCATTCCAAATCTTTTCAATAAGTCATTCAAATACTTAGTCTGACTTACAAATATACCTTCCTTGCTTTATGTTATCTGTAATCCCAAAAAATATTTCATTTCTCCAATCATGCTCATCTCAAATTCAATCTTCATTTCATCTGCAAATTTGTCACTAGCTTCATCTTCTCCTCCAAAGATAATATCATCAACAAATATAACTATAACCAAAAAACCATTCTCAATTTCTTTTGTGTATAAGTTACTATTTGCTGTTCCTTTTATAAATCCCAATTTCAATAAATACTTATCCAATCTTGCATACCAGGTTCTAGGTGCTTGTTTTAATCCATATAAAGCTTTCTTTAACTTACATACCATATCTCCTTCTTGTGTCAAAGGAAAACCTTCAGGCTGCTCAATGTAGACTTCTTCCAATTCACCATTCAAAAATGCTGACTTCACATCCATCTGATACACTCTGAATTTTTTGTAAGCTGCATATGCTAAAAACATTCTCACTGCTTCAATTCTAGCCATAGGTGCAAAAGTTTCTTCATAGTCAATTCCTTCTTGTTGTGAATATCCTTTACATACCAATCTTGCTTTGTTTCTTATCACTTCTCCTTGTTCATTCATCTTGTTTCTAAATACCCACTTTGTTCCAATCACATTCTTGTCTTCAGGTCTAGGGACCAATTCCCATGTCTTGTTTTTTTCAATCTGCTCTAGTTCTTCTTTCATAGCAATAATCCAATGTTCATCTTCACAAGCTTCATTAGTAGTCTTAGGTTCAATTTGAGAAATCAAACATAAATGTACCTTATTTCAAGTCAAAACTCCTCTATCTAAACTTCCAATAACTTGCTCAACAGGGTGATGTCTTGAAGTATACCTGTTAGGTGTCATAGTTATTGATCTTGTTCCAATTGTAGATTCTTCTCTGCTTTCTTCTTTGTTTTCTTCTTTGTTTTCTTCAGTATGACTTTCATTCAACAAATCACTATTACTTTCAAAAAATAATTCTGCATTTTCAATGTTAGGCTGAGGTTGTGCTTCTCCATTAGATTCATAATCAAGCATTCTTTCCTGAATTTTAAACTTCTCATCAACTTTTACATTTGCACTTTCAACAATAGTCTTAGTTCTTTTGTTATAACATCTATATGCTTTGCTTTTTAAAGAATATCCAAGAAATATTCCTTCATCACTTCTAGGATCAAACTTTCCTATATCATCATCTCTTTTTATATAACATTTACTTCCAAAAATTCTAAAATACTTAACTAAGGGTGTATGTCCAAACCATAATTCATAAGGTGTCTTGTTTGTATCTGCTCTGATTTGTACTCTGTTCATAGTGTACACTACTGTGTTCACTGCTTCTCTCCAAAAAGTCTTAGCCAAATCATTTTCAATCAACATAGCTCTTGCTGCTTCAGTTATTGACCCGTTCCTTCTTTCTGCAATACCATTTTGTTCTGGTGTTCTAGGGGTTGAAAGTTGTCTCTTGATACCATTCATTTCACAAAAGGTGTTAAACTCTCTAGATGTAAATTCACCACCTCTATCAGATCTTAGACACTTAATCTTCATTCCAGATTCATTCTCAATTTTTCTTTTCATGATCTTAAATTTATCAAATGCTTCAGATTTTTCTTTCAAAAATGCAATCCACATCATTCTTGTAAAATCATCAACAAGAATCATAAAATACCTTTCTCCATAGAATCCTCTAGTCCTAGTAGGACCACTCAAGTCTGTATGAACAATCTCCAGCTTCTTTGTCGATGTGAACTTCTTGTTGGGAAATGAACTCTTTTTCTGCTTTGCCATCATACATTCTTTGCAAATCATGTTAGTAGGTTTCATAATTCTAGGTAAATCTCTTACCGCAAGTGTAGTGCTCACCTTGACAATATTATCAAAGTTTATATGACAAAACCTTTTATGCCATAACCAACTGTCATCAATCCTAGTTATCAAACATGTCATCTCAGTAGGATTCAACTAAAATACATTACCTTTGGTTCTGGATCCTTTTCCAATCAAATTTCCATCTTTATCTTTTATCACACAAGTTTTCTCAGAAAACCAAACTTGATAACCCTTATCAGCCAATTGTCCAATGCTTAGTAGATTATGTCTCAGTCCATCAACAAAGTAAACATCATTAGTGTTAGTCTTTCCATCAAGAGTAATAGATCCTATACCCTTAATCAAATAAGGTGCATTGTTACCAACCCTAACAATTCCTCCATCATAATTATCTAACTTAACAAACTTTCTTTTATCTCTAGTCATATGATGTGAACAACCACTGTCTATAATCCAATCAGATTTCTTTTCAACTTGTGAAACTAATGCTTTTTCTTCTCTTTTATCAGATTCAGAACTTTCTTCTTTAATTGCTACAAATCCTATTTCCTCAAAGTTATCATTATCACTATCACTTAAATGTTTTTCAATTCCTACTTCAAGATCTTCATCATTTGCATAATAACATTTTTTAGATCTCCTAGGTTTAAAGTTGCTTCTATACTTCTTAACTCTTTTGGGACATTTAGATGTAAAATGACCATATTCTTGACAAGTCCAATATTTAAAGATTTTCTTACCATCTGGTTCTCTTTTTACAAGTAATGCAATACCTTCTTCAATCTTGTTATCTTCCTTAGATCTGCTACTGCTGGCATAATCTCCATTCACACTAGTACTTCTTGTAGGTCTAATGTTAAGAGCACTGAATGCTGTATCCATTCTAGGTAGCTCTCCTGATAATCTCAAGTTCATCTCTGCTGTTTCTAATCTTCCAAGAAGAGTCTCTCTTGAAAAGTTTGATGTACAAGGTATCACTTGTTCAATCATCTGTGTTGTTTTCTTGAATACTGGTGTCAAAGTTCTCAAAATTTTCCATATCACTTCATTCTCTATCTTATCACCTCCATAAGACTTTATTCCTGTTACAATCTCAGACATCCTACCAATATAGCTTCTAATAGATTCATCTTCCATCATTCTAATATCTTCAAATGCACAAATCCAATTATGTAATCTAGCCTTCTTTGCATGTTCATCACCTTCAAAAGTAGAATGTAAAGCTTTCCAAATTGCATGAGATGTTTTCAAACATCTTACTTGACTATATTCATTCTCCGGTAGTGCTGACAAAAGTGCTTCTCTTGCAAGTATGTTACACATGAATAGATCTAGTTCATCTTTAGTTCCTACCTCTAGATTGTCTTCCTCAATGATAGTCTTCTCATTCTTTGTAATCAACCAATAACTTGGTCCTAAACACAATAGATGTGTCTTCATCTTTTCTTTCTAGCTGTCAAAATTTACTCCATCAAACTTAGGACTTTCTTTTCTGAAATTCACCATGGATCTCCTTAAGTTGTTAAACTTTTCTTTCAAGGACCTGCTGCTCTGATACCAATTGTTAGAAAGTAAAGATCCCCAAGATAATTGAGAGGGGGGGGGGGGGTGAATCAGTTATCAGATAATTTAACCATTCAACTGCTTTAAACAATATAATCAATGTACTGATCAACCATAGAAAGATAACCATACACAATTGCAGAATAACACAAGATATGTTGACTAGGGAACCTCTTGAAAAGAGTAAACCTGAGTGGGAATGGTGCCCACAAAATGATGCACTAATATGAAAGTTCCTTGTTAGAGGATGGACCTTTTTAGGAGTCTTATAAAATACATTCAGTACATATAAATCCCTATTAGGAGATTTTGAATCCCTGTTAAAAGATTCTAACCCAGTTAAGAGTTTATGGAAGACAGAAGGACCCACTGCCCAAACAGCTTCAAGGCAAGATCTCTGAACCCACTGTCCAAAAGATCTTAGAATTATTCAACAAAATAATATGAAATATATTACCTCCTTCACACTGTGCCAAAACCGTACTCTCTGCTACACAAGATCACAATTCCAGATCTCTGTACTCACAAGTCTTCCTTCATCACTGAATTAGCTCTTTTCTTCACTTCATGCATATATTCGAATCTTAATCTTCATAGTACATATTAAAAGAAGGGAAAAATTCCTTCTTATATACCAAACTCAAATAATTACAAATGAGTTAGTCCTAATTACAAAATAATAAATTCTACACGCTACACACAGAATTCACATAAAACTGTCAGCTTCCAGATACTGTAACTTTCTCCAAACATATCTTCAAAGTTTGCACTATGAACCATGTCATCATTAATGATTCTCTAACATCCCTTTAACTGCACAAAATTAGATTCCATCCCAGCTAAGAGATATCCTCTGATTTTTGAAAATTACTTCATAGAAACTCTGTCTAAACACTGCTTTCACAAAAATGCTCATAACTCTCACAAATGAATGAATTTCTTTTTGCGCTGTTAACCATAGGTTAATAAAACACCAAAGAACATACCATCAACTGAGCAAAAGCCAATCTGCAATACAACATGTGTGCAAAACAAAATTGTACCTGCTTTCCTGCTAATATCTAGAATATCACTGTGTTGACATCAATGACAATCCAAGTCATGAATGCAACAACTACTATAGAATGATTGCCAAAATACTTTGCATTCATTCCTAACACTAACCAAAAAGATTACATGTCGAAGATCGAGATCGAGGACCGAACAGTAATGCAGCCAAGAGGAAACCAGGACAAAAGATGAGAACCTTTAATGAATAGAAAGCAATTAAGAGAGTAACAAGATATCGTCTCAAATCCAAGCTTAGCATGCACATGCAAGCCTAAACTAAAATACAAGCCTAGAGTGAAAATGCAAGCCCTAGGACTTGGTTGTTGGACTCACCATATTTATCATCATCGAGTTCGTTTAAGCATGGGATGATCGCAAGATGTCATACAATCCTCACTAACATTACAATCATGAGAATATGAATATGACATAAGTCTTAGATTTGTCAGAATGAGGTGTAAGCATTAAGGCACAAGAAGCCAAAATGACTTGAACACCTATTCCTTTTGATTTAGCAAGTTAACATAAGCATCAAAGCACAATTGCTAGAATGACCTGAATGTTTCTTGCAAACAAACACACCAAACATGCGAGAGTTCCTTATTTTGCCAAATAGTGCTCGCAGTGACCCTTACGTTCACTTAGCAGGACGAGCGTTAGTAATTTTACTTGTAGCAAAAAGAAGTCACTCAAAATAGACAAGGAGAAGAACCAACCTCACCAAAGCGTCCATATAAAAAGAGTCGAGGTACGCATGGCCATCCAATACAAGATGAAGGCTCTTATAGACAGACACCCCTCTTAGGTAGAGTCCTTGGATCATTGGAACTAAACCAGCAAATAGAAACCCCAGAAAAGATCATGCCCCTAGTCTTTGCGCTTCTCAATCAAGAAAGACATCTTAGATTCTCTCGAGGGGAAATGATAAAGAAAACAAACAAACAAGAAAAGGAAAAGCTCAACATGCTTCAAAGGAACACAAAATCATTTTCAATTTACGTTTGTGTTCAAGTGGATTGAAGTCAAATCAGAAGTGTACAACATTCAAAATCTCGACAGGATAGCAACAATAGGCAGATCCAGTGAGAACCACTAGTGACTGTCGCGAGAGACAAAGTCTCAAGGGGATATCAGAGTGTGAACCAAGTATTAGTAGGCAAACATAGTGAGAACGACTGGTGACCGATACAAGGAAGATTCTCAAAAGAGAGAATAAAATGCGAGTGAAACATCAACAGAAAAATGCAGTGAGGATCACTAGTGACTGATGTAAGGAAGAGATCCCAAAAGAGAGATGTTCGAACAAGAGCTAAGTATCAATAGGCAAGCAAAGTGCCACTGGCAATCGATGCACAAACAAAACTTCCAACAGTGATAGGACAATGCCCCCTAGACCGTGAAGATGCCCCCAAGTGTGAACCAGTTCCAATCCATGAAGAGTCAAGGAAAATCTTGAAGACAACCGAAGGCAAGAGCATGAGCTGGAAAACTAAAGTAGGAAACGAGCTAAAAGCAGGAGACAAACTAAGGTAGGAAAGCGGGAAAGCAAACTAAAGTAGGAAACTAAAAAGCCAAGCAACGTTGAGATGAGATGTAGCTTCAGGAAATAAGAGGCGCCTGTTTACCAGGTTTTTACCATCTTGGCAGAGATTCTATTTTTGCTACCATGATGCCTATTTACCAAGTTTTCATCAATGGCACATTTTTCTCTTTTTCAATTTTTTTGTACTTTTCTCTTTTTTTGATTTTTTTTGTATTTTTGAATATTTTATTTTTTGTATTTTTTTGAATTTTTGACTTTTTTTTGTATTTTTTCAAATTTTCTATTTTTTTTGTGATTATTACCAAGGTGCATGTTTACCAGGTTTTCACCAAGATAATAGATACATCAAAGTGCCTGTTTACCAGGTTTTCACTAAGATGATCATTTTTTTTTTCAAGACATTTTATAAATTTATAAGGATTTTTTGCAATATATCATTTTTTTGGATTTTTTTACGATCAATAAGTATGTACATGAGCATGCCGAGAATGTCTCAACTATAGAACTTCTTCAGCTGAAGAGTGTTGATCGGCTCTTTGAGTTGCTCTCCTTTAGTGGTGGAGAGTCGATAAGCGCCAGACTTAAATGCTGCAGTAATGACATACAGACCAAGCCAGTTTGGTTCAAATTTCCCTTTCTAGACTTGCTGCTGCTAATTCTTGGGGTTCTCTCTCAGAATGAGATCACCCACTTGGAATTCTCTTTGTCTGACTTTCTTATTGTAAGCTTTGGACATCCTCTTTTGGTATGCTCTTAGATGATCGAACGCCACCTTCCGACATTCATCAAGTAACTCAAGCTCTTGAAGTTGAGATATTCTGTTATCTTCATCAGTGATGAGGCCCCTCAAAGAGATTCACAATGTCAGAATTATTATCACGAAGGATTGCACCTGAGTATGGCTAAGTGTAGAACCTAGCAATCCCATGAAACATGGGACTACTCTCAGGCTGTGGGTAATCTATCTGAGAATAGACCTTTGGATTAGGGGCCAACTTCCCCTTGAATCACTTGAAATTGAACTGGACTTTGAAGGAAAAGGGAGAGAGAGTGCATGAAATTGAAACTAAAACTAAGGCAATTCACCAAACATGATAGATCCACAGATTGAATCAAAACTCACAATGACACTTGAAAACCCTGTGATTCACAACTTGACCTTATTGCCTTGACAATCCTTGAAATAAAGAGGTATTTAGATTAAAAGAAGGGAAAAAATCCCACAACTTAAAACCAAATTTACACAAATTAGAACAACAACTGCAAAACACCTTCCTAAAAATTCAACTTGAACAAATGTGCAAAGTAAAGGATGACAAAATCACAATGACTTTGACATGAATTCAAATAGGAAAACTCATAAAATAATAGGGACGAGAAGGAATACTATTTTGATTTCAATGAAAGGAGCCAAGTACATCAATCTGCTTCACCTGAGCTACAAGCATTCACCTCCAAGAAAGAGGGAAAGAAGAACTAACTTCAATCACATAAGTGAGAGGTATAAAAAGAAACCACGTAGGAATCTGCATGAAACTCTCCATCACCTAAAAATGGAAAAAATCCCCAAAAAGGCCCATGAATGCCTCCTTAACTCGTATGCCCAATTCCTGAGTTTTTAGGGGTAGTGGGAAAAGTGGGATGCCCAAAATAGATGGTCAAAGGAATGACCCTACCCACTAAGTCATGCACCATAAATAATATTCTGACAATGGCTTATAAAATGCCATTTGCCAAAAATTACAATACAACTCTTGTAATGACTTTTTACATTGAAATAAATACCCCTCTGCCAAAATCAATCATGGATTTAACATTTTATCTCCTAAGTCAATAAATGACTCTCAACCTAATTAAGGGGAAAGCCATTTAATAACTCAATATTTACATCATGCTTTGATATTACATTGGCATCAAAAAATAAAAATAATTAATATATTAACCCTTAAAAGGAATAAATATATTAATAACCCTATATCCATGCCATTTGAAATACTTAGCAAAAGGAAAAGTTAATAAACTCTCAACCCTAGGAAAGGGGAGAATATATTAATTAATGATCTCGACCCGAAACCCTCATGATGAGGAAATGATAGTCACTTCATCTTCTGGCACTTGGAAAGTTTCCAATCTCTGTATTTGACAAGCTACCATCTTCATTGGCACTCTGCATGAGTTCGATTTGGAAACATCTATCCTTTTGAGTCTCCCGACATCCACATCTTGGAGGTAGGCTACTGTTGATTTTCCTTTGCATATCGTGTTCATGTTTTTAGGGTACTGGCATTATATTTTCACATTCTCTGCATCTATGAGGGCTTTGTTATGTATTCTATAATATTTTGGCATATGTTGTTGCAATTGATGCTTTATCTTCATGGCAATCTACACTTTTGTGGGGCACTGCATACTGTAGTGTGTCTTGGCTCCTCTAGCAAAGTTGAGGGAACCATGCTATAACATGCTTATATTTGACTGTTTCACTACACTTTGAGGGCACTGTATCATGATGGCGTGCTGTCTATATTTCTTGTTTATTTCCATCTCTACATGAAATGTTATTGTGTATTCAGTTCTTATGGTTGTCGGCTTGGTACTCTTAAATATTTTATTTCAAAGTGCTGCTTGTGTGCTCCTCTAGATCTCGAGGGCATGGCTTGTGTGTTGACTTCTGCATTTAAAAAAAACTAGGGCGTCATGTTGCTATCCCAGGGGCACGGGCTCTATTCTAAGGCATTCAATCTTTGCTTACATTTACTATTTTGATGGCCATCTTAATGCCCCTGTATGAGGTTGGGCTCACTATTTTTTCTTGAGGGTTCCATAGCTGCAAGCTAGGGCATCATGCTGCTATTGCCGGTTCGATGCTGATTCTACATGGTACCAAATATGTCTATTTGGGCCCGTGAGCCTGCCATGTTTATTCTCAAAATCTCTTTGTTGATTCCAGGTCACAAGCCTTTGGGTTTGATCTCCTTTGATTTTATTTATTGCCACTACTCCCTAAAAATACTTCAATTCCACTGGAGGTGGCCTTTATGAGAATGTGGGTTTATGAATGGCACTGTGGCCGCAAATCTGTCTTGTAATCTCTTGATACAGCCTATGATATTGGAGGCATTGTAATGTTTAGAGGCTCAATGTTTTTTGATCTTCTTAACGATTGTAAATAGCTTGATGCCACTCCATTTGGTGTTACAGTAGGTTGACAATGTGTGGATATTGCTATTTTTGTATGTCCCAAAAGGTATCTAGGGCATCACACTGTTGCTGTTTATGGCCTGAAAACATATGCTACAACCCTTGTATTTTTTGTGTCATGTTGCTCATTGTCTTCTTGCCATGTATAGCCCAAGATTACTGGAGTTCGCATCATGCAGGATTTGAAAAGTATCCATGTTGAGGCCTGCTATTGATTCTTTATATAGATGAGGGTGCTGGCTCTATTTTTTACTCTGCTGTTAATGTTTTGATGAATATGTGTTGATATTTTGAGCTTGGGCATCATCTCTGATTTCACTGCTTAATGGATTTTCTTCCCATCTCTGTATTCAAAGACACATTGAGATAGCATCTATCCTGTAACACTTTAATTCTGTATATTTAATTCATGTTTCCTTATGCTTGTTGATTATGTATCTTAGCCTAAGGCCCATGAGCTAGGGATATCAACCTAGAATTCTGGCAGCCCGTGATCATTGGTCTAACAATTGTTATGAGCTTCATTGCTTGCTGTCAGTTTGTTTGATCTTCCACATGCTGCCACAATCTATTGTTGTATTCATGGTGACCGGTGAGCTAAAGAGATAGAATCCTCTGTTATTTGGCTTAATGACAATGCCCTGCTTGAAGCTACTTAGCATTCTTGATTCACCATATCTCTGCAATACAGTTGGTAATTGATTTGTGTTCACATAGATGCCACTATTGGTAATGTATACTTGTAATTGATTGGTACTGATTCCCTGATGGTGCTTTGTTATTCCTTAAGACATTGATCCATATGCCCTATTGATGGAGATATATTTGTTACCCTGTGCTATATAGATCTCATGGTGCCCCCATTTCATGTCCATTTGCTGATTGTACTACAGTTGTCTCATTGCACCATGTGATTGTTCATTGAGTGGCCTCTTCAAATCACCATACACATACTATGTGAACCTCACTATTTCACAGGATCTTTCCATGATGCTTGTTCTCTATTTTGAAGCTGATCCCTTGTACCCTACAAGCCCTCCAACCTATGCTTTAACCATGTTTCACTTTATATGGATCTATGGTTCTTAAGTGTCCCATTGATACTATACTATCCACTGAATGTTACACTATTGATCATGGGTGTTCTTGGCCTGTGATGCAACCACTACCAAGGAAATGAGGTTTTCCTGGCATCGACTGCATCACAGGTCAAGGTCATTCATTTGCACATGAAACAAATAGATTAGTGAAAACAATGGTATTTCTTTTATTTTCAGAGCCTCCTTAATGCACATGTCTTGAGCACAACCCATGTCAGAGGTGTATAGCTGAGTGCATGTATGCATGCTTGTAAATACTCTGATACCAGGCATTGTTTAGATCTGTTGGATCTAACCCACTTCTCTTCTCTTATCTGTAGGTTCAGGATCACAGGAGCACATTGAGAACACTATGGAGAAAGACTCGTTACTAGGCAATGTCTGGTACCCCTGTATCTATGCTCATTTTATATGTATATCTGCACTCATTTATGCAATTCTAGCAATGGCTATGCTCACGACATGTGTGAGCTCAGATAGATGCTCTTTTCAGTTCTTTTCCATCTTGTACATCATGCTTAACATTGATATATGCACATGTAATCTTAGATGCAGTTCATTCCTTTCCCTTTTATGTACTTTGAAATGAAATGAACACAAATATTAAGCAAGATCACCTAATAACACAAACTAGGGTACTTGTAGCATCATCTAGTAACTAGGCCCCCCAAAATGAGTAAAATAATGGTAACAAGAATCTTGACCTCAATAGGTAATACTGCCTCTGCTCCATAAACCAAGGTGAAGGGAGTGGCGCCCATTGGTGTTTGGATACTTGTTCTATAGGCCCACAAAGCCGAATTAATCTGGAGATGCCAATTTCTACCAGATTTATGAACTGTTCAGTGCAAGATTTTCAGGATTGTCTTATTAGAAGCCTCTGCTTGTCCATTACCCTAAGGATAATAGATGGATGACCAATGCTGAATAATTTTGAATTTAGTGCATAAGTCTATCAAGTCCTTATTTTTGAATTGTCCCCCATTGTCAGTGATAATAGATGAGGGTATACCATATCTGCAAATGATATAGTTTAGTATGAACATAGCAATGGTCTTGTTGTTAGCTACAACAAGAGGCACTACCTCAACCCACTTGGTAAATTAATCAATAGCTGTGATGATAAACTTGTGCCCTTTTGAAGAGGAAGGATGTATCTGATCGACCAAGTCGAAGGCCCATTGCTGAAATGGCTAGAAACTGATGAGAGGACTAAGTTCATGAGCAGGAGCATGAATCAAGTTCCCATGAAATTGGCATTGCTTGCAAGTCTTAGCATAGTGAATAACTTCTTTTTCCATGTCCGACCAGTAATAACTAGCTCTAATAAGTTTCAGAGCTAACGTCAGACCACTAGAATGAGACCCATAGATACCTTCATGTACCTCAGCTAGTGCATGATTGGACTCATCAGGTTCTAAGCACCTAAGGAGGGTACCATCTAGACCCCATGTATACAAGTCATTTTCTATGAGGACATACCGTGAAGCAGTACGAATGAGGTGACACTTTTCATTCCGAGTATAGGTGTCTGGAATGATTTGGTTATGAAGGTAGGAAAAGATATGGTGGTAGCGGGATGAACCATGTCCAATGACTAAATAGATCATCCTGGATTCAAGAATATCATAGGTAGGGTAGTGTAATGCCTCCACCAGGAACTCATGTCTAAAGTCATTTTCTGACATTTGTAACATTGAAGCAAGAGTGGCCATTGCATCAGCTGCTTTATTATCTACCCTTGGAATTTTCTGGAAAGAAATGTGTGCAAAGTATTGTTTGAGATCATCCACCATCCTTTTGTAAGGTATTAGTTTGTCATCTTTAGTTTGGTAGACATCGTTGACTTGATTGATGATTAACTGCGAGTCTCCAAAGACCTTGAGCTCATTCACATGCCATTCAAGGGCTATCTTCATTCCATTAATGAGAGCTTCATATTCAGCTATGTTGTTTGTGTAGGGAAACAACATCTTATATGATTTTGGTAATGAATATCTTTGAGGTGTAAAAAATAGAATGCCTGCACCGGATCCTTACTGAGTGAATGATCCGTCAAAGAACATGCTCCAAGATTGGTGTGTGAGGAGCATGATGGATTCATCCAAGAATTCAATACTTAGAGGTTGATGATATTTCAAAGGAGCTTTTGCTAGTTGATCAGCAATTGCTTGTCCCTTAATAGCTTTTCTTTCCACATACTCAATGTCAAATTCACTAAGTATCATTTCATAGGTCACATTCTTATGCAAAGTTTTAGTAAATGGCTGTGACTTTTCGGCCAACTGTGAAATAAAACACTGGATAGATTGTATCCTTCCTTGTAGTCCTCTCATTTTACTGATATTCTTGGGTGGAGGTATGTCCATAATAGCTTGCACCTTTTCAAGATCAACTTCTATACCTTTAGCTGAAATGATATAACCCAAGAGTTTCCCAGAAGTAACACCAAAAGAACATTTCTTTGGATTAAGCCTGAGACTGAATTGTTCCATGAGGTCAAGGATGGGACCCAAGTCTGTGAGGTGAGTTCTTCACTACATGATTTTGGCTAAAGTATCATCCACATAATCCTCCATTGTTTTATGCATCATATCATGGAAGATAGTAGTAACAGCTCTCTGGTATGTTACTCCAGCATTCTTAAGCCCAAAAGGCATGACATTCCAGCAAAAGGTGCCCCAGGTACATGTAAAAGTGGTCTTTTCTTGATCTTCTGGTGCAATTTTGATTTGATTATAGCTAGAAAATCCATCCATCAAGGAATACATCTCATATCCTGGTGTCATGTCAACTATCATATCAATATTAGGCAGTGAGAAGTCATCTTTTGGACATACCTTATTTAGATCTCTGAAATCTGTGCACACACGAATGGATTTATCATGTTTTGTGACTGGAACAATGTTTGAAATCCATTCTGCATAATCAATAGCTCTTATGAAGCTAGCCTTAATAAGATTTTCTAGTTCTACTTTAACCAAAAGTGCTACGTGTGGATGCATTTTTCGTAGCTTTTGTTTAACAGGTTTGATACCTGGTACGATGGACAAATGATGCATGATTAGATTAGGGTCTAATCCAGGCATGTCAGAGTAGGTCCATGCAAAGTTTATTTTCTTGGTCTGAAAGAAGCTTGTGAACTCTTCTTTTTCTTCAGCAGACAATGATTGTGCTAGGTGAATAATTTGTGGAGCAGCCTCTGTGGAGGAGCTAACACAAATTTCCTGGTCCCCAAATGAAAGGGAGTCTTTTTAAAGCCTAAGCCACTAGTATCTTTTGTGCGGCAGCCTATAGCTTCAATGGGTTTTAGTAAGCCATTATCATTTTTCCCTATAGAACCACTCCACTTATACCCGAAGCGCTTCATGATCTTGAAGGCTTCACTGTATGGTTCTTGCTCTAAATTTGGAGGTGGAGTGGTTGTTTTAGCTATTTCTTTTCCTTAATAGATCCATGCTTAGATAGATCTTTCTTCATCCTCATCTTCTAAAGGTATAGAGGCCCTTACAAAGGTGCCATCATAAACTGTTTGAGGAGGAGCATTAGAAAGTTTGTTGTCTTCAGAAGGTCTCCCATAAGAGCATGGAGATAGAGGTAGAGAAGCCAGTGATAGCACAGGTTCCATTTGGTATTCTCCCATGCCTGTATCCTTAAGTCTCAAAGTTTGTTCCATTTCTTTCAGCTTAGCATCATAAAACTCAGTGGATTCTCTATTTGCTGGAACAAAGCTATCTGCGGTTTGCACAAGAGTGTTGCAAGAGAAATTGGTATTTGTAGGTATAGTGACCTCTACCCCATGGAATGGGAACTTAATGCATTGATGATACATGGATGGAACAACTTGCATCTCATGAATCCAAGGCCTACCCAACAAGATATTATAGGCAAGAGGAATATCGAGCACTTGGAAAGTAACATCTCTCTCAATAGGACCTATGCGGATAGGTAGCACAACTAAGCCTTGGGACTTGTGTTCTTCCTCATCATAATCTTTGATGGTAATCTTTTTGTGAGGATCTATACAATTCTCATCATAACCTAGCTGAGTGAGTAGTTTAGCAATAAATATTAAGACCAGCACCATTGTCTATGAGCACTCGATGGACGTGCTTAGGACCTATCATGACCTCTATATGCAAGGGAGCGTTATGTGGGTGACTCAAAGAGTGGTCATCTTCTTTAGAGAAGGATAGATAGTGAGGCAAAGTCAAATGATCCACCATAGATTGGAATCAGTTGAGATCAAGATCCTTGGGAACATTTGCCTCAGCAAGGGCCTTATCCAAAATCTTCTTGTGAGCAGGCGAGATTTTCAACAACTCAAAAATGGTAATCTGAGCATTGGTTTGCTAGAGTTGATCTAAAATGCTATAACTAGCCGAGCTAGCCATAGGAACAGATTTCATGTTTTTTTTGGCGGGGCCAACAATAGTCTTATCCGCAATTTGCTTTAGAGCGGATGTGGAAGTATCGGGTCTCTTATCTGTAGTTTGCTTAGGAGCAGACATGGAAGCATCGAGACCTTTCAAAACAACTCTTCATCGTGATCGAGTGACAACATTAGCATAGTCTTGAGATGATTCAGATTCAAATGAATGAGATGCAGAACTATGCAAGATAAAAGGAGTCTTAGATTTGGGAACATCGCCGCTCCCTTTAGAAGTGATCACGTCACAATACTCTATCTCGTCAGGTTCAATCATACCAATAACATTGTCATTATTAGTGTATGTGTAGTTGACTTTAGCATTGGTATTCTTGGCGTTTGAAGACTCACCCTTCTCATGAGGAGGGAAGGGATCCTTAAAAGCTTGGGGGTCCAAATTCTTGTTATGGCCATCTACAACAATGTCACCATTATCGATCAAATATTGGACCTTGTGTTTTAGCCTAAGACAAGTTAAAATCTTATGACCAATGTTTTGGTGATAGTCATAGTAAGCATTATCATTCCACCAATGAGGTCTTGGTTGTGGGTCATAAGTACATTTTTCTAAAGGAGTAATAACCTAATTCTCTATAAGAGTTTTATAGACCACATCAAGAGGCTCTCCCAAAGGGGTGAAATCATGCTTGGGTCGAGAGGCCCAAGGTTTGTTCCTAGAAAATCTTGAAGTTTGTTGGTTATCCGTTGTGGTCTTTTCGATAGTCTTAGCCGCTTGTATATTGGAAGTAAGATTGAAAGTAGGCTTTGAAGGTTTCGCAATAACATTATCCACCACTCCATCATTTACCATAACTTTGTTCTTATTGGTAGTCTTTCCTTTATCCTTGTTTGTGGAGAATCCTTGTTTATTGTCCTTATTCAAAGTTAATTCTCCCTTCTTGATCATAAAGTCCTCTATTCATACTACTTGTTTGATCATACTATCAAAAGTCAGAGGACCTTGTAACTGTACCTGGTATCCGAAGTCTGGGACAAGATTGTCCAAGAAAATGTCGAGTCTCTCAGACTCTGGTAGCTTGTGAGGACATCTTGTACATAATTGTCTCCACCTTTGGAGGAATGTGAGGAAAGATTCTCCTTGTCAATGTTTTAAATTGAAAAGATCCTGGATGTTGACCAGATGTTGAATGTTATGCGAGTAATGTTGGAGAAATAGATTAGCCATTTCGTCAAAGGTCTTAATGCTAGTAGGCAATCTAGAGAACCATTCCATAGCTGGTCCACCCAAACTACGAGGAAACAAGCACATAAGATATGTTTGATCATGTATAAATTCCATAAACAATGCACCAAACTCCCTCAAGTGGTCTTGGGGATCGGTTGCACCCAATTATTTGTCATATTTAGGAAGTTCCACACCTCTGGGAAAAGGTGGCATATGAAGAATTCTATCAAAAGGGAAAGGACAAATACTTTCCATGGTGAATTGTTGAGTAGATTTGTCTTTATTCTTCGCAAGTTGAGTAATTTGGTTTTGCATATCTTGGACCATTTTTTGCAACTTTGCGGTCTCAGTCTCTTCATCCTTGGCTATGAGTATTTCAACTTGATAGTCTTGGGGTAAGTTGGTCCCTTGTTTAGCTAGCTCAAGGAAGTACTTTTCTTTTTCCTCTAGGAGAAGGATCTCCATCATCTTAATAAGACCCTTATTAGCTTTGGCAACATCTATATCCTATTGAGTTATTTCCTCATTGTCATTCCCAAGGATCTCATAAATACTTATAATTGGATCTTGTTGCTGATCATCTTGGTTTTGATTGAACGGAGGAGGATGATAGAGAAAAGCAAGTTGTCGATCGCCTTGTGGCTTGTTTCTAGATAGATCATCATTGTGAGTTTGACCATGAGGTTATTCATTTCAAGGTTGAGCATGACGTGGGTCATTAGAGGATTGACCATGATATTGATTGTTGTGAGATTGATCAAAGATTTGACTATATTTTCCTAGTTGGAAGTCAAATGGATCTCCCATCTTGCTGTAGGCTTGTGCAGTGCATGAATTCTCAGTGAAATGATATGTCCAGTGCTGAAAGGGTGCAGCCACGGTAACCTTTGGTGAATGAACATGATCAAAAGATTTAACAAATTCAGGTGAGAAGATATTGTCAACAATATCACTAGGTTCAATGATAGAACTATTCTCAATAGGATCAATAGGTATGATAATAGGATTAGTCTGAGGAAGAGGTCTTCCAAAGTTGTGAAACAATGAGTTCTCTTGGAAGAACAAGTTGCCTTGGTTTTGAAATGAGAAACTAGGTTGTGCTTCAAACAATGGATTAAAACACTCTTGAAACACTAGAGGTGATGGTTGAGACGGACTATCTTTCCAAGTATTCAATGAGGAAATCAAGGATATCTCACAAAGTTCAGATTTTGCAACAAATTTAGGAGGATCTATTTCTTGATTAGGAGGTTTTCTTCTACCTTGATCAGGATTTTGAATGGGATAAGTCTTGCCACTTCTAGTCATGACAGTCATAGACAAAGATGAAATGAGAGAGGACTCGGGATAAAGCTAGACTTGGTCTCTAAGAACAACGCAAAGGAGATAAAGGCTAGAACAACCAAGATGCAAGATGGACCTAGTATGAATTGTCAAAAGGGGTGGCTAGAACAATCGAGATAAGACTATCACAACACAATATAAAAAAGGCATAAAGAGATAGGGTAAACCAATGAAAGATGACATGAGTCAAAGAAAAGATCAATCGATTCCTAACTCAAGACAACTAGTTTTTGATAGTGAATGACAAGGAAATAGAAAAATAGACCTCAGACAAAAAGTAGATAAGATAAAAAGTCAAACAGTCAATGGCAAACAAGTCTCTATTTTTGCAAACTGGGCTACAGTCTCATGCGAGAGAGTACCAGGTCGCGAGAGAGAACACCAACCTTTGTGTGAGAGAACAAAGTCTCACATGAGAAAGTGCTCTGGAGTGTGAAACTTGACACGGAAAAAGTGCAAAATCTGACAATCTGACACAGTTTTGAGGTTAAAGTTGAATTTTGAGGTACAACCTGAATTAATGTTTGACAGAAAATCCTATTTCCTGATAGGTTTGAAGAACAATTTAATCAAAAATCTCATTTTAGGATTTCAAGCATTCGTTTAAAGACATAAAGGTTCAAATCAAGCAGTTGTGATACAAGAAGTAGTTGTTAACAGATCTATCAAGGACAAAGCAACTTGATAGCATCAGGGGAGTCTTTGTTTGATAATGATTGGACAATGTTTAAGACTTGATAACAAACACATAGCTTAGTCCTACAAAAAAAATGGTGAGAAGACAAAACTTTTTCCCCATTGCTTATGCGCATACATGCACCTCACATAGTCATGTCACCCCCTAGAGGGCGCCCATGTTTTCAGTGTTTCCAAGGACTCAATAGTCTACATTCAAAGGTTACCCTTGTAGCAGGGGCTAGTGTTGAAACAAACTTCAAGCATCCAGGTGTATGCCTATGATGGGAATCTATGGGAGAGATTCTTCCCCCTCCCTGCGCAAAGATTATGACTCCTTTTGGAGGTGAACCGGGTAGGCCACTAGCTAAAGAAAGTTTTTAATAGGCTTCCATTCATGCTAACCTTCAGTGCCCCCGATACAGGGCTAGGGCCTCGTAGCCACACCAACACCTGAAAGTCATACACCCCCGCAAGTAGGGTTAGGAGCGGCGCCACTTAGTATAACAGATGGAGCCTTCTCAAGATGATAGTCAAAGTCTTGAGAAGGAAGCTAACATGGTTTTGGAGTCTTTAAAATCAAAAAAATGTTCTTTATTAGAGTGAGGTGGAATCATCAGTGATAGGTGTGTACTCACTTGGGTCATTCCCGGAGGTTCAACTTCCAGCAGACCCTCTAAAGGTGACACTAGACTTGGTTTAGATTCAGGGGTCAGATTTTATGATTCTCCCAAAGGGAGAAGAGCATACTTCTCTATCCCGTTTCCTCACCCAAACACATCAAGAAAATTCATCACTGAGTTAGCTTCACTCCACCACAACTACAAGCTTTTGGGTTTCTATTTCTCTCAAAGAGAGAAGAGCATAGTCCCCTGGCTAATAGAAGCATAAAGATTCACTACCTTTCTCCGCTTCCCCAAGAATTTGTCATATTAGTAAGATATTAGGATTTTGGGTTCATTCATGGTCATCACCTCCATGTAATGAAGAGCCAAATTACCTACTCACTATCAAAATCCTCAAGAAATTTTAACGGAGCCCTATTTAGACTATGTGAATGAAAGCAAGAAACAAGCACAACATTTTAGCAATTCTTCGACTATCGTCTTGCAATCAAACCATTAGCATGTTTTATGTTCTTGGTCAAATGTCCTACAGAAAATTGTTACGCTATGAAAATAATAGATAAATAATAAACAAAAACAAACAGGAAATTGTCAGAAATCTGAAACAGAAAAGACATAAACTAAAAAATTTAAACCATTGTATTGAAATCTCGCGCGAGGAAGTACTCCACAGCACATGAGAAAGTACAGGGTGTCACGCAATGATGCAAAAGCTCATGCGAGAGAGTTCTATAGGGAGAAAAACCTCATGCGGGACGCTCTGGATTCTCACACGAGAATCTGTACATAGACAGTACAGACGCGCGACAGAGCTTAAATTCATGTCAGGAAAAAAAAAAAGAACGAGGCCAAAAATCAGATTTTCTGCCCCACGGTGGGTGCCAAAATGTATGTGATGGAATAGGGACCTCAAATCCAACTACACATGCAACATGGTCATTACTCACATGATCGAATTACGAGAGAGAGTATAAATTACTCAATCTGAAATTCATGGTGATGCAACCTGTTGTCTCCTATGTAGATGGGGTGTTTAATTACTCTCAGATTGGAGAGCCAACAGCCATAAGACCGATTCTATAATGGAGGATTTTCAAAAGCTATGAAGATAAACAAACTGAAGTTGAACTAAATGAATGCAATTTAATCTAAAATCTTGAAAGGAAATATGAAATGCAAATTAATCTAAAGAACTTGAAAGTAGAAATGACATTAAGCTATGAACAATTAAGAAAATTAATTCTAAAATGAGGTGCAATATTAAGCTAACATAAGAAAATTATACTAATATGCAATAAAGCTTGGAATTAAAGACAAAAAAGACTATAGTTTAGTTGCTCTCAACAATTGCCTCCTTTGAATGAAGAAAATAGGTTCATTAAATAGACAAGCCTGGGAAGAGGATGAAGGGGTTCTTGATTTGAAACTCTTGACTCTTCATTCCCTTTTGAGACAAAAAAACATTGAATTACTTAATTAAAGGAATGAAATTTGCCACATAGAGGACTTTTCAAATATCTTGAATTATTAATTCACAAATGAGTGTCCATTCGAATAACAAGTAATTATTAATTCCTTTTTATGGGTAATTAGCCAAATGGGGTGGGTTTAATTTAATTCCAAGTACTTAGGACTTTAGGATTAAATTAATTTATCATAGGGGTAATTTAGCTAATAAAAGTCAAAGACATTAGGAATTAATTTTAATATTTGATTAATGCAAATTAGGGTCTTTGCAATTGACATCAAGTCAAGTTAAGTCAGGTAAGAGAGAAAATTACATAGGAAACTAGGACTTTGGAGATGTAAAACTGACAAAAAAATGCATCGAAATTAATTGAATTTATTAGGTGCCAATTTTAGGGTATTACAAGTTGTATGTTTAGATCAATATTGCTGCTACTTTCTAACCATTGTAATAGTCAAAATCCTTTTAATAGAGGTTGACCTAACAGTCATATGTTAAATCCTTTGAACAATGTTGCATTCTAATGGAGTGTATGTAATTCCTATAACAAGGCTCACTTTTAACAAGGTGATTGAAATCCTTTAACCGGGTCACACCTAACAGTGTGTATTGTAACCTTTGACAAGGTTTTCTTTTAACCGAGCTCACTTCAGAAGAGTGAAAATAATAGTAGCATGTTATAAAGTAGTTTTTCCCATATTGGGTTTCCACTATAAATCCTAGTGTTAATACTTGTGTGAATGTTTTGGTTTGAACATTTCTATGTTTTACAAGTTAAGTTACAACTGGGTAGTGGACTGCATTGTTATATGTTTCTATTATTGAATCAGTGATGACTGAGTTTGTTTTGGTTATTGGATCTAATTTAAGGAATTTTTTTAAAGTTTGTCTTATACATCAGGACCTAAGAACAACTGATTCACCCCCCTCTCTGTTGTTCTAAATCATATTAACAATTGGTATCAGAGCTTAGTTTCTTATTATTAGTGTTTACAGAAATCAAGTTTAAAGGGACTTGAAGCAAATGATTAGGATGTATAAGAAGGAGGTACTGAAGCTAAATATACATAACTTCCCTGCATGGCAAAGCTTGATAAATGTACATTTGGCCAGTATTGGTGACTCTGCAAAGTACTACATTAAGAATGGCTATGTCTCACTTGTCGCACCTTTGATTGCCAAAGAAATGAGAGCTAAGCAAGAACATAATCAGGCAATGCTGGAAATTGCATCTGCCCTAAGCTATCCAGAATTTGAGGACATTAAGGATTGCACAACCGCTAAGGAGATGTGGGACACTCTTGCCTATGGTGGTGACTTAAATGTACTGAAAGAAAAGGTTGAGAGTCTTAGAGGTAAATTTGATGAAATGAGAATACAAAAAGGTGAGAACATTGTACAATATTATGGTAGAATAAAAGAAGTTGTGAATGCTATTAGAGGAGAAAATGAGATTATTGATGATGAAACTATAATTGGGAAAGTTCTAAGAACCCTGCATCCTATATATGCTATTAAGATCTCAACTATTCAAGAATCTAGATGCAACTTTGCTAATGTGCTTACTTTGGAAAGTTTGGTTGGTAAGATGACTGCTTTTGAACTCTCTAACTATGATAATTTCATTGTTGGTAGCATTGGTAATGTTGAATTTTCTTTCAAGTCACAACTAGGTCTGAACAAGCCAAAGAAAGAAAAAGAAAGATGCATTAGTAAAAGTGAAAGTGAAAGTGAAAGTGACAGTGACACTTCTGATGAAGAACTGGAAGATCTAGAAGCTCTTATGGCTAGAAGACTGAGAAGAGGAAAGGGAAAGTATAAAGGAAAACTCCCTATTATATGTTTTGCATGTAACAAAGTTGGTCATATAGCTGCTAGATGTCCTAACAGGAAGGATAAAAATGATGAAAGAAAAAGCAAAGACAAAGACATAAGAGATGACAAAAGCTACCGAAGGAACAAAGACTACAAAGGAAAAGGTAAGAAATTTTGTTTCATTGTTGAAGAAGAAACTGACACCGATAGTAATGATTTTGAAATTGAGGTAGTCTATGTTGCAATGAAAGATGAATCTAACGAGGATGAGAAAACTGCATTGATATTCTATGTGAACAAGAATTATAAATGGATTATTGACAGCGGTTGTTCACATCACATGACTGGTGACAAAAATAAGTTTGAGACCTTACATCATTACAAAGGTAAAAGTGTAACATTTGGTAATGATGCACCATGTCCTATTAGAGGAAAAGGTTTGATTAAACTGACTGATAAGATATCTTGTGAAAATGCATATTGGGTTGAAGGTCTTAATTATAATTTGTTAAGTGTTGCTCAGCTCAACAACATTGGTGACCGAGTGGAATTTCATCACAAGAAAGCTAAAATATTTGATGCTACTGGAGAACTAATTGGAAGTGGAGATCAGACTAGAGGTAATTTTTTCTATCTTGACCTATCTGAAGAAACATGTATAATTGCACAACTTGATGATATTTGGTTATGGCATAAAAGGTTATGTCATGTTAACTTTGACAATCTGGTAGAGATAAGTAAGAAGAAAAAGGTAAGAGGTCTACCTAGATTGAAGAAACCTAAGAATGTGATGTGCAAGGAATGCCAGTTAGGAAAAATGACAAAGTCAAGTTTTAAGAGCAAATCCTTTACTTTTGAAAACATTTTAGATTTGGTTCATATTGACCTTTGTGGACCTATGGGTGCACAAAGTTACTGTGGTGCTAGATATTTTATCTTGTTTGTTGATGATCATACTAGGATGATGCATGTAATGTTTCTAAAAGAAAAATTTGAAGCTTTTCAATTCTTTAAGTGGTATTTGGCTAAGGTTGAAAAGGAGATAGGTAGGAACCTGAAATGTCTTAGATCTAAGCGAGGTGGAGAATTTATATCAAATGAATTCAATCTATTTTGCAATGAAAAGGGAATTAAAAGAAAAATGTCTGCACCTAGAACACCTCCACATAATGGTATAGCAGAAAGAAGAAACAGATCTATCTTGGATTGTGCAAGGACATTATTGATTGAAAAGAATGTGGCACATAAATACTAGAAAGAAGCTATGAGCACTGCAGTCTACACTCTTAATCAGGTACAGATCAAGAGAGGTACAAATCTGACACCCTATGAATTATGGCATGGGCATGCACCGAGTGTTAAATATTTTAGAATCTTTGGAAGTAGGTGCTATTATTAAAAGACACTAGGAATGGAAAGTTTGATGCTAAGAGTGATGAAGGCATATTCCTAGGATATTCCACAAAAAGTAAAGCTTATAAGTGTTTGAACTCTAACACTAACAAAATTGTGGAAAGTGTGAATGTCAAAATTGATGAGTATGTAGAAAGAAATGAAGCTGACAACAAAAGAGAACCAGAAGATTATAGATCTTTTGTGTACATTGAGGAAGAAGAAGAGACAAGTAATAGACTTGCACCTGACGCTAAGTCTCAGGTAAGAAATGCTAAGTGACAGACAGATGCTGTTGAGCATCAAGAAAACAATGCTGAAAGATAACTAGAACATGCCGAGCTAGAAGAAAATGCTGCTGAGTATCAGGAAGAGGTTACCGAGCATTCAAAAGCTAAATCTGACAATCTTGTTGGGGAACTTGATGAAATAGAGGAGAGAAGAGCTAAACCTATTTTTGGCAAAATATGTAAGAAGACATCACAAGCCTGAACAGATAATTGGAGACAAAAATACTGGAATTCAGACTAGAAGTAAGACTAAGGATCCAACATGCCTACTGTGTGAATTTGAACCCAAGTCAACTAGAGAGGCATTGGAGGATGAAGACTGGATATAAGAAATGAATGAAGAGATTGACCAGATTGAGAAGAATGATACTTGGACTCTGGTGCCAAGACCTAAAAACAAAAATGTTATAGGAACAAAGTGGGTGTTTCGAAATAAGATGAATGAAAATGGTGAAATAACTAGGAACAAAGCTAGGCTGGTATGCAAAGGCTACACACAAGAAGAAGGAATAGATTATGGGGACATTTGCCCCTGTAGCTAGATTGGAAGGAATAAGAACTCTGCTAGCATATGCTGCTTATAAAGATTTCAAGGTATATCAAATGGATGTCAAGTCTGCATTTTTAAATGGTATACTAGAAGAAGTTTACATAGAACAACCAGAAGGTTTTATTGATCCAAATAGAAGACACATGGTGTGCAAACTAAACAAAACACTATATGGATTGAAGCAAGCTCCCAGAGAATGGTATGAGAGGTTGCACAACTACTTGATATAGATTGGATTTTCAAGAACAAATGACACAAGCAATCTGTACATGAAAGATGAAGAAGGTAAAGGTATCCTGTAGACACAAATTTTTGTGGATGACATTATTTTTGGTGGAAAAGATGCATTGTGTAAAATATTTTCAAATGAAATGCAAGCTGAATTTGAAATGAACATGTTTGGGGAGATCAAATTCTTTGTTGGTTTACAAGTTTATCAGGTGAAGAAAGGAATTTTCATTACACAGTCTAAGTATGTTAATGAAATACTAAATTTTTTGGGAATGGAAGATGCTAGACCAGTGAGTACTCCCATGGTTATTAGACAAAATTTATCTAAGAATGATGATGCTGCAGAAGTGAATCAGACTTTGTACAGATCCATGATTGAAAAATTGTAGTATACTGTACATAGTAGACTAGATATTGCACTAGCTGTTGGGATTGTGGCAAGATTCTCTGCCAATCCTAAGGAAGCACACATGATGGTTGTGAAAAGAATTATGATGGCCCCAAAACCTATTGCAAGCCACTCCCCACTTATACATTTAGTCATCCTACCTAGGCTCAAAACCAAATAATAATCAAATGATAATAATGATCCTCAAATTTGTTCCTTAGTACAACATGAACACACTATTTCTCACATAACCACAACATCAAATACACACGCTCAAGGTGTTCATAAAACCATGAGTTTTAATAAAACAAGGTTGGGTAAAAAGATAAAAAACTATATTTCCCCATGTGAAATATGTAGACAACTATTTAAGACAACTACCATACAACAAGATAAAAAAATTAGAATTCACAAAGGTGATCACTGGCTACATAAAAGATCAACTCCGAATCAAGATTAGAGATAATGACCAAATTTCAGTTGTCATATTAGAATTCTAGGTTGTTTTTCAGATTTGGATTGATAGCTAACCCTAACAATTGAGATCTTCTATTTCTGATTGATACTTGCTGATTCTGATTAGAAAAGCACAACAAAAATTGCAAAATAAGTAAAATATACTAAGCACATTGCGAAGGACTTTAGGTATTCTATTGCATCTGATAACACTTCAATTTGGGACATAAAAAGAACTCTCACGTGTCAAGCTTGAGTGCCTTTCTTGCTTTCATAATGCACACTTCGATTTGGGCTCTAAAAAGAACATAGATTTTCTTTTTGCATATCTGTTACACATAGTAATTAGGCCCTATGAACACTTTGTGGAGTTCTTGAGAGAGTGGGCTTCATTTGCTTATTTTGCATGCGAAGCTCTTCTTGAAGATAGATCCCCTTGTAGGTAGGGAGGATACTGTTGTTATCTCACATTTCACTTAGTTTGGTCCTCAACTTTGATCGGTACGTTCTCTCTTGGTCCCACTTAGAGAGCTCGGTAGAAATTTTTGTTGACATCACAAATCTTGGTGAGGTAATTTCAATCTTAGCACATCAAAGAATTTGTCTACCGTGTTTGGGTAAAAGTGAAAAGGCTAGAGGACTATGCTCTACTCCCTTTTTGGGTAGTATCAAAAACTCAGATCCTTGAATCTGGACCAAGTCCCCATGTGGTCTATTTTGTAAGTCACCTTTAGAGAGGGTTAATCGTAGTGGAAATTTCCTTTATTGGGTCAACCATGTGGATGAAACCTCAAGAGGTAACAACCATTTTTGTCATGGTAGCAACAACCGCTATATAAATGTCTTTGTGGAAGAAATCTCCACAAGTGTAGTCTCTTATTGGGCTGTCATATCTCCTCAGCAGCTCCTGATTGATTAAATTCTCAGACTATGTCAAAACCTCGGTGTGCTTGGATTGGATTTTTCCCTCTTGACATTACAAAATTTGTAGAGTCAGACCATTACTAAAAACCCTAGTGCTGCCAAATTTTCATTTTCTAGGACTATGTGCATGATTGGAAAATCTTTTGAGAACATACACGAGTAACATTCCTAGGGTTAGAATAATAAGTCACTTGATTGTTCATGTGCAAGGTTTCTTTGTCCCTTGCTCATTTTTTTTAGACATTCTTGAATTCCCTTGCTTGCTGTTCTACATGCTTGTTATCTACTTGGTTATTGAAAATGAACGAACCCGAGATGAACTATTACACAAATCTTCAAACCTGCACAGAGATATTTTGCAAACAACTTGATACTGAAAATTAAAAAATTGCAAATCTGAAGCAAAATTCCTTTTTGGAGTCCAAAGTCATCCCACAGTCTTAGAAACTCGTATGAGTTTTGCCCAAGTGTCATGCCAGAACTACTAGATTGTCGTACGGGAGACAGCATACTGTCGTACGAGTATTGCTAGGAAAAGTCAAGCAAAATCAAACCCTGGTGTCAATTGTCATACGAGTATTGCAATTTTCATTCCATACCTCACCCAGACTCGTATGAGCCTAGAGAAACTCGTATCAAAATTTTGAAAAGTTGACAAAAACCTGCCAAATTTGTCAGAAATTTAGTTTTTACAGCCTACTTCCAATGTCTGTCAGGAATTTAATGTGTCAAGAACAAAGCAGAAACCAGAAGAATCCAATCATTTTCCCAAAGTGGTCTCTTGAGTTTGATCTAGCCTTCTGATCTATCGATTTGAATCACGTTCATCTTGTGTCAAAATGTTGTCAAACTTATCTTCAATTCAATCTTCAACAAAAATGGCTAAGTGTTGCGAGCTCATGTTTTCCATCTTTTGGACATCTACCCATACATCTAGGGCACAATATCCTTCATTTACATCCAAACTAATCTTTAATCAATCCAATCTTGACAAAGTTGTGTCATTTGATCTTCTTGAATTAAGTCATTCTTCAATTGTTTTCATCTTGCTCTTTTGCTTCACTCGAAGTTAATGGTGGAAAATAGAGCTTCATCACAAAGAAAACAAGGGGAACAACCCAAATTATCCTCAATAGCATCTTCTGTGATTTCTCAAACATTTCATCAACCTTGCGACACAATTTTTTTTGGAGAAGATGCTCTTGGCAATCTTTACTTGAAAGGTGGTTACATCACCCCACCCATGTCTGTTCACGGAGGTGCTTAACAAACTCCACATCAATCAATCCCTGGTAGTTCTCATAACAATACAATGTCTCAAGGAGGAGAAAACCAAGGCTCCCAAGGACATCAGTCTCAACATGGTGTGGATCAAGAACCCACACCTTTTGAAATTGCCCAATATCAAAATGATGATAACTTCAAAAGAATGATGAGGTACTTCTTGCGTGAAGAGAAAGAGGCATACTTCTTGGACCTAGCTCAACAAGGAGCCAAACTTCCTCCACACTTCAATGTTGAAGATATCGTCACTCAAGAGGAAGAAACTCCTATTAGAGCCATGATGAAACAAATGCATTCTATGCAAGTCAAGCTAAACAAGCTAGAAAAAGAGAAGGAGCCTAAGGAGTTCTCTATGGAGGCTATATGTCATTTTCCATTTGACAAAAACTTGTAGATGCTTCCATTCCCAAAAAGGGTGGAAATACCAAAATATGATAAGTATGATGGAAACTCTGACCCTCAAGATCATGTCAGAGAATTCTGTACTCAATCCATGGAGTTTATGCATGAACCAACCTCTAGATCTCTATAGTTTTTTTGACCATTAGTGCTTCACACTTAGTCATATACCTAGGCAATGATGGTCGGTCATCATTGCGACCACGTCATTTTGTAAAGGCCGAGTTTTGTATTGTATACTTACCGAGCAGTAGTATTGCCGAGTAAAGTCATGGTCACTATGTGTTTGTATTATGCCGATTATAGTTATTGCCGAGTTACATATATCAATGATTAATGAGTGATAGAGAAGTTTAACCGATGTCGAGTATAGTTAATGTCGAGTGCTAGGAATAAATTTTTCCGAGTTAGCTAGGAATGACATACAAGTTTGAAATGGCACAATGATCAAGGTAAACCATTTTTGGTGGTAATGATGTTTTGTATTTTGTTTATTGAGGTAATTACACATCCATTTGATTATCATTGATCCCTATGTAATACCTAGAGCCAATCAAAAAATTATATAGTTTAGGTGACAATAGAAATAAATCTGAACCGTAGATCTTGAAATGGTAAAATGTTTTTTTTATTATATAAGGGCAAGATCAAAACAAAGAGAAGTGTGTGAATCAAAGAGATAAGATTGAATGGGTATGAGAAGATGATCAAAGAAGTATATTCATAATAGTGAAGTATTCAGACAGAGTTCAGTGACCAAGCTAAGCAGTTAAAGGATAGAATCAAGAAAGATCAGATAGAAGAGATCAAAATATAAAGTAAAGAGGAGATCTGTAATCTGCATACAAGTGCAAACTGAAAGATCAGGTACTGAGACATTTTGACCAGTGTATCAGGGTAAATCTCTTAACTAAGTAGTCTTCACAAAATTTATGTAAATCTCTTTACCGAGTGCTTACTTTATTATAGGTTTATAAATCCTTTAACAAGGTAGACTATGTAAGTCTTTTTTCTTTTGACTGAGCAGACCTTTCACAGGGTAGATCATAATTTGATCACATTTTATAAGCATTAATAGGCAAAATTTATTACTGTAGTAGTGAAGATTTGTGGGTGTCATCCCCACCCCAGTTTTACCTTTCAAGGGTTTCTGGGTTACCAAAGTCATGGTGTTATAAGTGATTTCATTTATGTTGCTTTATATGTTTAGTTGCTTACAATGATCAAGTTTTGTTCATGACATGCATATAGTTTTATATGATTAAAAGGGGATAAAGTAGGTAATATCAGATTCACCCCCCCCTCTCAGTATTACTTTCCCACCTATATTTCCAACAATTGGTATCAGAGTAGAAAGGTTTCTCTTAAGAAAGTCTAACCACTTGAGGAAAAAGATCTTACTTTGGAAGCTTATAAACTGGGGAAGATCATAGAGAATCAAAAGATTGAAGTACAACTGGCATTACAACAACTGGAAGCAGCCAGAGGAGAATTGAAGAAATCCTTGAGCAAGAGAAGAGAGATTGAAATTCAACAAAATGAACCACAACACAAAGAAGACATCTCTAGACTATTTGATAATGGTAACTCTGCCGAGAGTGATAAATTTATAAAAGAACTACTGGAGAAAAATACCATACTAAATAATGACATCAGAACTCTGAGGAGAGAACAAGAAATTCAATCTGTCAGACTTTGTGAATTAGTGGAACCAAAAAAGAAAGCTGAAGATGATAAGGTAATGGCTGAAGAAGACAAAAGACAAATTACAATCAGGCTAGATGAAAGAACAAGTGCCATGCAAAGGTTGACTAATAATCAACTGGACATGGTAAATCAGCTACTGATGGTTAATCAGGAATTGAGTAGGAAAGATATGGAAATCAATCAACTAAGGTTTGAAAATGATCAGTTGAAACATGATTTGAGAACTGAAAAGGAAGTCAATGAAAGGATGAACAAACCCAATGAAGCTGCAAAATATTTTGAAGAACTATTAAGATCACCTAGAAGATCTGGTGATTGATCTAGACTTGGACTAAATGAACATTCATCTACTGAAGAAGGAGAATCATCAAAGAATGGAGAACATAATATTGCAAAACCAAAGAACACCAAGCCCACATGTCATCACTATGAAAAGCCAGGACATACAACCAACATATGCAGAAGCAAACATGGTAAGTCTGATTCTAAACCTAAGTTCAATGGATTGCAAGAAGCATGGACATCAAGCACATGAATGTAGATCTAAGGCTAGTAATTCATCCACCTCATCCAAGTTTCAAGGAAGTTGTTTCAATTGTCAGAAATATGGGCACAAAGCATTTGAATGCAGATCTAGACCAAGGTGGTCATCAGATGAACAAACCAAACCAGTCATCAAGCACAACTCTTGCAATTGGGATTACAACACTTGGTATAATTGCCATTATTGTGGTAAATGTGGACACATCAGAGAAAATTACATGAAGACTCATTTTAGAGGCAAATCTAAAAGCTGGATGAATGGAAGCATGGTCTGTTACAAATGTAATAAGGTCAGTCACTTAAAGAAAGATTGTAGATCACCTATGCTGAGCAATGATAATCAGAATGAAGGTATCCATGAGAAACTGAAGAATCAAATGGAAAAGACATGGAGGAAGAAAGAAGAAGAAAACCCAAGCGAAGCTAGCACATCTGATATCACCCAATCCAATGGATCAAGTGATCACACTTCTTCTAATTAAGCTTGAAAGGTATGTTCAGAACTGAGTCTTGCAAAATGTTATCTTTCATCAGTTCCTAACATAGAAGTGAGAAAAAGTCCAAATCAGCATGGATAAAGATGCATTAAGACATATTTGAGAAAAATAGAGAATTTCATTTTTGATGCCGAGCATCAGTGTCTTGACCAAGCTATCAATGTATGCCGAGCACTTGCTATGGCCGAAATACTATGTATGTCAAGCTGTATCACAACGCTTATATTGATCGAGCTTGTGAGTTTGTTGAGATAGCTGTAACCTACCAAAACTTGTACAGAGCATTTATGAGACCCTAATTCTATTTTTCAGATTCTATAAAGTGGAAAATTGCCATTAATTTTATTTCACCAGGCTATTTGAGATTTCAGAGAGTGATTCAAAAGTTATGAAACTAAATTAAGCAAAGTGATTCTAAATTTTCTCAGCGTGTCGTCAGCAAAATTCATCTACAGGGTTATTGAAAAAAAGGTACTTTACCGAGCAAATATTTTCTTTTCAAAAATTATAGTTTAAAATGGCGTCATGTTCATCTACACCAGTCAAGAAACAAGGTATGGAAGTTTTCAATGTGCAACTTGTAGGGAATGAAGTTTGCAAACCTAAGGTATTCAAGGCAATATTAGAAAGTGCTATTAAAGGAGATTTTAATGGAGCCCTATCTTCTATTCCGGAGAATGTGTTATTGATGAACGACGTTAGGTCTTGCTATATGTGCAAAATTGGAGAAATCGGTGATTACAAGCATATGATAAACTATGTGTCAACGAAGTGCTGAAGCTGAAACATAAGGTTGTTGCCGATCAAGGGTTAGTGCATGCCCTAAATTTCCAACAAAATTTCAAAGTGGAATGGATAAAGATCATTTTGGGTCGAGTACATGACATGCATTTATGGCTGGAAGACGGACCGGTAAAAATCACAAAGGAAATGATACACAAAGTCACTAGTTACCCTACAATTGAAGGAAATAGAATGATGAAATGTAGAGGAAAAGAGGATATTCAGGCTAACACCTAGGTAGTTTGGAACAAATGCGGAATGAAAATTTCCACCATAACTAATTTGGAAATTGACTTTGCTATTAGAGTCATCTCACACAAGTTTTATCAATCTAGTCAGTTGGACAACGTCCCCTGTATGGTAGTGGACCAGACATGGAAGATAATTAAGAAAGGACACACATATGACCTTGCTGAGCTCCAGCTGACTCAACTTGCCAAGAACTTGAACTCCATCTGGATGATGAAGAATTCTATGTGTAAGTTCGGTTCCATACTGATCTGTCTATTCTTTTATGTCAAGAAGTGTTTTCCTACACATGGAGATGTAACATGGGATAAGAAGAAACCCATCCCTATTCAAATAAATGAGTTTATAAACCAGATTGGTGATGATTTTGAAGGGATAATGGATGAGTTTAAGAAGAAGATGAGAAATAGGACTAGAGTCCCTGTGTCTTTGATTGATAAATACAGCAAGGATATATGTTTCCTGGTAGACAGATTTTACTTATCCATAGGCAGTCACACCTAGGGTTTCATGGTTAATGCCTTTACCCTATGAACTCAACATAGATGAAGCTACTGCTGCAATCAAAACCCTCTTAGCTGAAGAAATTGATACCAAAGCACCTTACTTTGGAACATTTGAAGAGGCCAAATCCAAGATTTCTTTGGGATTATTGGCTGCCACCACAAAGAGGAAAAGAAAGAAGATAGTGAAAAGTTTGGAAGAGTATGTTAAAGAATCTGAGAAGAATACACCACTAGAGTTGACCCAAGGATTGGGAGAAGATGAATAGAGTGCAACCGGTGGTAGTGAGAAAGAATAAGAAGAAGAGAAGAAACCAGTAATTTCCAAGCCCCATCCAAAGAGAAGAGTGTTGACGCGTAAAGTGTCAGAGACACCATCACTAAGGCCTTGGACTAGAAGAACTGCTACTGTGAATCCTAAGATGCCTCCTACATCTGCTAAGCGAAAACCTGCCCAACCCAAGGTAGTGCCGACTGTGATTATGAAGAAGCCGAGAAGGAAACTTATTTTAACACAAGATGATGATGAAGAAACCTAAAGTGATGAAGGAATAAAGGGGAAGGTCGCACAACAGGGTGCACATCAACTCACTGTTGATGAATTATGTCTTAAGATTACTAGCACTGCAACAGTGGATGAGGTGAAAAGATTAAAGTTTGGAAAAATGAGCATTGGAGATAAAGAGAAAGTTGAGGATGCTATTCTTGAAATGTTATGCATTTTCAAGATGCTGCCATTTGAAATTGAAAATAGAATTCCAAAAGAATTATGCAATAGGGTTGCACAAAAATGGGAGTATGCTCTGCAAACAAAGAAGGAAATAAGGGAGAGTACATTAGCACAAGTTGAATCCTCTCTCACCCCGACCAACATCAAATAGATAATTGAGCAATACAGAGGCAAGTTTGATCCTAAACTTTGAGCCTATCTATTTCTTCAACACAAGGTTGAAGATGTTGTACAAGAAAGCATTAAAATTTGGAAGGTATTGTTTGGATTGCTACTCACCCAGGATGAAGGAAAGGATGCTACTACTTCAACAGTTGTTAAGCCTAACACCAAGCACAATAAAATGGAGATTGGAACTCCTAAGGAAGTGAAAACACATGGTACATCTAAAGTTCACATTGTTGACATACCGGAGGAGAGCCCCATTAAGAATTCATTCTTAACTGAGGATGATTTAAAGAACATGAAAGCAATTGACACACCCCTACCAGGTAGTAACACTATCCTATTACAAGTCATGGATTATCCCACCATTACTCTCACATAATCTGCTGATGATAATCCTACTCTATCTAGAGTTGCTATTAGTGACAAGTTAGTCGGTACAAGCCCTGCCAAGGATCCCATCAAGTTGGTACCACTAACTCAATCCCCATCTACCGAGGAAGAAGACAAAGCAGAAGACAAAATTCATAGTCCTCAACACAACAAAGAAGAACAAGGAATCAAATTAGATGAACAAGCTGTTAGTCCTCATGTCGAGGATAAAGGGAAAGGAGAAGAAAATATTAAGGGAAAATTCATTGAAGAACAAGAACCAAAGGAGCAAGAGGCAATAAAAGCTCTTGTATAGATGCCGAGTGGAAGCACCCCATCGAGAGCACAAAAGGAGAAAGATGAGGTAACAATTGATGAAGTCATTTTTATTCCTAAATGGGATACATATAACCTTTCTTATGGGCAACTGCAGATAATGAAAGATTTATTGACAAGGAAAAGCAGGCAAGCAAAACTCTGAAGGGAGCATCAGCAAAAATAGGTTCTTCATGAAATAAAAGATATATTTAATGAAGTATATGACTTATCAGATGTAAATAGTTCCATTCCCATATTGGAATAACTTGTACACATTATTTAGAAAGTCAATAATGAAGTCAACTATGCAAGTGATAAGTTATTTGAATGGTCTGAATGGAGGTTTGAGATAAAAATACCGGAGAAGATATCTACCGAGATAGCAGTGAAATAGGTTGAGCTGTCCAATTTGGAAAGGAGACCGAGGGATTAGTTGTGAATGGACAATCTCTATTGGCCAAAATATGTAATGTTGAATTGTTCACTGATGAGAATCAATGATTGCTTGATACTATCAAGCAAGAGATCAAAGCTACAAGTCAGTCCCTGACCTTGGATGCAGACACCAGTGCTGCACATTATGTCAAAATCATGCAAACCCAAGGTAAGTTAGCCGAGCTGATGGCTAATGATGGCAAGATTCATTCTCACCTACTCTCTATACAAAATGTTTTGACACCGCATCTGGAGGCTATACAGAGAAAATTAGCTAAGGCTAAAGAATAAATTCAGAGTGATCCACTTTTGTCCATAGCTGAGAGCCTCATCGGTTTAGCTACTGATTTAGAAGTGCAGACAAAAGTTTTGAACATTTCTTCAATTGCTTGGACGGATGCACTTTATATGATCAAAGTGCTGCATAAAATTTTTTTGGAGAAAATTTGTGAGCTACCTACTGATGAAGAAATCTGTCATGTCAAAAACAAGGGGGAATCATCATGACACGAGTACGGACAAGGACTAAACAGGGATAGGTAACAATTTTTTTTGAATGTATATATATCTCAGGGGGAGTATTAAGCTGTACAAACATATTTTTGTAATTGTAAGTACAAATGTCATGACAAAGTGTTTTTGCCACTAATGTCAAAGGGGGAGATTGTAGATCTCTATAGTTTTGTTGACCATTAGTGCTTCAAACTTAGTCATATACCTAGGAAATGATGGTCGGTCATCACTACGACCGAGTCATTTTGTAAAGGCCGAGTTTTGTATTGTATACTTACCGAACAGTAGTACTGCCGAGTAAAGTCATGGTCACTATGTGTTTGTATTATGTTGAGTATAGTTATTGCCGAGTTACATATATCAATGATTACCAAGTGACATAGAAGTTTAACTGATGCCGAGTATAGTTAATGCCGAGTTCCAGGAACAACTTTTGCCGAGTTAGCCAGGAATGACATACAAGTTTGAAATGGCACAATGATCGAGGTAAACCATTTTTGGTGGTAATGATGTTTTGTATTTTATCTATTAAGGTAATTACAGAGGTAATTACAAATCCATTTGATTATCATTAATCCCTATGTAATACCTAGAGCCAATTAGAAAATTATATAGTTTAGGCAGCAATAGAAATAAATCTGAATCATAGATCTTGAAATGGTAAAACATTTTTGTTTTTATATAAGGGCAAGATCAAAACAAAGAGAAGTGTGTGAATCAGAGAGATAATATTGAATGAGTATGAGAAGATGATCAGAGAAGTATATTCAGAATAGAGAAGTATTCAGACAAAGTTCAGTGATTGAGCTAAGTAGTGAAAGGACAGAATAAAGAAAGATCAGATAGAAGAGATCAAAATATAAAGTAAAGAGGAGATTTGTAATCTGTATACAAGTGCAAACTGAAAGATTAGGTACTGAGACATTTTGACCAGTGTATCCGAGTAAATCTCTTAACTGAGTAGTCTTCACAGACTTTATGTAACTCTCTTTACCGAGTGCTTACTTTATTATAGGTTTATAAATCCTTTAACAAGGTAGACTATGTAAGTCTTTTTGCTTTTGACCAAGTAGACCTTTCATAGGGTAGATCATAATTTGATCACATTTTGTAAGCCTTAACAAGAAAAATTTATTAGTGTAGTAGTGAAGATTTGTGGGTGTCATCCCCACCCCAGTTTTACCTTTCAAGGGTTTCTGGGTTACCAAAATCATGGTGTTATGAGTGATTTCATTTATGCTTCTTTATATGTTTAGTTGCTTACAATGATCAAGTTTTGTTCATGACATGCATAAAGTTTTATCTGATTAAAAGGGATAAAAGTAGGTAATATCAGATTCACCCCCCCTCTCAGTATTACTTTCCCACCTATATTTCCAACACAACCTACTTAATGCATCTTTTCCCTCAATCTCTAGGAGGAGAAGCCATTCATTGGTTCTCTAAAATGCCTCCAACAATCAAAACCTTTGAGGAGTTGATCAAACTATTTTATCAAAAATAATCCTACAACATTCAACATCCAATCACCATGATCAATATCTGCAATCTCAAGCAAAACTTAGGAGAACCCTTCCCGACTTTCCTCAAGTGATGGAGGAAAAAGTTTTCACTCTATGCTCGACCTATTCTGGAAATTGAAAAACTTGAAATCTTCATCAACAATCTGGTTCCGGAACTCAATTATCCCTTGCAAATGCAAAATCATACATCCTTTGATAAAATGGTAGAGAATGCCATCAAGATTGAGAATGTGCTTGTTAAAAAGTGAGACATATTGCTTCATAAGGAAAACAAGTACAAATTTGGTTCTAGTTCCAACAACAAAGACAAAGGTAAATTTTGGAACAAGAACAAGAATATTGTAACAGATGGCATTGTTGATCTCGTCAATGTCCCATCAAAGGCACCAACATTCAATCTCACCATGGGCACTCAAGCCATAAAAGATTCTAAACAAAAGGCATCTAAACCTTCTCAAAAGTTGAAAGACTACAAACCATGGGTTACAACACCAAAACACAAGTTCACTCCTTTGGGCGAGTCCTTAGAATCTACCATGAAAAATTTGTTGGCAAAAAAAATCATCTCATTGGGTGAGATAAAAATGTTTGATCTTGAACCTAAACCAAAATGGTAGAGAGAGATCGATTTCTATGACCTCCATCGAAACAATGGTCATAAAACCAATAATTGGATATGCTTGAAACATCTCATACAAGACAAAATTGATAATGGAGAAATTTTGATTGACAATCATAAGAGCAATAATGATCATACGACATTCATAGAACCATTTCTGAAACATGGTCAAGGAGATTCATCTTCTCAACCTAACATGGGTGCTAAAGTCAATTACGCCTACTCTAGAAACAATGCTGTCATAAATATGGTTGAACAATACCTATCTAAACATGGAAATGTCATCACTATTGTGAGAAAGGATAGAGATAATCAATCAACTAATGTAGTAACTCAATCACAAGCTCAGGTACACCTACAAAGACAAAACTCGAATTCATCCAATGCCCCTAAGGTGCCTTTCAATCTTTCATCTACTTCTAAACATAGGGATGCCTCAAAATCAACAAATCCTAAAGAGACCAGACCAATATCATACAATATTATCTAACAACTCCAACATATCAATGCAAAAATATCTATGTTTTAGTTTCTTTGGATATCTCCTCCTCATAGAGCTATTCTAGATAAAGCTCTGCTCGGTTCCAATGTTCCTAACAATCTTGATCTAGATAAATTCCAGGCTATGGCTGGTCATCTAACATCACCCCAGTATATCTCCTTCTCAGAGGAAGATGAAAATTCATTGAGTCATCCGCATAATCAACTCTTGCACATTGAAGTCTTGATCCAAAACCATCATGTCAAATATGTGTTGATAAATGGAGGTGCTAGTCTAAATATCCATTCCTACAAATTGATCACACAACTAGGATTATCAAAAGATGCTATTGATCTTAAAAAGAAGATAACCATAAAAGCATATGATGAGAAAGAAAGGTCCTCCAAGGGAAAAATTGTCCTACCTATCATAACATGACCTATTATTAAAGACATCACTTGTCAAGTTCTAGATCTTCCATTGTCTTACAACGTTCTTCTAGGAAGGCCTTGGATACATTAAATGCAAGCTATTCCATCAACATACCATCAATGTGTGAAGTTTCCTTATGATGGAGTAGAGGTCACGATTCCAGCTGACATATCCATATCTTGCAATGCCTTGAAAGAAAGTGTTGACAAACTTGTTCCACATAATAGAGAATCTTTCAACAAGCAAACATAAATTGCATTTACATCCAAGATGGAAGACATTGCCAAAGAAGTCAAAATCAAGGACACAGGCATGGGAGAATATACTATGGAACCAGTCCTATCTCTCACATCTCTCCTATTGTCCCCAAAATCTTATGGACAACCTTCAGACAAAGTGAAACCTACAACTAAGAAACCCTAGGTCATATTTAATGGAAGTTTTATCATGGAGAAAGTGTCCAAGAAAGAATCTGATGAATAAGAAGCTATACTAGCATGGTTATACAAAGATGAGTCTCAATCCTAGACAGTTCAGAAATGTGACTCTAAAATGCCTAAAATCCCTGTTAAATCTTATGGACCAGGTCATAAAATCATGTCTAAAATGGGACACACTGGAAAAGGACCTCTAGGAACAAGAGGAGAAGACATTATAAGACCAGTTGAACATTGTGGATGGATGACTAAAGATACTACAGGCTTGGGATATCAAAATAAGCCTTTTCATCTCAGCAAAAATTCCCAACATGTCTTGGAATAGATTGAACCATCAACAGAAACTCAGCTAGAGGAAGAAACTCAACAATTAGACAATGATGATTTAGATAACTTTGAACTTATTCCTTATGCATGTTTACCTCAAGAAATACTATATCTCCTTAAAGATGAAGAAAAACCTAAGGAGAATATCAATGTGGTAGCTACACAAGAACCTACTACTAAACAAGAGGAAGGTAAACCTATCACAATAGCTAAAAATTTTGGATACAATAATGATTCTTAAACAGACTCTCATGAGTATGAATTCAAATCAGAATTAGAAGGAAATCCTTCTTGGGGGATTCGTCCTAACTTTACACATGTTCTCATATTTCCCAGGGGTCTAAATGAAGAATCAGAGGATGAATCAAATGACTATGAATGGGGAGTTATTCCAAAAGAAAATGAACTTATCACTGAGAAATACATTGATGTCATTCACCAATATTCACCTAAATTCGATGTAAGTCTAGAGAGAAATGACAAATTTAAAGAGTCTGACCCACCTACTCCTGAATTAGAATCCAATAATGACATTGAGACTATTCATGAATTGAACATTTTAAGAAGTAATATCACCTTTGAATTTGAGAGTCAGGTTAGGACTAATGATGACAACACCATATGCATGAATGCCATTTCCCAATCCTCCCCTACATTGACTATCCAACATCCAGATCTTATTGACCAAACTAGTACCGATCCAAGCCAAGATATCTATACCTTTCAAAATGACTATGCCATTGTTTGCTACCTCAATGTAGTGGAACCTATGATGACTTCCATCAGTGAACCGAGTGATAGCATGACAGAGTTGGATATCAAATATCTTAGTCAAAAGAACAAGAATAAAAAGAAAAAGAGTCCCGAGGGTGAAAACCACTTTGTGGTAGTCTCAGAACCTAAATAGTAAAAATAAAATACGTATCCAAAGGTGAAAGCCTCTCTAAGGCACCTAAGGAATCATGATGAGATATTTGATGTCCTTCCAAGTCATTTACATGACAGATCTCCAGTATTGATAGAGCCCACTCAATCTATCAACTTGGGTACACTAGAGGAACCACAACTGATGGATGTAGCACAATCTCTTTCAAAATAAGAAAAACATGCATTCACTACATTCTTGACAAAAAAGAAGATCAATTTTGCATGAAAGTATTTAGATATGCCAGGGTTAGATCCAAAATTGATAATGCATCATCTCTCTATCTCTCCAGGAGTCAAACCTGTTAAACAAAAGTTGCAAAAGATGCATCCTCATGTTGCACTCTTAGTCAAAGCTGAATTAGAGAAATTATTGAAAGTTGGATTTATCCAAGTTATTGACTATGCTAAATGGATCTCTAACATAGTTCCAATTTCAAAACCAGACAAATCAATCAGAGTGCACATAGATTTCAGAGACGTAAACAAAGCATGCCCTAAGGATAATTTTCCATTACCAAACATCAATATGATAGTGGATATGACTGTTGGGTTCAAAATGTATTCTTTAATGGGTGGTTTCTTTGGATACAACCAAATCAAAATTTCTCCAAAAGATCAAGAGAATACAACTTTTACATGTTCATGGGGCACTTTCTATTGGAATGTCATGCCATTTGGTCTTAAGAATGCCAGTGTTACATATCAGCGGGCTATGACATCTATCTTTCATGACATGATGCATTGAACCATGGAGGACTATGTTGATGACACATTGGCTAAATCTATGATAAGATCTGAACATTTGAGTGACTTGAGCAAAATACTAGATAGAATGGAGAAATTTAGTCTCAAACTGAATCCTAAAAAGTGTGCTTTTGGTGTCACTTCTGGAAATCTCCTAGGCTACATTGTTTCAAAAAAAGGTATTGAAGTAGATCCTGCTAAGGTTAAAGCTATCATGGAGATGAAACCTCTCAAAAACATTAGTCAAATGAGAACCTTACAAGGAAGGGTGCAATCAATCAGACATTTCATATCTCATCTAGCTGATATTTCACAGCCTTTCACAAAGACATTACATAAAGGTGTAACTTTTTCATGGAGCAAGGAGTGTGAAAATAATTTCAACCATATCAAGCAATATTTATCAAAGCCTCCTATTTTGATGCCTCCTATTCAAGGGAATCCATTGATCCTGTATGTCTCTGCCACATAAACATCACTGGGGGCATTACTAGAACAACATGATGAAAATAAGAAAGACAGAGCTATCTACTACATTAACAGAAAATTTGTAGCTTATGAGAAGAACTATTCAATGATTGAGAAAGTTTTTCTATCTGTGATCTTTGCATCATAGAAACTGAGACACTACATGTTAGCCCATACCATGCAATTGATAGCTAAGATAGATCCATTGAAATACTTATTGAGCAAAGCTGCCCTCACAGGTAGATTAGCTAAATGGGTGATGCTATTGAGTGAATTTGACATACAATATGTTGAAAGGAAAGCTATTAAAGGCCAAGTCATTGCAGATTAATTGGCTGAAGCAACATTTTTTGATGATACAACATTACAGATGGAATTTTCCAATTCATCCATCATGCACATATCTTCTAGGACTTGGCATCTTTTCTTTGATGGATCTTACACACAAAATGGATCTGGAGCAGGCATACTATTCATAACACAATAAGGTTACTCAATACCCAAAGCATTTAGACTAAAGTTTCCTTGCACAAACAACATTGCTAAATGTGAAGCTTTTCTTAATGGAATGAAGATAGCAATAGAGTGGCAAGTAATAGAGTTTCACATTCATGGAGACTCACAATTAGTCATACACCAAGTCAATGATGTGTATCAAAAAAAAGATGAGATTCCTAGAATGGAGAACAAGGCTGCTAATTCTATGGAAACTCTATCATCTCTACTATAGCAACCCAAACATGAGCTATGTTGTGAGTTCCTGGTGGAAGCATTGTCATTCCCTGCATATGATTCCTCTGAAACCCGCATGATCTACACTATTGTTGGTCATGATTCCTCCAGATACAAAAACCTATACTCCTACCTTCAAGACAAAATCATTCCCGACACCTTCAACCGACAAGAGAAGCATTACCTTATTTGAAACACATCCTGGTATGCCATCATTGGTAATGATCTATACAAACAAAGTCTAGATGGTACACTTCTTAGGTGTTTAGAATGCAATGAGTCTCAACATGCATTAGAGGAAGTCCGCGATGGTATATGTGGATCACATTCCAATGGTTTAACACTAGCTCAAAAACTTATTAGGGCTAGGTATTATTGGCTTGAAATGGAGAAAGAGGCTATCAAATTTTCTAAGAACTGTCAAGAGTGTCAAGTACATGAAAAATTAATTCATGCACTAGGGAGAGATCTTATCCCCTTTACTACACAATGACCTTTTAAAAAATGGGCATTTGATCTGATTGGAGCCATTTATCCACATTCTTCTAATGGACATACCCATATCATTACAACTACAAAATATTTCACAAAATGGGTAGAAGCAATTCCTTTGACTCAAGCAACCGACAAACAAATCTCTATGTTCATTATGAACTACATCATATGTCGATATGGTATTCCACATTCAATAGTCATAGGTAATGGTGGAAAATTCAAGAACAAGGACTTAGATTCCTTATGCTCAAAGTTCAAGATTACACAACATTGGTTGTCCATATACTATCCTTAGGGGAATGGACAAGCAGAGGCACCTAACAAGAATCTATTGAAAATATTGCATCGTACAGTTAATAAAATAGGAAGAGATTGACATCTCATGATCAATCCAGCTCTCTAGGCCTATGGAACAAGTATTAGAATGCCCATTGGGACTACACCATTCACTTTAGTTTATGGGTCTGAAGTGGTACTGCCTATTGAGGTTGAAATCCCATCATTAAGAATCAAAATGCATGGTCTAGTAACTGATGATGACTACAAAGTGTCTAGGTTGCAAGAACTTGAACTACTATATGAGTGTAGACAAGAAGCATATGATCATCTTAGAGTATATTAGAAAAGAATGTCTAGAGGCTACAACAAGAAAGTCAGACACAGAGAATTTTAGGTTGGCGATCTAGTCTTGAGAGAGAACCCTAAAAATAAATCACATAGAGAATGCAAGGGGAAGTTTGAACCCAACTAGCTGGGTCCCTTTTTTATCACTACTACTTTTGGCTCTGAAGCCTATCAAATCTCAATGACTGAAGGAGACTAGCTCCGAGAATCAATCAATGTTCTGCATCTGAAGAAATTTTATGCCTAAGATATTTAGTCTATGGTAAAATGTCCTGAAAAAATCATAAAAATCAGAAAAAGTCCTTAAAAAAAAATGAACATCTTGGTGAAAACCTAGCAATAGGTGCCTTGATGATTCACAAAAAATTAAAAATATATCAAAAGTACAAAATAATTGAAAAAATGAAAAATACAAAAAAATGAGAAAAAGAAAAAGTGCCTTGGTGACAACTTGGAAACAGGCACCTTGGTAGCAAAAATAGAATCTCTGCCAAGATGGTGAAAACCCAGTAGGCAGGTGCCACTTGTTCAAAATGCTCCATCTATCCACGCAATCTTGGTCTTTACCAACTTTTAGTCCTGCTTTAGTTTGTACATATCTCTTGGTTTGTTTCTGCATTCCTATTTTCAATAAAGTCAGTTTGTGCACCATTCAGCTTAAACGTCTGTATCCTATCAATGTTTCAAAACTTGGGGGCAATCAATGTCATATCCTATGGTCTCCAATATACCTTAGATGAGTCATATCTAGTCAAAGTCCTTTGAAGCTACATCCGAGTTAGTCAATCTGTCTCCTTACCATAAATGATTTTGCAGTCAAACACAAACAAACATCAACACAAACAACATGAAAACAATCTATGCTTCACATGCTTTTATCTCCTTGTATGCTTACTGATTCACATTGAGATTTTTTCTTATTCTGTCCCCTCGAGCCCATCAATGATATCCTTTGTCAGATTTAGAGAGTGATGACTGGGGGCAAAATCTTTTCTTTGTCTTCTACGTGTACGTAAAAATCTAACAACTTTGGAAATTTTGGATTGAAATGGTGTCCATCTGTAAGAGCCTCCATCTTGTATTGGATGGCCATGAGTACCTCAACCATTGATACCCATAAAATTCAAGGACATTTGATCTAAATATTGTCTTTTTGAGTGAGTTCTTACTCCTACAGTGAAACATGATCTTACCTAAGGATGTGAACAATAAAGGGTCACTACGGGTAATTCACATTGAATATAGAATGATATCTTGATTGCTTGATATGTTTGCACCGCAAGGCGTTTCAGGTCATCATGATGTTTATGTTTTGATGCTTATACAAATTGCTATATCAAAATGGATATGATATTCAGGTCATCCTGGCGTTTGTGCCTTGGTGCTTATATCTATTCCAACATTCCGAAAATAAAATCAATATTCATATTTCCATGGTTGTCTAGCCAGTGGGTGTTGTATTGACTTTTGAGAATACAAATCAATATTCATATGTCTATAGTTTCCTAGCTAGTGGATGTTGTATTGATTTATCCAGTTACCTAAAAATTTTGTGATGAAAATGATCGACACATGATCAGTGACTAAGTCCTAGATCTTAGGTTTGCATATCATTTTGCATTTCACTTTGCACTTTGTATGATTGCATGATCTCATGATTGCCAAATCAAACTTGAATGCTTAATGATTCTTCAAACCTAATCCAAAACATGATACAAGAGCTGAGTCTCACATGAAGGTCTCTTCATAGATCTGCAAATAGTCACCATCCTGGGTCAAACATCATTTTTGACAAAAGACCGAGTACTTGTCTTCATCAATACCTGCAAAATATATCATGTGTATTGCTACATTTCCATTGCATTTATCATAACCAATTCATTGCATTACATACATGTGCATCTAAAAGCATAGGCAAATCATACACAATCCAGAACCAACTGCATTGCATTATCCATACATTTTCAAGAAATCATTGCATTGCATAATCCATACATTCTACACTACTCAAAGCATTTCAAAGCATCTACATCACATGATATATCATCATGCACACATTAACAAGTACAAATGAAGTCATAACCAAAATCAATCAATCACACACACACACACACACACACACACATATCATATAACTTGAAATAGTCAAGGGTGCACTATTGGCACAAGATACAAAAGAATGAGCTCATGTGAGCCATAAAAAAATATCAGTATATATGGACAAAAATATCAAAATCAGAAAACACAAGACATATTAGTTGTCTGCCTGGTCCTCTACATCAGATAGAGGTGGTGCAGGTGCATCTTGAATGGGGTCAGCCCTGGGTGCTCTGGCTCCCTCTGAGGCAATCATATAATGAGAGTAAGTGGGAACTCTTTGTGCAATAGGCACAACAACATAGTATGCAGACACATAATACATAGCCCGTGTAGTTTGATGTGTGACCTCTACCTGCAACCGTCTACAATCTGCCTCTCATGCTACACACTGCCTCTCAGTCTGCTTGAGCTATACCTCAAGAGTAGTGATATGTGCCCTCAAATCTCAAACCTGTAGTCTGAGACTCCTAATCATCTCCTAAGGAGTCTACCTCAATCCAGGATCCACATCTGCAGCTGGCATCTCTGTATCCTTTGTAGGTTGATCGGCAACCTCTGCTCTATGTGCCTTGTGATGTCTCACCTCAGCACCAAGATCAAAATCTAGATCCACCTGTGTAGTATCAGTATCAAGGCCTACATCCTATTGTGCCCCAAGAACCTCATTGGCACTCCCAATACTACCAAGAGTACCACCCTCTCCCCTAGTGACTCTCCTTTGTAACACTATAGGTTTGCCTATTGTAGAACTAGTAGGGCAAGGTGGTCTCATGTGTCTAGCTGGCCTCTGAGGAGTAATAACTTCCCTAGGTCTCGGTGGTGTAGGCTGCATCACCAAAATCTATGTAACATGATATCTATGACCCCTACCCATAGGAGCACCTGTAACATCTACCACCTCCTCCATACTCGGATCAACTCAGTAGGATCCAAGAATCTATGCATAGGATGCTTTTCCAACCAAGCAATGAATGCATATGTAACCCCAACATCTACTACCCATGGTCTATAGTCCCACTCTCTCGGCACATATCCTGTATACTCCAGACTATAAAGAGCATAAGATTACCATGTTGTCCATCCTAGTCCTATCTCTCAGACCAGCTATGCATATGTAGCATAATCATGTGGGGCATCCTGAATGATACCATACTGCTGCCACACCTGTGTAATGATGAATCTCTCCAGCACTGTAGTAGACTGACCTATCAATACTCGACTCTGGTAGAAGTAACTAAACTAAGATCGTGCAGTAGGCCATGCCTCTATCTATAAATATGATCACCAAATGACAAAGGTCATGTCATCAAGGACCCACCTCCAGTACTTAGTGATACCCATGTGAACTTGTGTCACATATTCAGAATATACATATAAGATGGGATCCTGTGGCTGTCGCTGACTCTGACATACCGACCGACATATGGGTATGTGTTCCCATGCCCAGATATGTAAAACAAGCTCACCTGATGCAAATGACTTGCTCTCCTGATACACAATCTCGTGCATCTCTAAGATCATATGTGCGAGCATGCATTGAACCCAACCCAACTTAGAAGGAGTAGCCATCAGACGAGCTACCATAGGGGCCTAGCCCATTAAGAGACCATTCTGTTGATGGTCAGACATGATGATCCCTCCAATCATCCCTGCTATAATGCACTCAAGTCTATGGGTCTGCCCATATCATTGTATCAGAGTCTCCCAAGATATGGATTGTGCCAATTGGTCATCATCTCCAAATAGAGTCCTAAAAGCGTGAAGGCCATCATTCCCTGCCCATCAAGAGACCGTTCTGCTGATGGTCAGACATGATGATCCCTCCGATCATCCCTGCTATAATGCACTGAAGTCTATGGGTCTACCCATATCATTGTATCAGAGTCTCCCAATATATGGACTATGCCAACTGATCATCATCTCCAAATAGAGTCCTAAAAGCATGAAGGCCATCATTCCCCTGAGGACCATGAAATGGAATATGCAATATCCTATAAATGTCCTCAGGTGTGACAGTAATCTCTCCAGTGGGCAAGTGGAAAGTCTGTATCTCTAAATGAAAGCGCTCAATCAAATTAGTCAGTAGTCCATGGTTCACCCGAATCTCAGGCAAACAGATGAGGTACTTGAACCCACACGCAGCTAGGTGCACTCTCAGTGGGTCAGGAAGTGACATGCATAATCTCTATGTAGCTAGGTGTGATATGCGGACATGAACATCAAGATAAATGACCTACACAACACAGAAACAAGGTACCCTATCAGTAACTTGGTAAAAAATCAGGCTATAAATACAGAAATAGAAAAGATGACTACTTCAGAAGGTACATTAAATGCTAAGGAATCAGTCTAATAAATTAGAAAAATAAAAAATTTGACCTAAGGAGGTGAAAAATGCTCACTATTTTCCATATGACTTTTCAGATTGGTATCAAAACTTGTATGAGTTTCTATAGGTTCCCGTACGACAGTCCATGAGTACACGACAATACATAGGTTGCCGTACGATATTGGATGAACCCGATGAAATATTGTACGACATATGGGTCCCTCTCATACGAGTTTCCTATAGACCTAGGATGACACTAAAGATAATTCAAAAGTTGTACGAGTTCGAGAGGACTGTCATATGAGTTTCTATGGTAGAAAAATTAAAACGCGTACAAAAAATCCTAAAAAGCATAAAAACATGAAAAATTTGAATGCTAGAGAGGCATAGAGGTCCACTTACTAGGTTCCTGTACTAGAGAGGCCACTGGTATTGTCAGTTGTGCTTGAATCGATGAGAAGAGAAAGGTATTGCCATTTTCTCCATTTTTCTCTCAGAGGGCTCCACAAAAATCACAAAAGACAAAAGGTTGAAATGAATTGAAAATGACCCTTCCAGGCCTTATATAGGTTTTGACCTAATTTTTCAAAGTGCTCCATTTTCCATGAAAATTTCACCCCTAGCTAATTTCAACATTCTGAATCCATTTTTGGGATCAAAATTGAAATAGGAGATCGTTTATATTGTCAAAATCATGATTTAAAAATTTTAGACCTAGGATGACCGACTACTTGCATAATCGAACTTCAATCATCATAGAAATCCTATTTTCAACTTAACTGATTATCTTACATCAAACTATCAAAATTTCAACTTGGTCAACCATGGTCAACTCATGGTCAAACCTAGTCAAACTTGGTCTCCAAGACCTTCAAATGATGCAAAATGCATTTTTGGACGTGTGTAACCACATCTTGAATCAATTAACATGCTTCTAAACCATTTAACGTTGACTTTTGTTGTCAAATTTTTATTTTCATCCCGAAGGGAGCATGGTATTGCACATCAATCAAATCTGTAAATCAACATCTTTCTTTCAGTAATCAAGACAACAACCACGTCTAGTTGCTGATTCATCAAAAGTCCTCGTCACTTGGGGCACATCGCTTGGGGCATATTAGATTCATCGAGATCCATATCAATCTGGTATTCTCTTTATCTTACAAACTATATTAGATCTTCATAACCATCAGTTCAATTGTGTTATTTCCTTGGTTCTTCGTAACTGAAGAGTTCAGATTTGGAATCCTTTTCGATTCCTTTGGACAATCAGGTCTGGAGTCAGGATAGTCATTTCTTCGTAATCATAGGTTTAGAATCAGGTATTTTGACACTTCTTCATAATCACCGGTTCATTGTTGATATAGTTAGCATCATCTCGATTCTTGGTTGATAGGGATGTGAATCAAACATCTTCAAATCTATCAATCAGTTTCTGTCTTAGAATCGGTTAATCTCTCAGGATCAGTTTCTCCACCACATAATTGAGTCCACATCTTTATCAAAAATAGATTAATCTTTGAACCACTGTGCTTCACACAATAATTGAAAGAGGGGCAAAATGTAATACCCCAAAAATGGGCTATAGGTTCATTAACCTCTTACATCCTCAAATTGAACAAAATCGACATCAAAGTTCTAACCTAAGGCACATCTGCACATCAGTCATCAAAAATTGATTATCTTAATTCTGCATCAAGGAATATTCCTTGAATATTCTTAATTATCATAATTATATTTAATTAACTATTATTTGGTGATAAATCCTATTTATCCTAAAATTTGATTAACTGAATATTTTGAATATTTAATTAATTAAGTTTAATTTTTCCATTTGATTATTTAATTAGATTAATTCTAATTATTCCTAATTATATTATTTAATTTTGACAATAAATGAAAAATCCTACGAATAATTGATTAAATTCTTATTTAATTGATTAAATCCAGTTGTCAATATTTAATAATATAGTTTTGAATAAAAGTTTGATTAAATAATTGATTAACCCATAGATTAGTTATTTTAAATTTAAAATCAGTTAAGTTGAAAATAAATCACTTTATTTTTAAATTAATTCATATTAAATCATGCACAATTAGAAAAACAATCAACTTTAAATCAATTTTTAGTTTCAATTTGTTAACTTTCCAAACTCGACCTCTGATGGTGAGTTGAAAAAGTGAACTATACTCTATTTTGAGATAAAAAGTGCTTTTGCATGATTTTATGAGTTGATTTATTTCTGATTTCTTGTTAACTCAAAAATCAAGCTGAGTTTATCAAGAGTGATTTATGGATTTTCTCAATGCATCCTCAAGCCCTGGATTTCTATAAAATCAAGGCTTAGCTCTTCACAAAATCATCTCTAAAATTTGCACAATTACTCTGGCGAAATTGCATCTGAAGAATCAAGGTCTTGCGAATAGGCGATTTGTGAGATCTTTCATTATTTTTCATAGCTTTGCATCCATTTTCATATCATAGCACATCATTGTTAGAATAATCTACATATCAATTCCATACATTCTAGACTAGTTTCATATAGTTTTTCATATCATTGCATAGAAAATACAAAAAAGATAGATTAATCTGCATCCATCCTACATTCATCTTTTAGCATTAAATCCTTCATTTAGGTGTTGCATTGTCACAGATCTTGGTCTGAATCTGAGAATACCATACTCGCACCTACTAGAAGGCAGTAAATCGCCTAGTTAGCTAGTTTCATTTATTTGTAGAATTCTCAATTTACTAACCTCTAATGTTTTATTGAAGTGTTGTGTCCACAACTAGGTACAAATTTTCACACACACTATTTTTAGTGTTAGTTTTGTTGTTATTATAAGGAGCTTTGGTCATTTTGTTGACATTATACGTTGGGTTTGACCCGCTTGATAAATTAAAGGGAGTAGCCTTTAAGTTGTGTGCTTCCACAACTCCATCATTCACAAGATTTTTATTGGTGTTTTTCAACCATAGTCTTGGTTTATCATTGTGATTTTTGGCTCCTTTATTATTATTATAATTAGAGTTATTAGTATTTTTGGAGTTGGTATAGGTTTTATTATCTTTGAATAATTTGATTTCACCTCTTTTAACCAACACTTCTTGAGTTTTGATCCCATTTTTGATGATCTTTTCAAATGTAGGGGGACATTAAAGTTGGAGCCTATAGCTCATCTCCATATTTAGATTATTCATAAATATTTCCATCTTTTATTTCTCGGGTATGCTTCGTGGATATCATGCAAAGACTGTTCTCCACCTTTGGAGAAACCCTAGAAAAGACTCACCATCTCATTTTTTAGTATCACATAGATTAAGCATGATGATTTCATGCTCTATGTTATAGGAATAATGAGTCACACATTTTGAAGCTAATTCGTCATAAGTTTTGATCCCTTGTGGAAGTTTGGAGAACATGGCTTGGCCTCTTAAACTCCTCGGAAATAGCCTCATTAAATATGTGTTGTCATGCATGAATTTGATACTTAGAGCACAAAATTCTCTAAGATGGACTCGTGGGTCTGATTTACCTTTATATTTAACATATTTGGGGAAGACCTTATTAAGCGGGAAAGGTTCCATAACCAAGCTCTTATCAAAGGGAAATGGGCATAAAGCCTCGATGGAAAATGGCTTAGGTTCGACCGCTTTCTTCATTGTGTCGATTTGTGCTTGAAACATTTTCAATTGTTTATTCATAGCACCTAGAGGATTATCCTCTTCCTCATCTTTCTTAAGTTTTGCGAAATCATAGTCATGAGGAAGTTTTACCCCTGCTTGGGCTAAGTTAAGGAAATATCTTTCCTTATTTCTCTCTATAAGTTTATCCATAACCTCAAGGAACTTGGGGTCTTGGGCTGCCCTATTAGCTTTGTCTTCGGTTGTTTCTTTAGGCCCATGGTTTTCTCGGTTAATGTTGTCATGATTTGTTGTTCCTTGCTCTTCATTGTATCCCCCATGAAGGTAATCGTGATTTGCTGCGTCTCTATCCATTTGACCAACTCTCTTTTTAGAAAGATTTGGGAGACTATCCCCTAGGTTATAATTTATGAAAGAAGTTTGAGAATCAAATTTGGAAACCTCTCTTTCTATTCAAGTTTCATCTTCTTGTAAAGATAGTTTAAGTCTGTGAGATCATGTAGAAACTGACATCAACAAAGGTTTGATTTGAAACTATTTTTCCCAAACTTGGTGATTGTTCTTTTTATGAAGATATTAAAAGTGTGAGATGAGTTTGCAAAATGGTTGTTTCTTACTTGTTCTATGTATCTTCAAACAAAGCAACCACAAATAATCTTGTTCTTTTTAAACTCTCTACACAAAAAGTGTTTGAATATGTTAAGACGTAATCATAGGTTTTTCACGATAAGAAACTTCAAGCAATCTACCTAGTTGTCAAATTAGTTCATAAGCATGGATTTACAAGGTAGGCTTTCTAAGTTAACAAGGTATTTAATCAAGATTTCATTCAAAATGGACATTAAGTTTCATCCCCCCAAAATTAGGAGGCTTCCCACCATCGGTATATTAGAGTTTTACGCAATCTCGAAGGACTCCTCGAGGAAGTTCAAAGCTTAATATCATTTTGTCATCCACCCCATTAAGGATGAATGCATTTATTTTTATAGTGGGTCAGATTATTACAGAAAAGGAAATTGTATCCCACTTTGGGCTGTCCCTCTCACTGGCCTTGTTAAGGAAAATCTCAGGAGGTGAGCCCACTAAAGATCTAGCATGTTCATTTATAAAGTAATAAATGGATTTAAGAAATAGGTTTTAGGAGTTTGATTCACCAAAAGGTGAAGAGAATATCCCTATCTATTCTTGCCTCCCAAGCACAATTAACAATGTTTGATTAGCCAAACCCACTAACTAATGGGAATTGAGTATTTCTACTCTCCTCCACAAATAAGGGGTTATTGATTAAATGCTTGATTTATCCTTTATGCTGGTTTAATTACTATATTTTGACAAAAAATCACAAGGCCACAATTTAAGTAAAAATTGACCAAGTTAGGCTTACCTAATTTGAAGCTAGTAAAGGCTAGGGGCATTTTTAATTGATTTTTCCATGATTTTGACTCACCTGGTGGCAATCGTTCCCTCTTCTTTGCCTCATCTTTGAAAAGTTAGTCAACACAAACAAGAAAAATGAAGAAAACAAGCAGAAGTTGAAATCTAAGCCTTATTTTAAAAAAATTGACAAAAATTGATTAAGGAATGTAAATCCAATTTAAGGAGACAAATTTCAATTTGTAAGCTTCTACAACTTGTAAATATCGTTCGTATACCTCACCTTCTTGTTGTGAATCCTCCAAACTGAGTTTAATATTTTCTATGTTCTCGCTTTTGATTCGTTTAGCCAAGGCTTTGTCCTCACTATTGTATCTGGTCTCTAGATTTTTAATCTTTTTGTGACCTGTCATCATAAAAAAGGAAAAATTATTTCCTGACTATCAAGTTTTGCAAATTTGAAATACAGTTGTATGCGCTGCAGAACTAATTAAAGGCATTGTTAAACTTATTGAAAGTGCTGCAAAAATATTTAAATGTGTGGAAACATAATTTAAAAGTGCTATTTTATCCAACAAATGTGAGTGAAGGAAACGTTGAAAGCGGAGTAGGATGAGTTGAACGTGCTTCGGGGTTAGGGTATACGCGTTGAAAGAATTAAAGACAAGATATTAGAAAGATTGAATGTGTCATTTGACTATGTAAAGGCACAAAACTTTGCCATGAATTCACTATTTCAGGCGTTGGATGCACTGCAGAAGGTCTCAAAAGCACTGTTAAACATGCAAAATAGAGAACAAACAAGGAAAAATCATAGAATCTAGCAATTTTCCAAAATTTTAAAAGAGTGAGGCCTAATGCGCCACGGTGGGCACCATTTTTTGTGCTATGGAAAGCACCTTCATAGGGTTAGTATTATCAATAAATGAATAAAATAACTAAATTACCAAAAAAAGTAAGCTAATTAAGCAAATGAAGACAAAAAGCACTCTATGGACCTCTATTTAGATTTTCTAATGTGCAGCTCTTAGCAAGCCTCCATTAGTGATAGCTCTAAAATGAGAATGAAGTAAATAAGAATTCAATTCCAAAAGAAATTAAGCCTTAATTAACACTAAATTTGCCTTTCTAGCTCAAAATTGCAAGAGGTTTAATGCTATTCTCAGATTTGTGGATGATAATTGATTGATTTATGGGTTTCTTTTATAGATTTTGGAAAGGGTAGGGGGTAGAGTTGAGTTGAGTTTAAGTCCATGGTTCCACCTTTGGAGACAATTTAAATGGTTTGTCCTCAAAGCTTGGGACAAAGAGACAAAATGGGTGGCCAAGATGCTCTCACCTTATGTGTGTTTGAGATTTGATGTGAGCTTGATCCTTAAATCCTATTGGTTGAGGCATTTTCCTCCCATGTGGTGTCAAGGAAAAAATAAGGATTTATTAATTAAATTTATTTAAATTGTTTAGCCATGTCCACCCCTTAAATGAGTTGATTTGATTTAAATTGAACAATACAATTAATTAGATCAATTGCATAATTTATTGATTTATCATGATTTATTAGATTTAAATTAATTTAATGGCTTTCGATTTTCAATTAAATTTGGATTATGGCTTGATTGCAACTTTACTTTGATTTTTCCTTGGTTGCTCACTTGAATTAATCTTATCCGTTTTCAGGTGATTACATGTCCTATTAGGTCTTATTACTCACATTAGGTCTTAAGGGGTCCTATTAGGTCATATTACTCATGTTAGATCTTAATTGGTCTTATTTAGTATTGCAATATCACACATGCATGTTTCATTGAGATAAGTCTTAACCATCCGAGAGAGAGAGAGAGAGAGAGAGAGAGAGAGAGAGAGAGAGAGAGAGAGAGAGAGAGAGAGAGAGAGAGAGGATAGAGTATTAAGGAGTTTGGTGAGAGAGTCGTAATGAGCAGATGAGGATAGACAATTTTCTAACATTTTCTACTAATTTTCTAATTTTTCTAAATTTTCCTAAAGTTTCAAGTTTTTGTAAAATTTTCTAAGTTTTAAATTTTTCCAAATTTTCTTTTTGTTCTAAAATTTCCTAATAAAAATAATTTAAAACTAACATTTTAACATTACTAATTAAAAATAATTTAAAAACAAGCAATAAGATTACTAAAAATCTAAAATTTTCTAACATTTTCTAGTTTTTTCTAACATTTTATAGTATTTTCTAGCATTTTATTGTATTTTCTAACATTTTCTAGTATTTGCTAACAGTTTGTAGTATTTTCTAACATTTACTAACATAATTTTGTAACTTAAACCTAATTTTTTAAAATAAAAAATTACCGAAAATAAAATATCTGCTTGAAAATTAAAAAATGAACTAAAATAATTTATAAACATATAATTTACAATAAAAAATAATAAAAAAATGAAAAAATGTGTGTACCTATAATATACGATGGTCGAAGGAGGTGGAATAGAAGGCGAGGAGGATGAAGTCAATGAGGTCATCAAGAAGTCGTCATGGGGTTCGCTCCAACATTGGGGTCTATTGCTCTCTGTGAATAGTAAATTTGAAAATGACAACCCTTTGACAGAAACTTGTAGTAAATTCGGCCTAGGGAGTCTTTGCATCAAGGGGGTCTTCACCCGAAGACTTTGTCATCCCTTCATGCAAAATACCCCACATCAGGGTCTTCCCACGAAGAGGCAGTTTGTCTTCATGCAAAGACCCCTACTTCGGGTGAAGACTTTGAAACTTGATTTTTTGGCTCGACTAAAATTCGTTCATCCCCAAAAGTGGGACTCACTTTTGTGGGACCACCCATCATCTTATACATGAAATTGAGATACAACCAATACCACAAGATATACATGATAACCCACATCCACTACACAAGTTGCAGGGTATGTAATAATATTCCAAATATAAAGTACAATATGATATCTCTAAAGTAATTGAAATAATGATATAAGAGCATAATATAAGAAGATAATAATACATCTCACAAAATGATGAACACTAAGACACAACTTTTACCAGGACCATCCAACACTAGTACATGAATGTCAAAATTTCAAATGGTAAAAGAATCACTACCACCAGACCTTGTGGAACCTAAATGGTCCACTCCCACCATGCTGAGGAGATAACAACATACCCCGCTCAGATATCAAACACCAAAATCAACCATAGTACAAACTAAGAAAGGGATCTTAAAAGATGTCTATCTTAAAAGGTACAATAGAATAAAAAAGGTACAACATACTCAACCAGAGGCAACCAACACATGTAGGAAACTTAAGATGAATATGGGGAAGTGTCATCACATGAGTCAACTCTAGATTTATCTTGGAAATATCTCAAGACCTTGGCGTCGTAGTCACTCTATGCGGTATCAGTAATCCTCTCATACAAATGAGGTACTAACTATGCTATATCCAAGTCCACATAGGCAAAAATCATCTTCTCACAAACTATCCTAGCCTGTACTAGTGATCAAGGCATGAGTGAGTAACACATACATCTTATTAATGTTTTGATCCTAATAGATTGTATTACGTTATCACTTTATTAAGCCACTTGCAATAAGTTATCCTGGCTGCCACTTGTGGGCCCCGACACCTATTGCAAGCCACTCTCCATTTATACATTTAGTCATCCTATCTAGGCTTAAAACCAAATAGCAACCAAATGATAATAATGATCCTCAAATCCATTCCTTAGTACAACATCAACACACTAGTTCTCACATAACCACAACATCAAATACACACCCTCAAGGTGTTCATAAAACCATGAGTTTTAACAGAACAAGGTTGGGTAAAAAGATCAAAAACCATATTTCCCCATGTGAAATATGTAGACAACTATTTAAGACAACTACCATACAACAAGATAAAAAAATTAGAATTCACAAAGGTGATCACTGGCCACATAAAAGATCAACTCCAAATCAAGATTAGAGATAATGACCAAATAAGCAACTCATGCAATACAAAGGTACCCATACACCTCTTGTATAATGTCTTTGGCCAACCAATCCCAAATTGACAAAAAACACCAAAGCCCATGTACGAAAGAAAACATCAAGCTAAATTCATAACTCAAGAAAAAAACTAAATGTCTGATTAATCTTAATTACTTAATTTAATATTTAAGTCTAATCATTAATTCAACAACACATCTTAATTACTTAACATCAAAGAAATGATAATAATACCATTTAAATAGCACAAATAAATTATTAATTAATAATATATAATAATTAAATTTAATAATTAAAAAAGAAACTAGTTAACAAAATTAATTAATAACTATTATTAACAAGTAACAATAAATATTAATTAAAACTAATATTATAAAATTAAATATAAATTAAAACTTACATTAAATAAATTTAGTTATTTTTTCTAAATTTTATTAAAAAAAAAAGGGATCATAGGGGGTGTACCCGCAACACCCCCTCCCCTCTTGCGATACAAACTGCAAGCCTTGCAGTACCTGCAAGTCAGGCTTGCATGGTGGGGGGTGGTGGCCCCACCACAATTTAATATATATTTATTATTAATTTCTTTTTTTAAAGTTTATTGTTTATAATTTTTTGTCAGAGAATCTCTCTGACGTAAAATGAGAGAGTAGTATATATATATATATTCTTAATATACTATAGAATTTCAACTCCTAATTGTATACAAATACCCAATTTGATTTTTGATTTTAATTTAAGGGGTTTTATGAAAATTTCTAATCAAACCCTAAATGATTCAATTTCAAATTTTAAAAATTTTTTCCAACTAGATTCCTAGGGTTTACACAAAACATCGATCATAGATCTTTTTTTTAATCATAAATAATTCTAGATCTAGGTTTATCAAGAATTATTAACATGAAGTTTTAATAACCAGATTAAACTAAAATAATGGAAAATCAAGCAATAACATAATCATAGTTCAACAAACATTCCAAAACGCAACATAGACAATCTTTTCGAAAGAAGATTAACATGGGTTTTTCAAACCCTACTTGAAAATTCACAAGATTTGAAACAACAATGACCAAACTGAAGACTCAAAGATTCTAAATTAGTCCTAAGCTTTGAAAAAAATTCTTCAAACAATCCAAATAATTTTCTCCAAAACCCAATCTCCTCTAAATCTATGTAAAGAATAATGGCTAAAAGAATCCTAATAAGGAAAACCTAGCAAACAAAACTCAAACATGTAACTCTCAATCAACAATTAGAACTCAAATTCCTAACCTTCTTTTTATCAAACTCTTCTGCATGATAAATTGTAATTTTAATAATAAAATATGCACTTTTCAAGTATCAACTCTTAACTCAAATTTAACTTAAATTCCTAATTCAATTTTATTAAGCTGGATGTGCAACTTCAATTGCATAATAATAATTTATTAATAATTACTATTTTTAACATGTTAATAATTAAATATCAATTAATTAATTATGATTTTAAATTGCAATTTTAGATTAAATCCTTTATTCACAAAATTAGACTTTTTAAATTAAGTCTTTTAATTAATAAATATATTTAATTAATTCTCATTAATTAAATAACCCATATTAATATTGTTGGCAAGTTGACTATATTGATGTATATGACTAAGATTTAGAGGTGTCATTATGGCAACAAAGTGATGCAGGAGTATCCTGGGTGTAAGAGCAATCTTGCATCACCCAAAAATATTTCTGTTTTTGTATTCAATAAGGGCTATCTTGTGCAGAGCCGCTATTTATGGAAACTTGATATTTTTAGTAAGTTGGTCTTACGATCTCGGAATGTCTGATTTTACATATGGAGGTTCATCTCAGTCATATCAGCCTGCCAGCAAAGTTTCATGACTAGCTCAGGTGCAGTTTTGAAGATATTGAAGATTTTCGGTATTGGCAGCAGGGTACATAAACTTTGAACTCAGTTTTGAAGGCTTTAGAGGACCCGGATGAGGTCGAAAAATTGGGTGATGGGTGCTTTGTGTAGGTCAAGCCTGTAGAGTGCTTCGTGGTGTTTCCAAAATGGGGTTATAATAGTCAATCGGGTCAACTGGTGATGACTTATGGTCTCCGAAAGTCAGGCCACCTGAATTGGCGGAAAATAATTTTCCTTCAAAATTTCTATTTGGGTTTCAAAAGTTATTTTGAGCCAGCTTTGATGTAATAAATTGAAAAATAAAATAATTCTAAGTTTGGTCGGCCCTTAGGGCTAAATTTCTGGAACCTTCTTGGGTGGTGGAAATTGCCTATATAAAGAAGGCCCGTAGTGTTGTTTAGGACAGTTCTGGGTAATAGATCTAGGTATTGATTCGAGACTTTGTCCTATAGAATATTGTAAGGGAATGCCCATGTGGCTTTGCATATTGTAATTCTGAAAGTTTGTAATTCCACATTTGTGGAGATAATAAGAAGCCAATTTTCTGTTCTTGCATATTATTGTTGTTGTTTCTCTATTTCTGTTATGTGTTTGTGGTATTAAGGGGAGCACCCTTCATCACAAAGTCATATGGAGTTTTGGAGTCAGCGCACTTACTCAGAATTTGGCTAAGTATGGAAGATTAGACAGTCAGTGAAGCACCAGATGAACAAAGCATCAACGCATGTGCGTATGATCAAGTTTTGGCATGCGCCCTTGAAGATAAGCTTTTGAATATGTTAGTAAGCTATGTCTAAGAATGCATGACTAGCTGAGTCAGTATGATGAAGATACAACAAGTTGAAGTGACACAGACAGTGAGTGGTAGAACATAACAGAGTATGGAGCCGACTGTTAGTATTTTGGTAAGCGGTTATAATATTGTTTTGTAAAGGCTATGCGCCTATTATAAATGTGTTATAGACATGTTAATATTTTTTGTATTTAAACATGCTTGAGCCAATTCATTTGGAAGCATTGTATGTAATTAGTTATAGGCCAACTTAGTGAATAGTTTTGTTTGAGCATATAAATAAGACATGCACCTTTTTATTTGAGCATGGCATGATAGATAGATTTGAAAGAAGAAGAGTAGAAGTATGCAAAGAGTAGTCAATATGATATAGAACTTTACAAGAGGTTAAAGAATCAACACACAAAAGGAACTGATCAGACAAGCAGTGTCATAGTAGTAGTTCACCTTGCAGATATAGTGTGTATCTGATACTCAGAAGGTTGTAGCCTTCACCATTAGAGTAGTGAGATCTAGGATAGTGTGTCCTCACCCCTAACATAGTTAATAATAAAAGAATCCTAACAAGGTCTGACCCTTAACAAGGTCAATGTACTTAAGCATTGTAATGACAACTCCTAATAGGGCTAAGGAATATTAACAGGTTCATAATACACAAGTACAATTATTAGTGGGTATTAATTCCCACTGGAGTTTTTCCTTTGGCCAAGGTTTCCCCGTAATCATATTTGGTGTTATGTGTTGATTATTTTACATGCTTTAATATTAAGTTCAGTAATTAAGTTATTGAGTTAAGTTTCAAGATATAAGAAAGTAATTATATAGAACACTGATTCACCCCCCTCTCAGAGTTCCCATTCCTAACAATTGGTATTAGAGCTTTGGTTCTCTGAAGACAAGTTTAACCACTTGAGAAGATCATGGGTTCAGAAGAAGTGAAACATCTGAAGAAGAATATTGAAACATCTCTTGAAGACCTTGATAGATCTGAGAAAGAAATTGAAGAACTGAAATTAAAGGTTAGTGGTTCTCAAGTATTCATCAAGAAATTGAGAAAAGATTTGAAGGATTGTTCAAACAATGATTTAGTAAAAATGGTCAAGAAATTGAATGAGGAAAACACATCTTTGAAAGATCAGATTGAAGAGTTGGATGAAAATCTATTTAACAATCAAGAAGCCTATGAAGAAAATGTCAAAGAAAATAAGCAGTTGGATGAAGAACTGAGGCAAACAAACATGAAAATCTTGGAGTTAGAGCACATCAAGAAGCAGGTGGAATCTGAATTGACTAAAGAAAAGAATCATATTGACAAATTGTACACAAGCAAGGATCTAATAGAGTCACAGTTATATGTACAGAAGATTAAAGGAGATACCACTGGTATTGGATTCAATGAAGCACAAAATCAAATCAATGATATGCGAGGAAGAATAAAAGCACCAAAAGAATCTACAGAAGCCAAGAAGATTGAAGATCATACTGAAGCTAAAGAAGAACCATCTAAAAATGAGTGCAAGCCAGTAAACAAAAATTGTTATGCGTATAACAAGCATTGCCACATAGTAAGAGATTGTAAAGAGGTAAGACCTTTCAATGGTTATTGTTATTCATGCAATAAGTTTGTTCATAGACCTATGAATTGTAGATGCGGGCATGATTTGGACAGAAGTAAAGAAGGATAATGTTGATGAATATGTATTGGATGCATCTATAATGGACACACCATCTACTTCTAGATGAATGACCCTCATGGTCATAGGGGGAGCTATATTATCTCTAGACCCCTGCGTAGCTCATATAACCACCCTTAGAATATGCACCTTTGGTTATAGTAGTTTGGATATAATTGGTTGCAGTATGAAAGAGCGCACGGCCTAATTGATAGTAGAAGCGAAGATTGGAATTCTCTGTAGGATTCTATGTTTACACGACAAGCATTAATGGTGGAAATTTGTTTATAAATTCACCTGAGATCTTTTATCCACACATTTACATTCGAGGTCAAGCCTTTGAGAGCATAGGAGATCAAAGCAGTTTGTGTTGGGTGATTGTAGTTGGTTTATCAACAATGAAGTTTGAAAGTTTGTTGCGGAACCCTAGTTTGGTCGTGACGATTCAAAAACCCTTTGGAAGTTTATTTGAGTGATTAATCAAATAAGTAATGGCCACTCTAGATATTTTTTATGTTGTTGAAAGGAAGAGATATATCTTGAAGAAGCATCCTTTCAAGTCAGTTCTTGATGACCTAGAAGGAGCATTCTCTAGGACTCCAATGGGAGTTATGCACATAGAGGACATATGCGCATACATTTATTGCAAAAAGGAACCTGCTGGATTGGATAGGATTAGGTTGGACTTAGAATCTATGATGAAACCAGATATGACATTCCTAGATGAGTTCGCACAATTAGAGATTAACTCTATTATTGAGTATGTGACTTCATATGAGTTTTATGAATCCGAATGGATTAAGATTCTATTGAGCATAATTCATGATGACTTGTTCTGGATTGGATAAGTCCATGTTCAGATAACTATTGATCTCATTCATGAGATGACATGACTACCTAAGACCGATGCCATCCCTCCCACTAGCAAGGATGTCAGGAAATTGGTGGAACAAGCTTATAAATCCTAGAGTGATAAGCTTAGCATGACAATTGAGCTGATTGAAGAAAAGGATATCAAGCTTATGTCTATGTTACTTGGATATAAGTTCCAACATGCAAATAGGGTAAATAGTGTGTCCACAACCACTATTTTAGTAGCCATAAGGATTGTAAAGGAAAATGGCGAATTCAACTTGTGTGAGATCTTGTGCGCACAATTGATGGATAACCTAACAGAAATTAAGCATGATAAGAGAAAGATATTAAGGTTTGGGTAACTTATCATCTAAATGTATTTCCATATTGTTGGTAAAGTATTAGATCTTTACCTTGATAAGAGTTTTCTTATAATGCCAGAAATCTCATTCAAGGCATCATCTGAGAGAACCTTGAAGAATTACATGAAATTGGAGATCCAAACATTCAGAATAAAGATGCAAAGAAGGTATAGGATACCTGAGAGCATTTTAGAAAAGTATAAGGATAGCATATGTTTTATGGTGGAGACTAATATAACATGCATGAAAGCTATAGAACCTAGAACTAAGTGGATTCATCCACTTAGTTATGAAGTGGAGGAGCACATTCTAGAAGCTTATGCACAAGTCCTCCTATCAGTGCCTAAGGATCCCAATGAGCCAAGATGAGGTACTTATGAGGAGAAGACAAGACAGGTAGATTCAGTCTTGTACAGTACAATGACCAAGAGAAAAGCATCAAATATCACCTCTAAGATACTAAAAATTCATGGCATCACTCAAGTAGACCTGTATAAGGAAAGGGAAGCCAAGATTTCAATACAACTTGAGAGCACACCCTCTTCAGAACTGAAAACAGAGAAAACTATTGACCCTAAGGAGAAGAAGATAAAGATGGAACAAAACACTCTTGCGCCCACACCTACTATTGATCTGGAGTCCACACCACCTCCTAAGCCTAGCAGGATGCCTAAAAGGAAGAAGCAGTCTGGCACAATCCATCCATCAACAAGGTCCACAAGAAGCCAAGGAAGAAATATTCAAGTAGCTCCTGAGGTACGATTTCTACCGAATCTAGAAGTGTTGAGAACAAGAGTAGTAGATGAAAGAAGAATTGATCAAATAGCTAAGTTCTATAATAAGTATCATGAGATTGATAAATATGAGATCCATTCCATGATTATCAAACATATGATCAAGTTCAAGTAGACAGTCTGGGAACTTAAGATAGTGATTCCTGATCAAGTATGGAACATACTTGATTCTTTGAAGAAACATGCCATAGAAGAAGACTTCAGAATAAGGGAAAAGACCTTAGATGATAACCTCCCAGTGTGCTCAGTAGAAGAGAAAATATTATTGATGAATTTAGTGAAACCTCACCTAAGAACCAAGCTAACAACTTTGAAAATTATGAATAAGGACTATGAGTTGGTTGCAAAGGAAAGTGAAAAATCATTTGAGAAAGTATTTTTGAAACAATGCATGCATCCATCATTTGTGCCTGCAACTCAAGTTCCCTCTGAGCAAGTAAAAGAAACTGAGATCCCAAATATACATATGACAGGTCCACAGGATTTTGCATCTATGCCTGAAGCCAAGGAGGACACAATTATGATAGATAATGTAGAAATATCCATGGTGGCATCAGATAAGGACTTAGATAAGTTTGAGGAAGCATTTGTGAGCACTGAAGAAGTAGAAATTCTATGCGTTGACAATTCTCTCATGCAGAAAGAAGTGTAGATTGAAGATATAAATGGACAAGAAGAAGAAGAGGAGAAAGAAAAAGAAAAGAAGAAAGAAGAAGAAGAGAAGGAAGATGAACCTGTAGAAGATCCCTCTATTGGAATTCTAGTAAAGGTTAAGATTGAAATCATGGACAGTACACCCATCACTCCCAAGCCATCAATGTCATTATTGTCAAGTTTGATCCCTGACAAAACAAGTCTAGATTCTTGGGGAGAAGAAGACCTAATTAAGATCAGTGTGCTAGTAATGCAGAAGGAAAAGGAGAAACAAGTAATGAGGAATTCATTATTTGTTGAATCAGTCAACATTTTGAATAGCTTACTGCCTAAAGACAAGAAAGTGTCTAGTATACATTCAATAGATGATGTCAGCACCATCATGACATGATTTAAAGAAAATTTCTCAAGTCTTGAGGAATCAACATCCAAGATAGAAGAAGAAAAATATCTTATGAAGAGACTGAATGAATTGACAGGTAAATTTTCACTTGACCTCAGTTCTCTAAAAGTTGGTCAAGCAGTGTTAAAGGAGACAACAACTAAAGGAAGGAAAATAATAGCTGACTGTATGAATGAAGATAAATTTACCTCAAACCTTTCCAAGAAGATTCAAGAAACTGAATCTATGATATAAGTAGTAAGAAAATCTGTAGAAGATCCCTCCATAGATATAAATATGTGTAACAATGTCTACCAAGGACAAGTGGATAAGATTGAGAAGGCAGAAAAAGAAATGGCTTAGATAAGGGCTAGGCAAGCATAGTTGAGACATGCACTTGCGCCCTCTTTAGATGTGCTAAATGAGAATATCAAGGAGATTGATGCCACTATGGTGACATATGATCAAGGTCCATGTGTAGATTTGGAGAAGATGGAGAAATTAACTTATACACTATGCACCCATCTCCAAACAATAGATGCACTGAAGACATTTTGGCAGCAAAAAATTACAAACCTTCAGGTTGCATACCCGGATGTACTCTCAGTGTAAGTACTTGGAGTTGTATTTTTTTTTATAGCACTTTTGTCAGTAATGTCAAAGGGAGAGTATAGTATATAGTAGAAGGGAGAATATGGAGTAGTGTATATGTAAAGGGGAGTAGAGTATATAGTAGAAGGGATATATAAGATAGAGTATATGTTAGAAAGTTTTTGTGTAAGATACAGTTTAGTAACTTTTCCATTAATGAAAAAGGGGGAGATTGTTGGAAAGTTGACTATAATAATGTATATGACTAAGATTTAGTGTTTTCATTATGACAACACAATCATATGGAGTTTTGGAGTCAGCGCACTTACTCATAAGATCAAAATTTGGCTGTATGGAAGACTGTACAGTCAGTGAAGCACCAGATGAATAGAGCATCAATGCACGTGCGTATGACCGAGTTTTGGCATGCACCCTTGAAGATATGCTTTTGAATATTTTATTAAGTTATGTCTAAGAACGCATGATCAGATGAGTCAGTATGATGAAGATACATCAAGTTGAAGTGACAAAGACAGTGAGCGACCTGACAGAACAAAGTATGGAGCCGACTATTAGTATTTTGGTTAGTGGTTTTAATATTGTTTTATAAAGGCTATGTGATTATTGTAAATGTGTTATATACTTGTTAATATCATTGTATGTAAACACACTTGAGCCAATTCATTTGGAAGCATTGTATGTAATTGTGTGTGTGAAAATTGTACCTGATCTGTAGACACAACACTTCAGTAAAACATTAGAGGTTAGCTATAATCAAAATCGTGCAAAATTGAAATCTAATCTAACCAAGCAATTTACTGCCTTCTAATAGGTGCGAGATTGATGTTCTCAGATTGTAATCAAGATCAGTGACCTAGACGACACCTAAATGAAGGATTTGAATGCTAAAGATGGATATGAAATTGAATGCAATTAATCTATATTTTTGGATTTTCTATGCAATAAGAATGATAAACTGATATGCTATGAATGCGATTGAAAACTGATATGAAATGAATGCTACATGATCTAACAATGAAGATTCTAACAATGATATGAAAACTATGAAATTCTAGGCTAAGATATAAAAATTATGCAATTGAAATTGATCTCACAAAGCTTTGAATTTGCAAGTTGATTCCTCAGCCTCCAATTCTCCAGCGTGATTGTGCAAAAATATGAAATGAATTATGAGGAGCTGAAGCCTTGATTTTATAGAAATCCAGGGCTTTGGAGGTGCATGAGAAAAAGCCATAAATCACTCAAATAACTCAGGTTGATTTTTGAGTTATTTTTAAATAAAGGATAATTAACTCACAAAAACATGCAAAAGCTAAGTTTTAACTCAAAATAGAGTTTAGCTTTAATTGATAATTGATAGTTGTCTGCTTTTATGATTGTGCATGTTTTATTTATGAATTAATTTAATAATAAAGTGCTTTATTTCAAACTTAACTGCTTTTAAAAATAAAATAATTGATTTATGGGTTAATCAATTATTTTACCAAACTTTTATTAAAAACTATATTATTAAATAATGACAACTTGCTTTAATTAATTAAATAAGAATTTAATCAATTATTCATAGGAATTTTGATTTATTGTCAAAATTAAATAATACAATTAATAATAGATAGAATTAAATTTAATTAAACAATTAAGTGGCAAATATTAAATCTAATTAATTAAATATGAAAATATTCAATTAATCAAACTTTAGGATAAATGTGATTTATTGCCAAATAATTATAAAATTAAAGATAATTAAGATAATTAGGAATATTACTAGGAATATTCCCCGATGCAGAATTTAAGATAATCAATTATGATTCGATGATGTTTAGATGTGCCTTAGGTTAGGACTTTGATGTCAATTTTGTTCGATTTGTCGATGTAGGAGGTTAATGAAATTATAGCCCATTTTTGGGGTATTACAGTAATTAGTTATAGGTTGAATTATTGAATAGTTTTGTTTGCACATATAAATAAGACATGCGCCTTTGTATTTGAGCATGGAATGATAGATAAAGTTGAAAGAAGAGAAGAAGTATGCTAAGAGAAGTTAGTCTTATATAGAGCTTTACAAGAGGTTAAAGCATTAGCACACAAAAATAACTGATCAAACAAGAAGTGTCATAGTAGCAGTTCACCTTGTAGATATAGTATGTATCTGATACTCAGAAGGTTGTAGCCTTCGCCATTTGAGAAGTGAGATCTAGGATAGTGTTTCCTCACCCCTAACATGGTTAATTATAAAAGAATCCTAACAGGGTCTGACCTTGACAAGGTCATTGTACTTAAGCATTGTAATGACAACTCCTAACATGGCTAAGAAACATTAACAGGTTCATAATACACAAGTACAATTATTAGTGGGTATTAATTCCCACTGGGGTTTTTTCTTTGCCCAAGGTTTCCCCATAATCATATCCGGTGTTATGTGTTGATTAATTTACATGCTTTAATATTTAATTCAATAATTAAGTTATTGAGTTAAGTTTCAAGATATCAGAAAGTAATTATATAGAACATTGATTCATCCCCCCTCTCAGTGTTCCCATTCCTAACAATTGGTATCAGAGCTTTGGTCCTTTGAAGAAAAGTTTAACCACTTGAGGAGATCATGAGTTAGGAAGAAGTGAAACATCTGAAGAAGAATCTTGAAGAAGCTCTTGAAGACCTTGACAAATTTGAGAAAAAAATTGAAGAACTGAAATTAAAGGTTAGTGGTTCACAAGTATTCATCAAGAAACTGAGAAAATATTTGAAGGATTGTTCAAATAATGATTTAGGAAAAATGGTCAAAAAGATGAATGAGGAAAACACATCTCTAAAAGATCATAGTGAAGAGTTGGATGAAAAGCTATTTAACAATCAAGAAGCCTATGAAGAATAGGTCAAAGAAATCAAGCAGTTGGATGAAGAACTAAGGCAAGCAAACATGAAAATCTTGGAGTTAGAGAGCATCAAGAAGAAGGTAGAATCTGAATTGATTGAAGAAAAGAATCACATTGAAAAATTGCACACAAGAAAGGATCTAATATAGTCACATTTTTATGCACATAAGATTAAAGGAGATACCACTAGTATTGGATTCAATGAAGCACAAAATCAAATCAATGATATGCAAGGAAGAATAAAAGCACCAGAAGAATGTACAGAAGCCAAGAAGACTGAAGATCATACTAAAGCTAAAGAAGAACCATCTAAAGATGAGCACAAGCCAGTAAAAAAAACTTGTTATGCCTGTAATAAGCATGGTCACATAGCAAGAGATTGTAAAGAGGTAAGACATTTCAATGGTTACTGTTATTCATGCAATAAGTTTGGTCATAGAGCTATGAATTGTAGATCAAATCAAAGAAATTAGACTCAACAAAATCAGAGAAGTGATCCACAATAGAATGTTAGAAATGCTTAGAACATTACATGTCAGATATGTAATTATAATGGTCATACAACTAGACAATGCAAATTGGTAACTCACATCAATTCGCCAAGGAATATAAGGCCTCCAATTGTTTGTCACACTTTTAACAAGGCTAGACACATCTCAAAGTTTTTCAGATCACAAGCGCAAAGAAAAGAAAGACCTAATGAGTGACAAAAGTCAATTTTGGATGAATCTGGAGAAGTCAAGTTTATGAAAGCTACAGAAGATGCGAGCATGATTTGGACATAAGTAAAGAAGGATAATGTTGATGAATATGTATTAGATGCATCCGTAATGGACACACTCTCTACTTCCGGATGAATGACCCTCATGGTCATAGGGGGAGCTAGATTAGCTCTAGACCCTTGTGTGGTTGGTATGCTCACCCTCAGAGTATGTGCCTTTGGTTATAGTAGTTTGGATACAATTGGTTGCAGTATGCAAGAGCGCACTGCCTGATTGATAGCATAAGTGAGGATTGGAATTCTCTATAGGATTTTATGTTTATGCGGAAAACATTAATGGAAAAAAGTTATTTTTAAAGTCACTTGAGATATTTTATCCACACACTTACATTTGATATTGAGCCTTTGAGAGCACAGGAGATCAAAGCAGTTATGTTGGGTGATTGCAGTTGGTTTATCAGTGAAGAAGTTTAAAATTTTGTTGTGGAACCCTATTTCAGCCATGATGATTCAGAACCCTTTGGAAATTTATTTGAGTGATTAATCAAGTAAGTAATGGCCACTCTAGTTGTTTTTGATGTTTTTTAAAGGAAGAGATATATCTTTAAGAAGTATCCTTTCAAATCAGTCCTAGATGACCTAGAAGGAGCATTGTCTAGGATTCCAATTGGAGTTATGCACGTAGAGGACATACGCGCATACATTTATTGCTAGAAGGAACCTGTTGGATTGGACAGGATTAGGTCACACTTAGAATCTATGATGAAACCACACATGACATTCCTCGATGAGTTCACACACTTAGATAATAATCCTATTATTGAGTATGTGACTGCATATGAGTTTTATGAATTTGAATGGATTAAGATTCTATTGAGTAGAATTTATGATGACTTGTTCTAGATTAGAGAAGTCCCTATTCAGATAACTATCGATCTCATTCATGAGATGACATGACTACCTAAGACCAGCGCCATCCTTACCACTAGAAATGATGTCAGGAAATTGGTGGAACAGGCTTGTAAATCCCAAAGTGATAAGTGCGGCATGACAATTGTGCCAATTGAAGAAAAGGATATCAAAATTATGTCTATGTTACTTAGATATAAGTTCCAACATGCAAACATGGTAAATATTGTGTCCACAACCACTATTTTAGTAGCCATAAGGATTGTAAAGGAAAATGGTGAATTCAACTTGTGTGAGATCTTGCGCACACAGTTGATGGATAACCTAAGGGAAATTAAGCATGATAAGAGAAAGATATTCAAGTTTGGGTTACTTATCATCTACATGTATTTCCATATTGTTGGTAAAGTATCATATCTTTACCTTGATAAGAGTTTTCCTATAATGCCAAAAATCTCATTCAAGGCATCATCTGAGAGTACCTTGAAGGATTATATGGAATTGGAGATCAAGACATTTAGAATAAAGATGTAGAGAAGGTATAGGATACCTGAGAGCATTATGAAAAAGTATAAGGATATCATATGTTTTATGGTGGAGACTTATATAACATGCATGAAAGCTGTAGAACCTAGAACTAAGTGGATTCATCCACTTGGTTATGAAGTGGAGGAGCACAATCTGGAAGCTTATGCACAAGTCCTCCTATCAGTGCCTAAGGATCCCAATGAGCCAAGATGGGGTACTTATGAGGAGAAGAAAAGATAAGGTAGATTTAGTCTTGTACAGTGCAACGACCAAGAGAAAAGCATAAAAGATTACCTCTAAGATACTAAAAATTCATGGTGTCACTCAAGCAGACCTTGATAAGGCAAGGGAAGCCAAGATTGAAATGAAACTTGAGAGTGAACCCTCTTTGGAAGTGAAAATAGAGAAAACTACTGACCCTAAGGAGAAGAAGGTAAAGATGGAAAAAAACACTCTCGCGCCCACAGCTACTATTGATCTAGAGTCCACACCACCTCCTGAGCCTAGTAGGACACCTAAAAGGAAGAAGCAGTCTGGCACAAGCCATCCATTAGCAAGGTCCACAAGAAGCCAAGGAAGAAATATTCAAGCACCTCTTGAGGTAGGATTTCTATTGAATCTAGAGGTGTTGAGAAAAAGAGTAGTAGATGAAGGAAAATTTGATCAAATAGCTAAGTTCTATAATAAGTATCATGAGATTGATAAATATGAGATCCATTCCATGATTATCAAACATATGATCAAGTTCAAGAAGATAGTCTGGGAACTTAAGATAGTGATTCCTGATCAAGTATGGAACATACTTGATTCTTTGAAGAAACAGACCAAAGAAGAAGACTTCAGAATAAGGGAAAAGACCTTAGATGATAACCTCCCAGTGTGCTCAGTAGAAGAGAAAATATTATTGATGAATTTAGTGAAACATCACCTAAGAACCAAGCTGAGAACTTTGCAAATTATGAATAAGGACTATAAGTTGGTTGCAAAGGAAAGTGAAAAAGAATTTGAGAAATTATTTTTGGAACAACGCATGCATCCATCAGTTGTGCCTGCAACTCAAGTTCCCTCTGAGCAAGTAAAAGTAGTTGAGATCCCAGATATACCTATGACAGGTCCATAGGATTCTGCGCCTATGCCTGAAGCCAACGAGGACACAATTATGATAGATAATGTAGAAATATCCATGGCTATGTCAGATAAGGACTTAGATAAGTTTGAGGAAGCATTTGTGAGCACTGAAGAAGTAGAAATTCTATGCGCTGACAATTCTCTCAAGCAGCAAGAAGAAGTGCAGATTGAAGATATAACTGGACAAGAAGAAGAAGAGGAGAAGGAAAAAGAAAAGAAGAAAGAAGAAGAAGAGAAGGAAGATGAACCTGCAGAAGAACCCTCTGTTGGAATTCCAGTAAAGGTTAAGATTGAAATCATGGATAGTACACCCATCACTCCCAAGCCATTAATGTCATTGTTGTCAAGTTTAACCCCTGACAAAAAAAGTCTATATTATTGGGGAGAAGAAGACCTGATTAAGATCAGTGTGATAGAAATAGAGAAGGAAAAGGAGAAACAAGTAATGAGGAATCCATTGTTTTTTAAATAAGTCAACATTCTGAATAGCTTACTGCCTAAAGACAAGAAAGTGTCTAGTATACATTCAATGGATGATGTCAACACCATCATGACATGCTTTAAAGAAAATTTCTCAAGTCTTGAGGAATCAACATCCAAGATAGCAGAAGAAAAATATCTTATGAAGAGACTGAATGAATTGATAGGTAACTTTGCACTTGACCTCAGTTCTCTAAAAGTTGGTCAAGCAGTGTTAAAGGAGACAATAGCTAAAGGAAGGAAAATAATAGCTGACTATATGAATAAAGATAAATTTACCTCAGACCTTTCCAAGAAGATTCAGGAAGCTGAATCTATGATAGAAGTAGTAAGAAAATATTTAGAAGATCCCTCCACATATATAAATATGTGTAACAATGTCTACCAAGGACAAGTGGATAATATTGAGAAGGCATAAAAAAAAATGGCTTAGATAAGGGCTAGGCAAGCACAGTTTAGACATGCACTTGCACCCTCTTTAGATGTGCTAAATGAGAATATCAAGGAGATTGATGCCACTATTGTGACATATGATCAAGGTCCATGTGTAGATTTGGAAAAGATGGAGAAATTAACTTATGCACTATGCTCCCATCTCCAAATAGTAGATGCACTGAAGACATTTTCGCAGCAAGAAATTACAAACCCTCAGGTTTCATACCTGGATGTACTCTCAGTGTAAGTACTTGGAGTTGTATATTTTTTTAGCATGTTTGTCATTAATGCCAAAGGGGGAGTAGAGTATATAGTAGAAGGGAGAATATGGAGTAGTGTATATGATGTAAAGGGGAGTAGAGTATATAGTAGAAGGGAGATATAAGATATAGTATATGTTAGAATTTTTTTGTTTAAGATACAGTTTAGTAACTTCACCATATTCCTTTGTTACCATTAATGAAAAGGGGGGAGATTGTTGGAAAGTTGACTATACTATTGTATATGACTAAGATTTAGTGTTTTCATTATGGCAACAAAGTCATATGGAGTTTTGGAGTTAGCGCACTTAGTCATAAGATCAGAATTTGGTTGTATGGAACACTGGACAATCAGTGAAGCACCAGATGAACATAGCATATTTCACACGTGCGTATGACTGAGTTTTGGCATGCGCCCTTGAAGATAAGATTTTAAATATGTTACTAAGTTATGTCTAAGAATGCATGATCAGATGAGTCAGTATGATGAAGATACAACAAGTTGAAGTGACACAGACAGTGAGCGACAGAACAGAACAAAGTATGGAGCCGACTGTTAGTATTTTGGTTAGCGATTATAATATTATTTTGTAAAGGATATGCACCTATTGTAAATGTGTCATAGACTTGTTAATGTCATTGTATGTAAACACACTTGAGACAATTCATTTGGAAGTGTTGTATGTATTTAGTTATAGGCCGACTTAGTGAATAGTTTTGTTTGTGCATATAAATAAGATACGCGCCTTTGTATTTGAGCATGACATGATAGATAGAGTTTAAATAAGAAGAGAAAAAGTATGCGAAGAGAAGTCAATATGATATAGAGCTTTACAAGAGGTTAAAGCATCCGCGCACAAAAGGAACTGATCAGACAAGCAGTGTCATAGCAGTAGTTCACCTTGCAAATATAGTGTGTATCTGATACTTAGAAGGTTGTAGCCTTCACCATTTGAGTAGTGAGCTCTAGGAAAGTGTATCCTCACCTATAACAGGGTTAATTATAAAAGACTCCTAAGAGGGTCTGACCCTTAACAAGGTCATTGTACTTAAGCATTGTAATGACAACTCCTAACAGGGCTAAGGAACATTAACAGGTTCATAATACAAAAGTACAATTATTAGTGGGTATTAATTCACACTAGGGTTTTTTCTTTGGCCAAGGTTTCCCCGTAATCATATCTATTGTTATGTGTTATGTGTTGATTACTTTACATGCTTTAATATTCATTTCAATAATTAAGTTATTGAGTTAAGTTTCAAGATATCAGAAAGTAATTATATAGAACACTGATTCACACCCCCCCCTCTCAGTGTTCCCATTCCTAACAAATATTTATATATTTAATAAGATTTAATTATTATTCACATAATCAAACCCAAAAATCACTTAACCATAATAACATAAAATGACATTAAACCTTATAACATGACAACATGAGAAAGAACCGACTAAACCCAAAACACAAAAATCATATTGAAGGAAAGGGTTCATGAATTCATGTCACCTTGATGAATTTAAACATGAAACTCAATCAGATACTTGTCCCTTAATTTAAGACAATAAATTGGTTGCATTGGGATTGGACCTGTATGTTATCTCCCCTCTCTTACCATTTGAGATATTGCAATAGGGCACGCTCATCCTGCAATTCAAGGAAGTCAATGCCTGATACCTAAAATCTTGCATAAAAGATGAGCATGTAAAAACATGTATAAATATATAACATACGATGTTGGTGATCAACCGATCATGTGGATCTCACAAGAAAGTAACTACGACTTTGTCCCTCAACCACATCAGGCACATCAAACATAAATATAAAACATACATGCCAACCATACACATGAAAGTATGAGGTCAGTAAAACTATAAATGTAAATAACATCCTAACATATAGATTACCATCATGAAATAACCATAACATATACATTGTCATAAGTATTTAAATTGATATGAGAATAAAAATACTCATCTAATTGAAAAACTTATGATATAACACATTATCCAAAGGCTCGTAATAAATCAATTCAATAATCCAAATATCACTGAAATAATCAATGCACACATAAAAGTGGCCTAAAAGAGTTTGGAAAAATAAATTGAAAAGAAAACTATGGGTGGGAACTACATCTTGGATTACGCTCCTCGATCCATCATTAGGATGCATGGGAGTATAAGGAGATGAACAATGACAAGTCGCGAACAAAAGGGATAACAAGAGGGGAGAGGAGGGAGTGAATGCAAGGATGAAGGATTGCTAATACATTCAAATAACAAGATTGAAATTAATATAAACCAAAGAATAAAAAAAGAATATATATATATATATATATATATATATATATATATATATATATATATTGAAAAGATTTAGAAATTCATATTAAATTCCATCGTTCATGTAAGGAAGTTAAGTAGTGGAACAATTTCCTACATTAACCTTGAGGAAAGGGTAATGTAAATTTTTTTTCAAATCCTTATAACAATTACAAAAATTTAATAGAAATAACATAAAACAACATAGATACTACAACATCATGATTTACATGGGGAAAAATCTTTCAGGAGGAAAACCCCACACTCTAAAAGTCACCTAATCTATTATGCAAAAACCAATAGCATATTAAAATATACTTGTAGAGTAATCTTCTCTTAGGAGTATCACCAACTAGAGATCCAAAGGTAACTAAAACACTATAAGATTCTTACACATAGCTTCCATGTCAAACACCTAATATATATAGGAGATACAATACAAAAAATCATCAAATGTTATTACAAAACCATGTGATATATATATATATATATATATATATATATATATATATATATATATATATTGAATATATTTAGAAATTCATATGGAAGTCCATCATTCATGTAAGGAAGTTAAGTAGCAGGACAATTTCCTACACTAACCTTGAGGAAAGGGTAGTGTAAATTTTTTTTCAAATCATTATAATAATTACAAAAAAATTAATAGAAATAGCATAAAACACCACGCATACCACAACATCGTAATTTATGTGGGGAAAACCCTTTCGAGAGAAAAACCCCACTCATTTCAAAGTCACCTAATATATTATGTAGAAACCAATAACATATTAAAATATATTTGCAGAGCAATCTTCTCTTAGGAGTAGCACCAACTAGAGAACCAGAGGTAGTTCTAAGAAATTATAATACTCTTACACACAAATTCCATCTCAAACATCTAATGTATTGGAGATACAATACAAAAAATCATCAAACCCCACACTCTAAAAATCACATAATATATTATGCAGAAACTAATAGCATATTAAAATATACTGGTAGAGAAATATTCTCTTAGGAGTATTACCAACTAGACATCTAGAGGTAACTAAAAAACTATAAGATTCTTACACACAACTTCCATCTCAAACACCTAATATATTGGAGATACAATACAAAAAATCATCAAATGATATTACAAAACCATGGACTAAAAACCACTTATAAAATAATGCCCACCTTATCTCCAATCCAAGATGCCCTATGATGTGTCAATACACACACCAAAATGTGTAACACTTATTTATATCTCATTACATGTTCAACACATTTTAACATTTTGTATTTTGGGAGACCCAACTTTTGGAGGCCATAATTTTTGAGTGGAGTGTCAAATTGATGAATCGTTTCAAGCGTTGGAAAGCTCATGATGTGATATATAGATTTAAAACTTTGTATGTCTTCTAGCCCAATTTTCAGCCCATATTAAAGCCTCTAAAGCCTCTATAATTACATTTGTGACTTTTTCTAGCAATTTAAAAATTGAAAACTTTAATATCTTCCAAACTAGACATGATCTTGCAACAATTTTTTTACTGGAATGATTATTTAACCATTTTGAACCTTTAGAAAAAGAATAGGAAAAATCCATGCTCAAATAGAAATTTACTAAAAATAGTAACTCCATGTAAAAGCAAGGTTGAGACACTTTTCCCAATAATCTCCTACTTGTCGAACACCTTGCAAGAAAGAGAAAAGGGAGTATCATCACCATCATTTAATTGGTATGGGATGCAATGCCCATAGACTCCAAACACCATCTAAACTTTCCTATGCTCACAACCTTTGTTAATGAATCTGTAAGATTTTTCAAAGTATATACCTTAACCAACTTCACTTTTCCATCCTTGACCATATCTCTAACAAAATTATACTAAACATCAATGTGCTTGGTTCTGCCATGAAAAGTCAGGATCTTCACTAGGAAGATCATACTCTAATCATCACAATAAATTGTTACTACTTGTTTTATTCCAATATCTGAATAGAGTCTCTTAAGCTAGATGGATTCTTTACAAACATCAATAGTGGGAAAAGTAATCATATCCTATCACTTATTTATCCAACTAATTGCCCCACTAAATAATGTAAACACATAAACAATAGTGGATATTTTTCTATCAATATCACTTGCCCATCTAAGTTGACATAATCATGAATATCAAGGAAAATTTAATCTCCTATCAAATTATTATTATAACAAAAACAATATTCCGAGGTTCCGTTCACATATATAAACACTATTTTAACTACGTCCCAATGAACTCTACCAAGATTAGACATATATTTGGAAAGAACTGCCACTGCTTATGCAAGGTCTGGTCTAGTATAGTATATAGCATACATAAAACTTTGAACTGCACTTTGGTAAGGTACTATACTCATGTCTTTAAACTCTGATGGAGATGTAGTACAATTTGAAACAAACAACTTTATTCCAATAGTAGAAGGAACTCACAATGGTCTACAATCCTAAATACTAAACCTCTGTAAAACTAAGTTCACACACTTTGGCCTAGCCATAGATTTTTTCTCACTCTTTCTCTTCTAATTTCCATCCCAAGCATGTATTTATTGGAGGTTTTCGAACAAGCTAGATTGTTGATTGTATGTTTGTCATTGATGACAACATATGGTAAGTAGCATGTGTGGAAGCCTAATGGAGAGAGCTTTCAACATTTTTTGCATGGATATGTTATGAACATGATACCATAGACACAAAGGTTGATTATGAGTGATGATAGTAATACAGTTGTGTATATCAGTGAGTGTTCCTAACAGGTCCCATGAATAGTTCTGTATGTCATTAGCCATACAGTTGTAGTAGAGACTTGCGCCTTTATACTTATGTTGAAGACATATGTATGATGTTATGACGCAGGTCAAGGATGGTGGATCCAATTAAGGACAGTCCAACCTTGCAGCTTCAGAAAATAGAAGAATAACATAAAAAGATATGTTTCAAAACATATTTTCCATTAACATGCTCGACTGTAAGGCCTTTTGGGTTAGGGCCAATTACAATAAAAAACAATTCAGCAAGATCAAAAAGATCCAATACAACTCTAGCTAGTTTAGTTTTGAAAACTATCAGCAAATGATGGAAACCCTAAGGCAGATCTAAACTTGAGCTTGCAAGCCTTCAAGAAATCTCCTTGTCTCCAAGCCTCAACCACTAGCTCTGCTATTACAACTATCAGATAACAATATGATTTGCAAGATCTCGCAGGATCTTTTCCACAACTTCCCTTATCTGCTACCCCTAGATCTTCTCTTAGAACCTCCAATCTGAATGATGCCTAAAAAAATACCCAAACACCCCTTAAATACTAATCATCCACCACAAGTTGGCTGGATGAAACCATTAACTCCTACAAACAAATATTAAATGCAATACAAGTCAGCTCTCAAATAGCCTTACAATGATTAAATTCCACATGTTGGCCTCTAGATCCACATAGGAGAATTTAACAAAAGATACCAACAATAAATGCACTAAGTCAGCCTCCCAATTCTCCAAGAACACCCATGGGTAAGACAAACTACTGAGTGTCAGGAAACATACCGAGAATGCACACCAACTAAGTTCACAAGTATTATCAAGCACCAGAAATGCTTAGTCTCCTTCATTGACCGAGCTTCCTTCAGTGATTGAGTCATCCAGTGATCGAGCAACAGTCATAAACACTAAGACCCCATCGGTAACCAATCACCGAGCAACAAAAAAGCAAGTCACTGAGTGACCATCATCATCTGAGATCCACTAGAACTTCCAACTGAGAATCACCACCAAGATCACTGATCTCCATCGGTGAAGCGAAATAAACTTCGATCGAGAAATATCACCCAAATAATTGAGTTAAAGTAGGTCTTTATCAAACTCATCTACCTCCTTGACCAAGTTCCATAAAATCACAAATAACTAATCAAGAAGCTAGGATGCCACTACATCATGTTATGTTCATGAACATAGAGTCAGATATGCAGTACAGGTTGAGTTATGAAGTCTCAAGTTGACAGTTACAGTTTCTTGAGTTTATCTGGGAGAATCGATAGTGTTTATAAGATTATGGTAGTTGTGCCTATCATCATGGTATGCACGCTTGGATTTATGTTAAGATGAGAGTTAACAATGTTTGGTTTAGAGTGCATGATGTAATTCAACATAAGAAGAAAGTTGGAGATAATTTAGTGAAGCCGACTGTGTGTAGCATGGCGTCTACTCACATGGAATTGTGAAGTCCTAATTTATGTTGTGTGCTTAGTAGAGCCAACTGAGGTGTTATTAGAGAGTTTTATTGTTTCTCTAATATGATTTCAAGATGGTTCTAATAGGCTGAATTGATTATATCATTTGGAGGAAAGATATTTATAGGCATTCATTTGTGATTGCTAAAGTGATATGTAAGAAATTCATTCAAAAGCAAGCACAACTCAGTAGAGAACAAGTTGGATTTGATACATACAGACCTATGTGGACCAAATTAAACAAGATCATACTATGGTGAAAGATATTTCATTTTATTTATTGATGACTATTATAGAATGATGTGGGTTGCATTCTTAACAGAAAAATCAGGAGCATTTGACAAATTCAAAATATTCAAAGCTAAGGTTGAAAATGAGTCTGGATTGAAGATTAAATGTCTGAGATCATATAGAGGAGGAGAATTCACCTTTGACAGATTTTATGAGTACTACAAAGAAAATGTGATAAAGAGATAGCTAAGTGCCCCTAGAACCCCTTAGCAGAATGGAATTGCAGAGAGAAGGAATAGGATCATTCTTGAAACAGTGCACACCATCATGATTGAAGGAAAGGTCACACACACTTATTGGAGAGATGCAGTCAATACAACAGTCTACACTATCAATAGAATTCAATTGAGGCCAGGTGCAACAAGATACCCTATGAGCTATGGTTTGGGAATGTACCTACAGTGAAATACTTCAGAATCTTTGGAAGCAAGTGCTACATCAAGAGAGATGAAGCAATTGGCAAGTTTGATGAAAGAAGTGATGAAGGTATTTTTCTTGGTTACTCTACTAAAAGAAAAGATTATAGATGTTTTAATCTAAGATTGAAAAAGATAATTGAAAATGCTTATTTTAAGATTGATGAGAATTTTATGATTCAAGAGAGATACCATGATTATGCACCTATGATTGAAGAAGAACCTAGACCTACCAGTAGTGAAGAAATTGTTGAAGAAATGTTTGACAACATTGATGTGTTATTCAATGACCCTGAAACAAGTGAAGAAGAATCTCATAAATTTGATGAGAAAGACACTCCCAATGTTCCTAAATTCACATCCAGATATCATTCAAAGAAAGACATCATTGGAGATCAGAGCAGTAAAGTCATGACAAGATCAAAAGAAAAAAGTTCCATAGCAAATGAAGAGGTATGCTTACTATTAAAAATTGAACCCTTAAGTGTTGAAGATGCATGTAATGATTTAGATTAGCATGAAGAAATGAAAGAAGAGCTAGGTCAAATAATTAAGAATGATACATGGGAATTGGTCCCTAGGCCTAATGATAATAATGTGATTGGAACCAAGTGGATATTCAGAAATAAGATGAATGAAGATGGAATAGTAGTAAGAAACAAAGCTAGATTAGTATGTAAAGGGTATGCACAAAGAGAAGGAATTGATTATTCAGATACATTTGCACTTGTAAGCAGATTGGAAGCCATAAAGTTGTTTCTAGCTTATGCTACATACAAAAACTTTAAGGTATATCAAATGGATGTTAAGTCAGCATTCCTGAATGGAGAATTGAAGGAAGAAGTTTACATAGAGCATCCTGAAGGATTCACCTTATTAGATAGACTTGATATGGTATGCAGATTGAAGAAAGCCCTCTATGGAATTAAGCAAGCCCCTAGAGAATGGTATGAAAGACTTGATGGCTACTTGACTAAGATTGGATTCAAGAAAGGAGTAGCAAATTGTAACTTATTCATAAGAGAGACATCTGATGGACTATTGTTAGTTGCTATATTTGTTGATGACATTATATTTGGTGGTAATGATAAGCTTATTGTAGAATTTGCTAAGAGATGCAAAGTGAATTTGAAATGAGCATGATTGGTCCTATCAAGTATTTTTTGGGATTGAATGTGCATTAGACAGACAAAGGTATATTCATAAATCAGACTAAGTATGTGAAAGAGATCTTGAAAACATTCAATATGGATGATTGCAAGCCAGTAAGTACCCCTATGATAACATGATGGAAACTTTCAAAAGAAGATGACTCACCAGCAATAGACATAACCTTGTATAAGTCTATGATTGGAAAACTTATATATCTTACTCAAACTAGACCAGACATTTCCAATGCAGTTGGTATTGTTGGAAGATTTGTAGTAGAACCTAATCAAAGTCATCTCATGGCAGTAAAAATAATATTCAGATACTTGAATGGAACCTTAGACTATGGTTTATGGTATCCTAATTCAAAGAATGTAAAGCTTCATGTATATACAGATGCAGATTGGGTAGGATGTGTGGATGATAGAAAGATTACCTCTAGAGGAGATGTATTCCTTGGAGACAGACTTGTTACTTGGACAAGTAAAAAGCAAAATTGTATCTCTCAGTCAACAACAAAAGCATAATATGTTGCAGGGGCATTGAATTGTTCAAAAATTATGTGGATGAAGTAGATGATAAAAGAATTTGGCATTAAAATTGACTACCCTATTGTTATTCATTGTGATAACACTAGCACTATCAATATGTCAAAGAACCCTGTGATGCATGCAAAAACAAAACATATTGAGATAAAATATCACTTCCTAAGAGAGAAAGTTGCAGAGAAAGAAGTAATGGTGGATTATGTGAGTACAAAAGATTAGCTAGAAAAAATATTCACAAAGCCTTTACCTAAGGATACTTTTCATTATCTCAGGGAGAAGCTGGGAGTAATTTCCTTCCCTGAATTTGATTAGAGATATCAGGAGTGCATCGATCCTCAGTGACTAATTTAAGGTTGACTACTCTACCTCAGGAGTAGTACCGATGCTTAATGTTTATGGCACCATTTTCCATTGATGTCAAAGGGGTAGTAGTATATAGTCATGAAAAACATAAAAAGAAGGAATATACAGTACTAAAAAACAAGTAGAAAGGGGGAGTAAAAATGCAGCCATGGGAAGTAGTACAGTTGAGAAAATGGAGAATATTAAAGAATATTACAGAAGATGGAGGATACTTCCTTGGGGGAGATTTTGTTGAGGAAATGGAGAATGTTATAAAAGAATTGGATGTTTGGATTGGTGGTATTTTTCATTCCATATGTTGCCATCAATGCCAAAGGGGGAGATTGTCTGAGATTTTCTAGCAAGCCAGATTGATGACTGTATGTTTGTCATTGATGACAACATATGGTAAGTAGCATGTGTGGAAGCCTGATGGAGAGAGCCTTCAACATTTTTTGCATGGATATGTTATGAACATGATACCATAGATGTAGAGGTTGATTTTGAGTGAAGACAGTAATACAATTGTGTATATCAGTGAGTGTTCTTGACAGGTCCCAAGAACAGTTCTGTATGTGATTAGCCGTATGATTGTAGTAGAGCCTTGTGACTTTATACTTATGTTGAATAAATATGTATGATGTTATGTTCATGAACACAGAGTCAAATATGCAGTACAATTTGAGTTATGAAGTCTCTAGTTGACAGTTATAGTTTCCAAAGTTTATCTGGGAGAGTTGAGAGTGTTTATAAGATTATGGTAGTTGCACCTATCATCGCGGTATGTGCACTTGGATTTATGTTAAAAGGAGAGTTAACAATGTTTGGTTAAGATTGCATGATGTAATTTTGAATAAGAAGAAAGTTGGAGATAATTTAGTGAAGCCGATTGTGTGTAGCGTGGCGTCTACTCACATGGAATTGTGAAGTCCTAATTTATGTTGCGTGCTTAGTAGATCTGATTGAGGTGTTATTGGAGAGTTGTATTGTTTCTCTAATATGATTTCAAGATGGTTCTAATAGGCCAACTTGACTATATCATTTGGAGGAAAGATATTTATAGGAAGTCATTTGTGATTGCTAAAGTGTGATTTAGATTAAAAAGATAAAGAGTAGAGTAGAAAGTATGAAGTTTTGAGCCATCAACAAAAGGTCTATGTGACCAGGTAAAGAGTATATACTATTCATTAGAAATGATCTAGACAATAGGTCTATGCACAGTTCACCAAGATCCAGATATACTATGTATCTATTAATTAGAAGGTTGTAGCCTTCACCCCTTTGAGTAGTGTGCTCTTGGATAGTGCATCTGTTGACTTGGTGGTCAGCACCTCCTTGGAGATTCATGACATGGCTTAACTTCCTCCCATGGATTGGGTTAAATTTGACATTTTTATCAGGCATTAATAGTTCGAGCTTTTGGTGCAATGACAAATGATTCCAACAATTGGTATCAGAGCCTTGGGTCACGGGTTCGAGTCTCCCTTTAGTGGGTGCTGAAGGCTCAGTCGGTGTTGAGGGGGAGATTGTTGACCTGGTGGTCAGCACCTCCTTGGAGATTCATGACATGACTTAACTGCCTCCCATGGATCAGGTTAAATCTGACATTTGTATCAGGCATTGATAGTTCGAGCTTTTGGTGCAATGGAAAATGATTCCAACAACGTCCTCATGCCTAACAGGGTTAATTGTAAAAGACTCCTAATAGGGTCTGAACCTTGACCAGGTCACTGTACTTATTGCATTGTAAAGATAAAATCCTAATAGGGTTGTAAGATCTTCTAATAGATATTATAATATACTAGTGCAATTCTTAGTGGGTGTCAATTCCCACCAGGGTTTTTACCTATTTGGGTTTCCCCGTAACCAAAATTGTGGTATTGTGTTAAGTGTTCCTTGATTGTGTTTATGCTTAATATTATTATACTTAATTGGATAAATAATTGAAACTTGTAGATAACTGATTCACCCCCCCTCTCAGTTATCTCTTGGGACTATTCCTAATAGTGTTTAGCTGCACCAAGATCTTTCATTTAAAATTTAGCAACAATTTGATATTTAAGTTCTATAATCATAACTTTTTCTTTACCAATGAATAACATATCATCAACATATAATGAAATTACCACCATATGATTTATAATAAACACAAGGATATGATTTAGTGTGTTGAAATCCCAAACTCAACACATATGTATCAAATTTATGGTACCACATCCTAGGACCCTATTTGAGTCCATACAAAGATTTCTTTAATTTCCAAACCATGTGCTCTAGTTGTGTCATGTAAATATCATCCTTCAAATCATTATGGAGGAAAGAAGTTTTCATATCCATTTTCTCAACCTCTAAATCATAAGAAACACCAATAAAAAACAAAAATATAATGAATGCCATTTTTTCAATAGGGGATAATATCTCACCATAATCTACACCCTCAACCTGTGAACAGCCTTTTGCAACCAACCTTGCTTATAATTCTCAATGATTCCATTTAAACCAATCTTTTTCTTGAACAACCATTTACAACTAATAAGTTTTTTTCCTTCAGGAAATGGTACAAGATCCCATGTATCATTATTTTTTAAAGCTTCCATTTCTTCATCCATAACAATCTTCTAGGATTATACATCATTCATACTTAATGCCTCTTTTACAGATCTAGGTTTGTCAATAATAATACTCAAAGAAAAAATGCATCATATTTTATTTTTTAGCTTGTTCAATCTACAAAGTAACAAATAAGGCTTAGTTTCTCTAAAAATAACACTTCTACCATGTATTACCTTTTGTCCAATATGATCTCAAATCTTGTATCCTTTCACACTGTGACTATAGCTAATGGTGATACATTTCACAACCTTGTTCTCCAACTTTGTTTACTTTTCCTTTGGCACATATGCATATGCCTCACATCCAAAACCTCTAAGATGTCTCAATGAAGGCTTATGACCTGACCATGCTTTCATATCCATTTTATCAACAAGAGATAATGTAGGAGACCTGTTAATTAGGTAGCAAGTAGTGCCAACATATTTAGTGCAAAACCTTTATTCTAGGCCAACACCACTCAACATAATCCTAGCCTTTTCCATCAACATACTATTAATCCATTTTGAAACTCTATTGTACTGTGGAGAATATAGATTTGTCTTATTCTTATGAATGCCAAAATATTTACAAAATCTATCAAAATCATTAGAGAAAAATTCACTATTAGTCCTCAAAAATTTAATTTTCCTTCTAGTTTGCAATTCAACCATTATTTTAAATTCCTTAAATAAATTGAAAAAGTCACATTTACTATTTATCAAATGTATCCATGTCTTCTTCTATAATCATCAATAATTCAAAATAATATATGGGATTGATGCTCACTCTGTGCTCTGCTAGGGTTTTTGCTTTGCGTCGATTTTCTACATCCTTTGTCCTTCCCTCATTCCATAGTTATTGTGGGAAATAATTTAGTATTTATGGCTCTGGCCACTTCTCACCATGCAGTTGATGCTAGTGTCGGTGTGGTTTCAGATAAAAATGACACCGCTAAGAAAACATCCCCGCAAATTTGTGCCCAAAGTGTTTCACGAGGTATGTCTCAGCCTGATATTGTTCTTCCCATTCATGAGTTTAATGATGCTTGCACTTGGCTTGAAATGCATACCCTTATTGGCTATTTTCTAGGTTGCAACCCTCCTGAACATTTAATCAAGGATTGGGTTGTGAAATCTTGGACCCCTCATGGAATATGCCTAGATGGCATCCAGAGCCTCACCAAATGATTCTTTTTGTTTCTCTTCTCCAATCCTTCCCATATGGACGCTATTTTTGCCAAAGGTCCCTGGAACCTTAGGGCCTCACTTCTAATTTTCCAATGTTGGTCTCGTGACTTCTCTATCTTTGATGACAAGAAGCTGAAAGTCCCCATGTGGGTTGATTTTCCTAGTCTTCCCCTTCGTTGTTGGCCATTCATGCATGCCATAGCGCAAAGTCTAGGTAGGGTTATATGTAGCGAGCATGACCATTTTCTCAATCCTCGGCCTCAAAAGAGGCTCTATGTTGAGGCCAACCTTTGTAAGGACCTCAAAAAGTCTATTGAGATTCAAGTTGACAAGACCAACTTCACCCAGAAGGTTCTTTACCTCAACCTTCCCAACACTTTCTATCGTTGTCAATCTGCGGAGTACAAGATTAAGGACTGCTCTCTCGCAGTGCCTCGTACCAAGGCTCCTCCCAAGGATTCTGTCTCTCAACCGGCTGAGGATGGAAAAAAAGAAGAGGGTAAGAAAGATGATTGGGTCACAATCAACTGCTACAAAAAGACAAACAAGGCACCTGCTACGGCTTCTGCTTCCTAGCTGCCACCTTCGGCTAGCAAGGTTTCTTTGAAAACCTCAGCTATCAAGGTTTCAAACCCTACCTCAGAGGGAAAAGGAGTTATTGACTCTCATGCTACCATTCCTTCAGCCTGAGTACCTTAGGCAGCCATAGAGATTGCCTCTTCTACTTCCTTTTTCCATTCTTGTAGCCCTCGTAGGTGTGCTAAGAATGGGTGTGAGGGCATGCAAGAAAAATGGCGTAATATATCCATGGACTTTTCTGGGTATGCTTTTGCCCCAGGTTATCTATCTAATAGTTTTTATGCCATGGGGGAAGGTGATGGAATGGATGGCACTATTATTCCATGAAGTACATCTCATGGAATGTTCATGGCTTGACAGACCTACCCAGAAAATTTTATGTTAGGGATTTGCGTCGTCGTATTAGTCATCTGGATGTTTTATGCCTCCAGGAAGTTAAGACTTATGGTTTCATGCTTGATGGTGCTTGTAAAGTTATTTGGCCTACTATCCTTGATCTTTGTTCTCAGCATGAGGATGGTCAAGGTGGATTTGTTACTCTCCTCTCCCCTCATTAGAATTCTTTGTTGGTTAGTCATGGTTCTGACCCCATGCAGAGAGTTATTTGGGCCACTTTCATTATTGAGAATCATTCTTGTGGCATAGCTAATGTTTATGCTCCCAATGATGCTATTGAGAGATCTCACCTTTGGCATTGGCTTGTGGATTCTCTACCACATGCTACTTGGCTTGTTGGTGGTGATTTCAATATGGTGGAGATGTCATCTAACAAATATAGCCTTTTTCCTTTTCAATGGACAACTAGAGAAAGAGAAGCCTAGTAGTACATGCGTAATAAATTAGGGCTTTTTGATCCCAATGTTAGCCGTCACCATTCTGATAGGGTTTGACACACTTGGTCTAATTACAGGGCCTCTTCTGATAGAATTCATAAAAGGCTTGATTATGCTATGATCTCGGCACAATATTTCTTCTGGTTTTATGAAAAGCAAGCTTTATCAGTTACTCCTCTTGTTGATGTGATCTTGTCAGATCATTTTCCCATTCAATTTAATATTGTTTGGTAGATAGCTAAGCCTAGGTCCCCCACCACACAATTTTTCTTTAATACTTCTATCCTTCACCATATGTCCACTGTGGCCCACATTCATCAGGTTTGGAACCTTGAGCCTAGGCCCTCTCAGTCGCCAGTCTGGATTAAATGATGGAATGATGCCATTAGACGTACAAATCATTTTTTGTGCATTTATGGTAGATAGTTGGCCAAGTGTCACCATAGATCCTATGATGTCAACACCAAAGCCTTACGTGTTTCCACCAAGGCCCTAGCTCAGAACCCTTTCAATTAGGATCTACAACTTAACCTTGCCAAGTTACATCATCAGAAGCAAGTTGTTGACAACTATGCTACTAGAGGAGCCCATATCAAAGCTCATCTCCACTGGTTAAAATTTGGAGACCAAGCTTCTAAAGAATTTTTTTCTGGTCTCCATCCTCGTCATACCAGTACATGCATAACCAGAATCAGAGAAGGCCACAACCTCCTCACAGAGCTTCCTAATGTTTTGCAAGCCTTTGTTCACCATTATGAATAGGTTTTTGCTACTCAGGGATACTCTCCTACCAGCGAGAAAGCTCTTACTGAGTGCACCGCGATTGTTCTACAGTGTGTCTCCCTTGCTCAGCATGTCTTCTATGATCAATTTCTTTCCTTGCAGGATCTTTGTGAAGTAGTGTTTTCCATGGATGATGATAAAGCCCTAGGCTATGATGGTTTCCCTTTTGAGTTTTACAAAGCCCTTTGGGATGCCATTGGTCCCGATTTACATGGAGTCTACCTGGAAGCATATCATACCCAATCTCTTGGGGGTATCATTAATAGGGCAATATCAAGTTTATTCCCAAGTTTGGGGATCTAGAGGACATTTGCAACTGGTGGCCTATTACCTTTCTCAATGTCTCCTACAAGATCATTTCCAAGGTGTTGGCTCTCAAGCTCCGACACTTGCTTCCATAGATTGTTAGACTTGAGCAAACAAGATTTATTAGGTCAAGATTTATTCTTGACAATATCATTTCCATCTGGGAAGGTATGGAATGGGCTCGTAAGTCTCACCAGAAAGCCCTCTTTCTTAAGATTGATTTTTCTAAAGCTTATGATCACATTGAATGGCATTTTATCCTTTCTATACTTCACACTATGGGTTTTGGACCTAGATTTATTCAATCTATGCAGATGCTCTTCAATGATGCCTCTACCTAAATTACCATAAATGGATGGTAGTCTTCTACCTTTGGGATCTTTTGATCGATTCGGCAAGGTTTCCCTCTAGCTTTGGCTTTGTATGTTCTAGTGGCTGAGGGTTTCAGCTACTTGCTTGCTCATTCCATCTCCATGGGTAATGTTTGGGGAATCTACTTGCCAGATTCATCTCAACAGTTGGTCAATGGCCATTTTGCTGATGATTCCTTCCTCACTTTGGAAGAGGATGAAGAGAATATCAAGTTAGCCTTGCAGTGTTTAGACACCATTTGTCTAGCCTCTGGTTTGGCCATTCAATGGCACAAAACAAATAGTTGGCTCTTCCTAAACCTCCCTAGTTTTCTCAGTTTGGTTGGTCCAGGATCCAGCATGGGGAAATTTTCTGCTTTCTTGGCATTCCCTTTTCTTTTCAACCCCACCCTACGGATCTATGGAATACAGTTCTTGCCAAAATTGAAAAGAAGCTTACCTACTAGATCATGAAGCCGCTTTCTCTCATAGGAAAGTTTCAGATTTGTTCCAAGATCTTGGAGGCCACACATGTGTATTACTCCTCTTGTTGGGCTCCTTCCAAAGCCTCCTACAAGAAGCTCAAGAAATTATTGCATGATTTCCTTTGGGCTTTCGGTATTGACCACCAGGGCTCCCATAGAGTTGCCTAGGATTTTGGTTGCCTTCCTAAGGTTTTAGGTGGGCTCAATTAACTTGATATCTAGAAACAAGGGCATGTCCTTTGTGCCAAATGGGTTGTGCGGTGTCTCACAGGAAATGAGGCCTAGAAAATTTTACTTCGACATTGCATTTCCTCAGGATATCCTCTTCACAAGCCTACTTGGAAGGGGATTGGATTTCAAACCCTTATGGTTATGAAGGAGCCTATTCCAATCTAGGGCACTTTTGTTGCCAAAAGTATATGGAAATCCTGGGAGTCTATCAAACCTTGGCTTCGTTGGGCTGGGAATGGTTTTCAGGATGGTCTTTCTTTCAACCAATAGAACATTTAGTGGTCCCCTTTATTTACTCAGCAAGGGATTCCTCTTGCTAGAATTCAAGGGGTTAGTGCTCCTTGTTTTCACAAATGTGGCATTCAAACCCAGAAAGATCTCTTCTCTAGAGCTACTATGAATCTCCATTCTTGGGATGATCTCTAGGTTCAATTTCGGCTCATCCACCCAGATCATTAGACTTTTGACTTGCTAATTTCGGCCATCCCGCCTTATCTCCTACACAATTTAGAAATTCAATCAATTAGACCTTGGTGGAGGGACTAGAAATGGTACCCCGCTATGCCCTTCACCAGCTACAAACCCAAGCTTGGGTACTCTTGGCTTGTTCCCCATTTGCCCATGATTGATTCTCTCAACCAACGATGGCATATTTCTTCTTCTCAAAAGAATTGGAGTTGTCAATTTTGTACTATTTGGGATTTTGTCACTGAGCCTAAAATTTCTCACTTTGCCTGGTGTTTTTTGTACCAGGGCTTACCTTTGGGAGCTAGACTCAGGCATTTGGGTGTTCCTGATCCTAAATGCCCTTTTTGTGGTCATTCTAAGACACTCATGCACATTTTTTGGTTCTGTCATCGTGCCCAGAATTATTGGGTCTGGATTCATGACCTCTTTCTTCCTTTTAGGCCTGAGCCCTTCTCGTGGCATATGGTGCTTCTTGGTGATTCCCCAAAATTCCTTTCCAGTACACCCAGATAAGGCATACTTTCAGGATTGAGATTTTGTTTACCTTATGGAAAGAATGGAATCTTGTTCTTTTTTCTCACAATTCTCTAGATATGCATGTCTCTCTTTATGCTAAGGCATGTATTTGTAATAATATTATGATGCAAATTCAGGTGCAAGATGATAAGGTGGCCTTAGAGGTCACCCATTTATAGGAGCTTCTCTAGCACTGGGGAAATACCCCTTGTACTATGGCTCAGGTGCATCTAGATTCTCTCTTGACTGAGTGTACACCACCTAGGGGCCACCATTATAGCTGGAGTTCCTCTGCCAGACATACCAAGACTCTGCATCGATGGCGTCACCACTCTGCCTCTCCTCCTCCTCAGAGGGATGTAGGTTTTGGCTGGCCTCCTATGCTTGTTTCCACTGTTGTTGCTGTTTCTCAGCCCTCAGCCAATGTTCCTACTAGTCAAGACAAATTCCCTTGCCTGGCACTTGCAATCTTGCCCAGGTGGGAGGAAGGAGAGCTAGAAAAAGAAGATCCAGAGGATGGCTGGGTCATTCTTGATCAGACTCCCAGGCCCAATGTTTGGGGTAATCCTGATGACAAAGAACTTCCTCCCTCTTCTTCTACTACCCTTGTAGCTTGAGGGTTTCTCCTTTTATATGCTTTTTTGATAAATAGTTGTATGATTCCAGCCTAGTTGTCGAGTGACTTGTGGGGTGATTTCATCCCCCAACCCCTTTTTTGTGAATATTGTACTTTTATATTATTAATAGAAAAGGCCTCTATTCATCAAAAAATAATATATGGATTTTCCAATGGAAGGAATGTCTATAGGACCAAACACATCAAAATGAATAAGATCCAACACACTACAAGAATTATGAAAACTTGAGTAAAACTAAACACGGTTGTGTTTTCCATAAATGCACTACTCATAAAAATCAAATTCAAGATTAGAATCATTTAAATCTTTAACAAGATTTTTCTTTTTCAAAGTTCTTAGACCCTTCTCTCCAATGTGGCCAAGTTTCTGGGTCCATAACATAGTCTCTTCTGTAGGTAATTTTGATTGAAAATAAAAAGTGCCCTTAGAACCCAAAATCCATAACCATTTGCTGAAGGTAAAAACCCCACCTTTTCCAATGAATTATCCACCCAGTTGGTCTTCATAGAAGTACTATTACACTGAGCAGTGTATGCATCCAGCTCACACAAAGTGCCAATTCTGAAACCTCTAGCAACCAAAATAACACCTCTCACCATTTTGCATCATGCATTGTAAAATACTACCTGTATACCCAAATCTATTAGCTTTCTCACAAACAATTTTTTTTATTTTATCTTATACTAAGGAGATGAAGAACATTGTTAATCTTTCTTATTCCATGATTAAGAAACATGATTTAAAATTTACCATGACCAACAATATTTGAATGAGAATTATCACCAAAGTACACCTTACCTACATCAAATTATTTATATTTATAAAAATAATATCCTATTAGAGGTCATATGAAAAAATGTGCTTGATTCAATTAACCATGCATCATCATATGCATGAGTGGCCAAAGATGCAATGAACAAATCACCATCTTCCTTATTAGAATAAAAATCAGAACCAACATTCTTCTTCTTCTTCTTCTTCTTTTTCTTCTTCTTCTCTTCTTTGCATTCCTTCTAGATGTATCTAAGCTTACCATAATTATAACAAATAAATTGGGACTTTTTGGGAGATTTGGATCTCCCCTTGGATTTGGATTTATTCTACTTCTCATTCTTCTCTCTTTTTTCCTTAGGTCTTCTACCAAAAACTAGGGCTTCCTTGTTATTGATGGATACCTTTCTTTGTTGATCTCCAAGTCATGTTTTTTATTAGTGTCCAACACTTAGTCATTATTAAGGAAGAGTTGGTCAATCATCACAGTGACCAATCCATCCTATTAAGGCCGAGTTATGTATAGAATTGTATTTTGCATATGTACTGAGAAGTAGTTATTTTTTAACAAGTCAGAGGTCACCAAGTACTTCATTAGTTACCAAGCAGTATATATGTCGAGTTGTATAGAAGAGTCAGTGTTGAGCACTAGTATATGGAGAATAGTTTTGACCGAGCATCAGAGACTTCATATGCTGAGTGAGCAAGTTTTGATATATGTGTTTGTAATGGCAAAAATACCTAGGTAAACCATTTTGGCTGAATTATATGCATGATTTAATGATTTTTGAGATAATTAAGGAGTTGATTATGTGTTGTTATTAATCCCTATGCAAGAAATGTAACCAATCAAAAAAGTGGAATGGTTAAGAGACATAAGTAATGAATCTAGATTGTTGATCTTGATCTATGAGCTTGATAAATTATTTATATAAGGTGACATCAAAACCCTAAATATTGTAACAGTGAGAAGATCTCATGTATGCAGATGGAAGCAGTATTTTGATTGTGAGATCCTGAGATCAGGCTGAGTGATCGAGTAGAGAAGTGAAGGAAAGAAAGATGCTATATTTTATTTTGAGATTAGATAAGTATTAGAAAGATGAGATTTGTTATCAGCATTTGAAGTACAAATTGAAGGATTAGGTACTGATACATTCTAATAAGTGAATCAGGGTAAATATCTTAACAAAGTGGTCCCAACAAGTCTTTGTAAATCTCTTAATAGAGTGCTTACTTAGTTGTAAGTTTTAAATCCTTTAATCAAAGAATATTGTATAAGTCTATAAGCTCTTAGTAGGGAGAACCCCTCATAGGGTAGATCATTAGACGTGATCAAAACTTTGTAGGCCTAACAAGCACACTTTATTGCTATAGTAGTGAAGATTTGTGGGTGTCATCCCCACCCTAGTTTTACCTTTCAAGGGTTTCTAGGTTACCAAATATTTGTGTTATATGTTTCATTTCATGGATGTGATTATCATGTTAGATTCATTTTAGAATTGAAGTTTATGTTTATGATACATGATTTGAATTGGTTTCAAAGTATAAAATTTTAGAGATTCTGATTCACCCCCCCCCTCAATATATTACTTTCCCAAATAAGATTTCCAACAATTGGTATTAGAGATTTGTTCTCTTTGAAGAAGTCTAAGCACTTGACAATTGAGGGCCTGTTTGGAACATGGAATATGGGCCCATATTCCGGAATAGCATTTTTGGATCTATTCCATGTTTGTGTCCATCTTAACAAGGAGGAATTGGAATTTCAAAATTCCAATTTTGCCCAAAAAATGGGCATTTCATCTTCCATTTGAAAAGGTGGAATTAGAAATTCTCATTCTAATTCCACTTTTCAAATGCTCATTTTATGTGTCGTCAGGTCCGCTTGTTGTTTATAATTTTTGACATCTGAAATTTTTAATCTTCACCATTTCCCTCTTTCATTTTCACCGACTGCTGGTCAGAAATTATTCGAAGCCTACAATGAGAGCTTCTATTCTCTGTGTGCATGCTATTTCCTTGCATCGACATCAATCAACATTTCTTGCAATTTGGAGGGCTGACTGAGACGTTTTGAGGATTTGATGGATGCATTTTTGAAGGCTTTCTTTGCCTGGGGTTTTTGAGCAATGTGCTTACTTGCTCAAGCAAAATTCTATGCAGCTCTGGTGGAAGTGGAGAAGAATGTGTCAGATAGGAACAAAGATTCCAATCTAAAGAATAGGTTCGATCAATCACAGGTTCCATACACGCTGATTTTTCTGGGCACCACTGATCTCTCCAAGGAGGGTGGATTGATCGGCAAGGAAATTCCAAATAGTGTTTCTATTTAATCATTCTTGCCCTTCATTGCAGCTTTCGATTTACAATTGTGTGCTTAAAACAACCGCTGTGACAGTGTAGATTTTTAGTTTTTCATTTGTAGCTCTGTACCTCAGTGAGCATTGCATTACTGTGCACTTGGTTTTTGCTCTACTAAATAGAACATCGAATGAAATGGATTTCTTTGATGTTTTGAAGTTTCTGTGAAAATTTCTCTTCAGTTCAATGCATATTCCAATTTTGGCACCCAAACGCCCAAACTACATCTTCTCAGTCATCTTTTGGGTGAACCAAACATATCAACATACATTCCAAAAATCATTTTGAGGATATGTATCTTCTAGAATTGCAACATCTTCCAGAATTGACTATATCTGGCACTTGGTATTCCAGCACCCAAACTGGCCCCAAGATCTTGGAGATGGAGGTTTATAAGCTGGAAAAAATTATAGAGAATTAGAAGATTGACATCTAGCTTGCATTGCACCAGCTTGAGGCAACAAGAGAAGAATTAAAGAAATCTTTGAAGAGAAGGAAATAATTGGCAATCCAACTGAATGACACTCAATATCAAGAAGAGGATACTAAAGGTCTATATGATAATGGAAACTCCAATGAAATTAATGTAGAAATAGTAGATCTATTGGAAAGAAACAACACATTGAATGAAGAAGTCAGAAGTTTGAAGAGAGAACAAGCTATCCAATCAGTAATACTATGTGAAGTGATTGAGAAAAAAAAGAAATCTGAGGAAGACAAGATAATGGCAGAAGAGGATAAAATACAAATGGCTATTAGACTTGATGAAATGACATGTGATATGCAGAAGTTAACAAATAATCAATTGGACATGGTAAATCAACCGTTACTTGTAAGTCAAGAGTTGCACAAGAAAGACATGGAGATTATAAATCTGAGATCATAGAACAATCAACTGAAAAATGAACCTAATGAAGTTGTGAAATACTTTGAGGAACTAATGAGATCACCTAGAATATCTAGTGACACCTCTAGACTAGGACATAATGAGCACCTATCATCCATCGAAGAAGGAGAATCATCAAAAAGATGGAGAATAGAGGAATGCAAATCCAAAGAACAACAAAACTATGTTGGAAAGTTGACTATACTGGTGTATATCACTTAATATAGTGTTTTCATTATGGTAAAAAAGTCATATGATGTTTTGGAGTCAGTGCTTATGATAAGAAGATCAAAAATTGGCTGTGTTGAAGACTGGACAGTATACAGAGTACCTGAAGGTCAGAGCATTAGCGCACATGCATATGATAGAATTATGGTATTCACCCTAGAAGTTAAGTTAGTAAGACCATATTCATGCTAATTCTAAGAGAAAATGATCAAAAGATTCAGTATGAAGAAGATATAGAGAGTTCAAGTTGTGTAGACAGTGAATGCTAGAGAAGAACAGTGCAAGCAGCCGACTGTTGGTATTTTGGTTAGCAGTTATATTATTTTTGTATAAGGGCTATGCACTTATTGTAATTAGGTTATATAAATGTAATTAATTTTTTTTTGTAAACACGCTTGAGCCAATTCAATTGGAAGCGTTGTGTGTAATTGGTTAAAGGGCCGACCTAGTTAATTGTTTTATATGCGCATATAAATATTAGATGCGCTATTGTAATTAAGATGAGAGTTGATATAGAGTTGATAGAAGAAGAGTAGAAGTATGTGAAGACTTTTGGATATGTATTAGATATTTTCAAGAGGTAAAAGCATCGGCACATCAAAGGAATTGATCAGACAAGCAGTGTCAAAGTGCCAATTCATCCAGCAGATATAGTGTGTATTTGATATCAGAAGGTTGTAGCCTTCACCACTTGAGCAGTGAGCTCTAGGATAGTGAGTCCACACCCCTAACATGGTTATTGTAAAAGACTCCTAATAGGGTCTGACCTTGACAAGGTCACTGTACTAAATACATTGTAAAGCAACTCCTAACAGGGTTAAGTATCTTCTAACAAGGATCATAAAACACTAGTACAGAATATTAGTGGGTGTCAATTCCCACCAGAGTTTTTACCTATTTGGGTTTCCCCGTAACCATATTGGTGTTATGTTTTGTGTTATTCTATATTGTTTATGTTAATGTTCATTTTAGTACTTAAGCATTAAAGAGCTAAGCAAAAAGATTTAATTCAGTGAACACTGATTCACCCCCCCCCCCCCCCCCCTCTCAATGTTCCCATTCCTAACAATTGGTATCAGAGCTCTGGTCCTCAGAAAAGAAGTTTAGCCACCTGAGGAGATCATGGAAAAGATAGAAATGAAACATCTAAAAAGAAATCTTGAAGATGCTCTTGAGGACCTGGACAGATCTGAAATAGAAATTGAAGAACTGAAAGAAAAAGTCAGTGATTCTCAAGCAGTCATCAAAAGGCTAAGAAAATATTTGAAAGAATGCTCTACCAACAATTTAGAGATAATGATCAAGAAGCTAAATGAAGAAAATTCATCCTTGAAAGAAAAAATTGAAGAATTGGATGATAAGCTAACCAACAATCAAGAAGTCTATGATGAATAGATCAAAGAGAATCTTCAATTGAATGAAGAATTAAGGCAAGAAAACATGGAAATATTGGAGCTAAAAAACAAAAAAGAAAGCTTGGAATCTGAATTAAAAGAGGCTAAGAATCACATTGATAAACTACACACAAGAAAGGATCTGATTGAATCTCAACTGTATGCTCAAAAGCTTAAAGGAGATACTAGTGGCATTGGATTCAATGAAGCACAAAATTAGATTAACAACATGTGAGAAAGAATGAAAACACTAGAAGACACCACAGATGCTAAGGAGACTGGAAGTTAGAATAAAGATCACATTGAACCATCCAAGAATGAGTGAAATCTAGTAGATCGAAATTGTTATGCATGTAAAAAGCATGGACATATAGAAAGGAACTGTATAGAGGTAAGACCTTTCAATGGTTACTATTATTCATGCAATAAATTTGGTCATCTATGAATTGTAAGACAAGTCAGAAAAACAAGACTCAACATAATCAGAGAAATCAAAATCAGTCAAATGTAAGAAGTTCTCAGAATGTTACATGTTAGATATGTGACTATAATGGTCACTCAGCTAGACAGTGTAAAATAGTAACCCATGTCAATGTGCCAAGGAACATAAGGCCTCCAATCATTTCTCACTCTTGTAACAAGGCTGGACACATCTCTAAGTTCTGTAGATCAAGGACGCAAAGTCAAGAAAGCCCTAAAAATCCATAAGAAACAATATTGGATACTGAAAGAGAATTCAAGTTTGTGAAAGCTTCAGAGGATGTGAGCTTGATTTTGTTAGAGGCAAAGAAGGATAAGGTTTATGAGAATGTATTGGATGCATTCACAGTGGACACACCCTCTAAATTTGGATGAATGGACCTTAGGGTCATAGGGGGAGCTAATTTAGCTCTAAAATCCTGCGCAGCTGGTATACTCACTCTCTGAGTATGCGCCTTTGGACTTAACCTTTTGGAGACTAGAAGAGCCTATGTGAAAGAGCACACTAACTAATTATTTATAGAATGAAAGTTGGAAATTATTAGTGACGACCTGGTTTACGTTGCAAGCATTAATGATGAAATTCTTACTTTAAAGTACATAGAAGCTTTTAGATCTCTCATTGCATTCAAATTCAGATCGATTGGAGAGTAGAGGAGACCTATAATTTGATAGCAAGGAATTGTAGATTGATTCACTAGTTATTAGAAGTGGATTTGATCTGTTGCATAAGCCCTAATTTGTCGCACTGATTCAAAAGTCCTTAAGATAATTTGGAAAGCGATATACAAGTAAGTAATGACTACTCCCATTTTATTTGATGTGGCAAAAAAGAAGAGATATGTGTTTAAGAGGCATCTATTCAAGTCCACATTAGACAACCTAGAAGGTGCATTCTCCCACACTCCCATGGATGTTATGCATGTGAAAGATATGATGACATACATATACAATAAGAAGGAACCAGTAGGTTTGGATAGAATAAGAGCACACATGGAAACAATGATGAAACCTAATAAAACCTTTATGGATGAGTATGCATAGTTGGATAATCATCCTATAGTAGGATATGCTACGACATATGCATTTTATGAGTTGGAATGGATCAAGATTCTACTTAGTAGGATCCATGATGACCTATTTTGGATAGGTGAAGTACCAATTAGGATAATAGGAGATCTAATTCATGAGATGATAGGACTCTCAAAGATAGGCATTGTTCTTCCAGTGGGCAAGGACACTAGAAAACTTGTATAACAGGCCTAGAAGTCAAGCAGTGATAGGCACAAAATGACAATAGAGCCTATAGAGGAGAAATACATCAAATTGATGTCCATAATACTAGGATACAGGTTCCAACACACCAGCAGAGTAAATAGTGTGTCAATGGCCACCATTCTAGCAGCAATAAGGTTGGTGAGAGAGAAAGGAGAGTTTAATCTATGTGAAATCTTGCACGCACAGTTAATAGACAACATAAGAGCCATCAAGCATGACAAGACCAAGATATTTAGGTTTGGGTCTTTAATAATCTATATGTACTTTCATATTCTTTGAAAGGTGTCTGATTTGTATCTAGACAAGTCTATTCCCACTATGCCACATATATCCTTTAAGGGATCCACAAAAGGTACCCTTAAGGATTACATGACATTGGAATTGAAAACATTTAGGGCTAAAATGTAGATGAGATATAGGATTCCAGAAAGCATTGTAGAGAAGTACAAAGACACCATTTGTTTCATGGTAGAGACTGATACAACATGCATGGAGGTTGTTGCACCAAGAACAAAGTGGATTCATCCACTAGGATATGAAGTTGAAGAGCCTATTCTAGAGGCTTATACTCAAGTTCTGTTGTCAGCACCTAAGGACTCCAATGAGCCTAGATGGGGGACATATGAAGAGAAAACAAAAGAAGTAGATGTTGTATTGAACATCGCAGCAACAAAAAGAAAAGTTTCCAAGGTTACTTTAGACATTTTGAAAATTCATGGAGTATCTCAAGCAGAGTTAGACAAAGCAAGGCAAGAGAATATTTCTTTGGAAATAGAGAGCGTAGCTGCAACAAAGACAAAATCTGATGATCCAATGATGAAGGTGAAAATTGAGAAATCTGATGATTCAAAGGATAAAACAGGTGATACCCCTTTTGTGCCCAAGGTAACTATTGACCTTACCACTCCTCCTTAGTATAGGGCAATGCCTAAGAGGAAAAAAGAGATCAGCATTGGTCATCCATCCTTGTGATCAAGTAACAAGAAATAGGAAGAATACTTAAGCACCCCCAGAAGTAAGCTTCAAACCTAGTCTTAGTGTGTTGAGTACAAGGATTATTGATGAAGGCAAGATAGATCAAGTAAGGAAGTTCTATGAGAAGTATAGTGAAATTGATAAATTATAAATTCATCAAATGATTGTCAAACATATGCTGAAGTTCAAAAAGACAGTCCTAGAACTAAAGATTATGATTTTAGATAAAGTGTGGAACATCTTGGAATTCCTAAAAAGACAAGCCATTGAAGAGGATCAAAGGATTAGAGAAAAGATGTAGATGACAAATTACCGATATGTTCTCTAGAGGAGAAGAAGTTATTGTTAGATCTAGTGAAGCCACATCTTAGAACCAAGTCAAGGACTTTACATATAATGGACAATAATTATGAATTGGTTGATAAGGAAAAGGAGAAAGAATTTGAGAAGGTCTTCATGAATAGACACATGTACCCTGTTAGGAATAGTCCTAAGAGATAACTGAGAGGGGGGGTGAATCAGTTATATACAAGTTTCAATTCTTTATCAAATTAAGTATACTTAAACATAAAGCATAAACACAATGAAAGAACACATGAAAATAACACCAATATTTTGGTTACAGGGAAACCCAAATAGGTAAAAACTCCGATGGGAATCGACACCCACTAATATTCTGCACTAGTGTATTATGATCCTTGTTAGAAGATCCTTAACCCTGTTAGGAGTTTCTTTACAATATATTTAGTATAGTAGACCTAGTCAAGGGTTGGACCCTATTAGGAGTCTTTTACAATTGTCCCTATTAGGGGAGAGGACGCACTATCTGAGAGCTCACTACTCAAAGGGGTGAAGGCTACAACCTTCTGAATAACAAATACACAATATATCTAGATCTTGGTGAATTCTGCTTTGACCTACTATCTAGATCAGTTCTAATGTATAGCACAAATAATTTACTTGGTCACATAGACCTTCTTCTGATGGCTCAACACTTCGCACACTCTGCTCTGCTCTGCTTAATCAACCATGAACCACACTCAAGCAATCGCAAATGACTGCCTATAAATATCTTTCCTCTAAATGATATAATCAAGTCGGCTTGTTAGAGCCACCTTGAAATCATATTAGAGAAACCATAGAAAACTTTGATAAACATTCTGTCAGCTGTACTATGCACGCAACATAATCTGGGACCTGTCTAATAAGATAATTGTAGACACACGCTACACATTGTCAGCTCTACCAAAACCACTATATCTTTCTCCTCAAGCTAAATTACTTCATGCACTCTTAACCGAACATCAATAACTCTTCTCTAAGCTTAAATCCAAGGGCACATACCCAAAAGATAGGTGCAACTCTATAACCAATAAAATCTCTGTTGGCTCTCCTGAACAAACACAAGAAACTGCTACTGGTGAATAGTGATTGCATAACTTCACTTATACTGAATATCAAACTATGTGTCCATGATTGAAACATCACTAACATGTCTTCAACATATATCCAAGCACCCAAGGCTCCATGATAGCTGTACGAACAACCATACATAGAACACTGTCTGTTACTCTGTCAGGAACACTGCTGACACAAGCTACTATATAACTATCTGTACTAACAGTTAACCTTTGCACCCATGATATCATGCTGATATCATGTCCATGCTTCATATACTAAAATCTTACTACATAAGACTTCCATGCTTGCTACTTTCCATATGTTGTCATCAATGACAAACATACAGTCAGTACTGGCCTGTTGGAAAATCTCCAACATACCCATCTACTGTGCCTACAACTCAAGTGCCCAAAAAGGAAGTCAAGGTGGTAGAGCCCACTAATGTACTTATGACAGGTCCCCAAGACTCAACGCCTACAGTTGAAACACATACAGAGGCAGATAAGTCTATGCCCATGGCAGAAACACTCAAGGGTGACTCAATTTTTATTGATAATGTAAAAGTTACTATGGTGGCCATAGACATGGATTTGGACAAGTTTGAAGAAGCCTTTGTTAGCACACAAGAGGTTGAAACTCTTTGTGGTAACACTTCTCCCAATCAACAAGAAGAAGTATTGATTGCAGATATAATAGAGAGAGAGAAAGAAAATATAGAAGAAGAGGTAAAAGGAAGTGAGCCAAGAGATAAGCCATCTATTGAAATGATAGTCAAAGTAAAACAAGAAGTAATGGATAGTACACCTAACACTCCACTACCTTCAGCAACATTTTTGTTAAGCTTGACACCTGACACCACTAGTTTGGACTCATGGGGAGAAGAAGACCTAATCAAGTTCAGTGTCTTAGCTATGGAGAAGGCTAAGGAGAAATAGGTAATGAGGAATCCCCTCCTTATAGAATCAGTAAATATTCTGAACAACTTGTTACCAGTAGATAAGAAAGTGTCCAAGGTACACTCTGTTGATGATGTAAGTGTAATTATTTCATAATTCAAGAGTAATTTTTCTAACTTGGAAGAATTAGCATCATTAGTTGCAGAGGATAAGTATATGAAGAAAAGACTAAATGAGTTGGTCAGAAACTTCTCACTAGACCTTAGTTCACTCAAAGTTGAACAAGCAACTTTGAAAGAGTTTGTAGCAAAAGGAAGGAAAATTATTGTTGACTGTATGGATCAAGATAAGTAAATAGCTGATCACTACAAGAAGATTCAAGAAGCAGAGGGCATGATTGAAAAGGTGAGGCAATTAGTAGAAGATCCCTCTACTGATATAAACATATGTAACAATGTATATCAGGGACAGATTGACAAAATTGAGAAGGTAGAAAAGGAGATGTCAAAGATAAGGGCTAGGCAGACTCAGCTTAGAAATGCTCTTGCGCCCTCCCTAGATGTGTTGAATCAAAATATCAAGGAGATCGATGCCACCATGGTGACATATGATCAAGGTACTAGTTCAAACTTGGAGAAGATGGAGAAGCTATAGTTGTAATACCTCAAAAATGGGCTATAGGTTCATTAACATCCTACATCTTCAAATTGAACAAAATCGACACAAAATTTTTAACCTAAGGCACATCTGCACATTATTGAATCCTAATTGATTATCCTAAATTTTGCATCGGGGAATGTTCCTAGCAATATTCCAATTTATCCTAATTATCTTTGATTTAATAATTATTTGGTGATAAATCTTATTTATCCTAAAGTTTGATTAATTGAATATGATGAATATTTAATTAATTAGATTTAATAATGCCACTTAATTATTTAATTAAATTTAATTCTATTTATTCCTAAATTGTATTATTTAATTTTGACAATAAATAAAAAATCTCATGACTAATTGATTAAATTCTTATTTAATTAATTAATGTTAGTGTATACACCTAAAAATGGCTTCATTAATTAATTAAATATTTATTGTTTAATTACTATTGACTTGATAAATTAATTAAATATTTATTATTTAATTAATAATTAGTCCTCTATTTATTAAATAAATTGTTTAATTTATTTAGTGAATTCACTATAGTCTATTCTTCTATCCTAAGTCTTCTAATTAGTCTTATTAAAGTGATTTAATTAAATACACAATCACCTAAATATGACTAAGTTTCCTAGTCCACCTCACCTATCTAGTCACCTGACACATCACTTTGGCTAAAATAAATAATTATTATCAATTATTTATTTACAATTATCCTCACCCACACATGTCCTATTCTCAAGAGTTATGTGGCCTCATAGGACTTAGTCTCATGACCACATGTCCTCTCAACAACCAAGTCAAGAGATATGCCCTATTCCTAAAGGGCTTCTCAAGCCACCTCTAAGAGTCAAAGGTGACTCATAGGACACTTGTGCAAAGAGTCCTCATGAGGAAAAGGTCTCTCCCTCTTTCTCTCTTTGGTCTTTGTGAGACACTTGACATGTGTCTTTCCCTTCCACCTTCTTCTCCTCCATGTCAATGTGAGAGGAACATCATCCCTATTCTTCCTCTCACATTCCAACTACATCCCCCTTTCTCTCAACTCCTTCAACCATGTCAATCCTAGCCCTAGGATCTTCCACCTTTCATTCTCAACCGTAGGATTGCACCACCTTGGCCTAGATCCTCCAAAATTCTATAAAAGGAGCCACATTTCCCATTTGAGAGCTAATAGGTATTTTGATAATAAGAATTCAAGCATTCAAGCAATCAAGCAATCAAGCATCCAAGCATTCTAAGAGCAATCAATTCATACTATCACCATTTCATTTGCATTCCATCCATTAGTTTGCATAAGCTATTGTGCACTCATTTCATTCAATCTCCACACTTTGGTGATCATCTTGGGAAAGGGCTTCATTTGGAAATCTGAGAGCTCAACATCTTCAAGAAATCAAGGCTAGGAGGACAATGGAGACAAGCTGCATGGCAGGTGAAGGTAATTAAATTAGTTTCATCATTTCATAGTTACTTTGCATTAGATAGATTTATTGGCTTTTAATAGTTAATTCATCATCTCTAGTTGTTAGACATCTAATTTGCATACAGTTAGTTGTCAATTTTTAATAATATAGTTTTAGAATAAAGTTTGATTTAATAATTGATTAACCCATTAATAAATTATTTTAATTCAAAAATTAGTTAAGTTGAGAATAAATCACTTTATTTTTAAATTAATTTATAATTAAATCATGGACAATCAGAAAAGCAAGCAACTAGAAATTAACAATCAATTTTAAATTGAAACTCAACACCTGATGATGAGTTGAAATTTGATCTAAACTCTATTTTGAGTTAGACACTACTTTTGCATGATTTTTGTGAGTTAATTATCTTTGATTTCCTGATAACTCAAAAATCAACTTAAGTTTATCAAGAGTGATTTATGGCTTTTCTCATGCACCCTCAAAGCCTTGGATTTCTATAAAATCAAGGCTCGGTTCTTCATAATTATCAACACTCAAATTTGCACAATTACTCTGGCGAATTGTTGATTAAAGGATTAAACACTTGCAATAGGTGATTTGTGAGATCTTTCATTGTTGATCATAGTTTTGCATAGTTTTCATATCATAGCATTCATATTCATTCATAGCATTCTTAGATTAAATCTGCATTCAGTTTCAATCATCCAGCTTAGATTCATACAATTTTTCATATTATTGCATGGAAAATACAAAAATATAGATTAATCTGCACTCATACAATCTTTCATTCTTTTGCATTCAAATCCTTCATTTAGGTGTTGCATTTTCACTAATCTCGATTTCAATCTAAGAACATCATACTCACACCTACTAGAAGGCAGTAATTCACGTAGTTAGCATAGTTTCATTTACTTGCAAGATTTTGATTTTGCTAACCTCTAATGTTTTACTGAAGTGTTGTGTCCGCAACTAGGTACAATTTCACACACACATTGCACCCACGGTGGGACCCTGAAATGGGTTTCCATTTCACTTCTATCAATTTCTATCTATTTTTTGTCGTTTTCTAGTCAATCTTGCGATTTTATTCTTTGTCCGTATAATTTTTGTATGAGTTTTGTCAGAAACTTGTTCCAGGACCTTCTGGGTGTCGTACGACTTTCAACATTTTTGATGCTCATTTCAGCAACTACAGATTATCGTTTGAGAGCTACTTTGTCATTTGGATAGACACCCACTATCGTACTAGTTTCATTGCTAGGATTCAATTGTCATTTTAGAATTTTAGGCAGTTTTTCAAATTTGATTTTTAGATTTGGACTAATAGCTAACCCTAACAATTGAACTCTGCTATTTCTAATTGATCTTTTCTGATTTTGATTGGGAAAAGCGTAACTAAATTGCTAAAATAGGTAAAATCTACTAAGCACATTGTGAGAAATTTAGGTTTTTTTCTCAATCTGATAACACTTCGATTTGGACATAAAACGAACTCTCACATGTCAAGCTTGTGTGAATTTTCCTGATTTCATATCAGAGACTTCATTTTGGGCTATAAAACGAATGTATATTTTCTTTTTGCATATCTGTTACACATAGTAAATAGGCCCTATGAACACTATTTGTGGATGATCTTGAGAGAGTGGGCTTCTTTCTCTTGTTCACGCATGCAAAACTCTTCTTGATGAAGGATCCCCTTGTAGGTAAAGAGGATACTAAGGTTGTCGTGTGTTCTACTAGATTTTTGAGTCTTCAACTTTTGATTGATACATTCTCTCTCCAAAGAGGCTGATAGACCATAAGTGGTTGACATCATAGATCTTGGTGAGATAATTTCAATCTTAGCGTGTCAAATTAATATGTCTGCTTTGTTTTTGTGAAGTGAAGAGGCTAGGGGATTATGCTCTACTTCCTTTTTGGATAGTACCAGAAACCCAAATCCTTAAATTCGATCTAGTCCCCCTATGGTATCTTTTGTGAGTCACCTTTAGAGAGGGTTAACCATAGTGGACATTCCCTTAATTGGGTCAACCACGTGGATGGAACCTCAAGTAGTAATAGCCATTTTTTCCATGGTAGCAGCTACTGCTATATAAATGTCCTTGTGGAAAAAATCTCCATAGGTGTGGTCTCTTGTTGGGTTGTGAGATCTCCCTAGCAGAGCCTGATTGATTAAATTCTCAGACTTTGTCAAAACCCCGGTGCACCTGGATTGGAGTTTGCCCTCTTAAGATCATAAAAGTTGTAGAGTCAGACCATTACTACAAACCTTAGCGATGCCAATTTTCCATTTTCTAGGAATATGTGCGTTATTGAAAAACTTTTGAGAACATACACAATTAGCACTCCTAGGGATTAGCATATTAAGTCACTATTGCTTGTTCATGTGCAAGGTTTCTTTTGCCCTTTTTCATTGATTTTAGATGATTTCTTGCTTCCCTTGCTTGCTGTTTTACATGCTTGATATCTACTTGGTTATTTGAGATGGACTATTACACACAGATCTTCAAAACTAGACATAAGACTTTGCCAACAATCTGAAACTAAAAGCCTAAAAATTGCAAAATCTAAAGAAAAATTCCTCTCTAGAGTCAAAAGTCATCCCACAGTCTCAGATTGTCGTACGAGTCTTGATCAAAAGTCATTTCAGAACCCTTGTATTGTTGTACGGGAGTTAGTACTATGTCGTATGAGTGTTTTCACCATAAATCAAAAGAACATTATCCTTGATAGAAATTGTCATATGAGTCTCATCAATTGTCATTTGAGAGCATACCCAGTGTCGTACGAGCCTGCAAAAACTCGTTTGAGAATTTTCAAAAAAGAAAGAAAGTGTCAAAGACTTGTCAAATTTATTAGGAATCCAATTTTTACAGCCTATTTCCAGATTCTGTCAAAACATTCACTGTGTCAGGAACATAACAGAAACTAGAAAGAATTTGATCATTTACCTAAAGTGGTCTCTTGAGTCTAATTTAGCCTTCTAATTTATCAATTTGAGTCTTTTTCATCTTGTGTCAAAACCTTGTCAAAATTATTTTCAAATTCAGTCTTCATACCAAAATGGCTAAGTGTTGTGAGCTCGTGCCCACCATCTTTTGGGCATCTACCCATACTACTGTGGCACAATATCCTTCATTCACATCCAATATAATCTTCAATCAATTCAATCTTGACAAGGTTGCATCATTCGATCGTCTTGAATCAAGTCATTCTTTAGTTGTCTTCATCTTTCTCTCTTGCTTCACCCAAGGTTAATGGTGGAAACTCGAGCTTCTTCACACAAGAAATCTAGAGAAGCACCTCATACCTTACCTTTGTCTACTCACGTGGGTCCAACCTTTGACAAAATCTACAATTCAGGTCTTTACGAAGATGACGGTCTTGGCAATTTGCGATTAAAAACTGTATACACCTAAAAATGGTCATCTAGACTATTAGCCCCTTTTGCTAAATTATCAATTGCTTATTCTTGATCAAATCCTAGTTCTATCATTTATTCAATTATTTTCTATGGGCTAACCATTTTATCCTAAGTCTTTATTTATTTAAAAGGAATTCCCTCCCTTTTTATTAAATAAAAAGCCTCCACTTTTCCTCTTATCCTAAGTTGCACAAATAAAGCATTATTCCTATTTTACAAAAAGGGAAAAAGCACTTTTTGTCTCATATGGACACAAAAGTCAACTCTTATTTTCTCATTGGAGGATACTTGTGCACATGGATTGCTCCTCTTTGATGCTCCACCGTTGATTAAATCTTTTGCCTCTTAATCTCCATGGTCCATTCCTTCTCATTTCTTATAAAAGGAGAGCTCTCTTCTTCATTCTAGATCCCCAACTTTTTATACTAATGTTATGCTGTAGGTTTTCTAGGTCACTTTGGAGCTTTTTGAAGATTTGGAGCATTCTTGGCTTTTGCATCTACATGCTATCATAGTTTCATTTCTTGCATTATCCACTAATACATTTGGGGGCATTTTGCGATAGCTATGTGTCGCAATTGCGACGGCTATGTGTCGCAATAGCCACACCCATAGACGTTGCTATTTTTTAGTCACAAATTGCGACGTCTATGGGTAGCCATTGCAATTGCGACGCCCTCCCGTCACAATTTTGCTAAGATTTGTTAGCGGCATGGGCGTTGCCCACCCATCGCATGGCTTCAGAGGGCCGTCGCAATTACGACGGGAGCCCATCGCAATTGCGACGCTCGTGGGTGGATAAAAAAAATTAATTATTTAATACATTGCTAATGAACCACATTAATGCTTTTTTCTTTCAACAAATGAGGACAGCCACTGTGAAGACAACATGATAATGTACACTCACTGTAAGGATAGTCACAAATGAGGACATTTCACAGTGACTGTCCCTTGTGTAATTGCCACTTGAATGTATTGCTATTCAGCCACATTAATGCTTTTCTTCTTCAACAAATGAGGATAGTCACTCTAAAGACAACATGATAATGTACACTCACAGTGAGTGTACATTATCATGTTGTCTTTAGAGTGACTATCCTCATTTGTTGAAGAAGAAAAGCATTAATGTGGCTGAATAGCAATACATTCAAGTGGCAATTACACTAGGGACAGTCACTGTGAGATGTCCTCATTTGTGACTGTCCTTAGAGTGAGTGTACATTATCATGTTGTCTTTACAGTGTCAATATATGCATTATTACTTAAACTAAAGAGTACTCTAAATAATATGTCATTGTGGAGTTCTGATTGCTTCCAATTTGATATACGCTTGTTCTACTTATGTATCCAGCATCATGTAAGAAAAGTTGATGCTTTTAAAATAGATTCATTTAGCCATGAAATGCCTGTGCATGTTACATACAAGATTCCAAGGCCCAAAACTGATTACTCATTATAATTCATGTACAGAATGATAATCAACCACAACGAGGCATGCGTAGGCGCTGCTTAGATTTTGAGGCATCAGAAGCTCGTAGAAGAAACTTGACCAATGGCTCATGGAATGCAACAAACTTATTGCCTAAAACAAGAGCATTGGTAACCACAGATGATGGTTCTGAAAAGAACACTTCACCATCAATGTCACGTGAGGGAACTGCAATTTCTGATGGCAAGCAACTTGTAGTATATAAGAGAGATGTAGGTACAGATGCTGGGAGAAGTTCCCAATCTTTATCTGTTGGATAGTTTTCATCTTGCTCTTATAAAACATCTGAGGGTAACTCAGACAAGTCTGACAGCTCACTTAGAAATAATGGGCATTCTTCTATGTCAGTGGGTATGCCAACTGGGATTGGTTTGCATTTAAATAGCCTTGCCTCTTCAATGTCATTAAATTATGGAACTGGGCTGCTAACAACTTCAAAGGGAGCTGCTGGCATGCAGGGAATGTTGACTTCGTCTAGAGTAAAGGAGGCTCCCAGTGACAGTTGAACAAGTTCTTTACTTCCTGTAAGCTTAGGTGGAAATATTTTAGTATCAACAAATACAAGCATGGCTCCTGGAATGCTTGTGTCAGTTGTGGAAAAGACTAGAATTGATCAACAGGAGGTGCAGTCTTCTGGAAACACACAGATTGGAGTCAAAAAGTCCACTACATGTTTCCGATCCCTAACAGTTGGCATAAAGCCATTGAAATGTAGGCAACCTTTTAAAATTGAATATATGAACTCAAGTCCACTTGACAAGAAGAGGCCAGCGCTACAAGATATTTCTCGACAACCTGGATTTGGTATAGGGGAAGAGTATAATCAGAGCAGTCCTAAGAAGAAAAGGTAATTGTAGGATTTTATCAACTTTACAGAGATTTGTCTTCATTTGTAATGCTTTGTTGTCTGGATAATTTTGAATTCACTTTTGCATCCTTTTCTTTAGCTTTGACTTTTTCTTTGAATGCCCAGAAGAAAGTCTGCCACGATTGGGGATAAAGAAGGCTGCAAATGTTGCAATTGTAAAAAGTCAAAATGCCTTAAATTGTGAGTCTTTGTGCACTAGAGTGGGTTTATTATTTGGTTCCTATGTCTTTTCTATTTGTCTCGGAACTTGAACATTGCTATGAAGGTCTGTGTGTTAGCACTTAAGAAAAGAAAATTGCAATCCAGAACATTCTACGTACCTCTTAGATGCAGCAGATCAGATAATTAAATAAATAGATGTTTTTGGATTTTTGCATTTCAATTCATGTATTGACATGACTAGATTTATAGTTTTAATTTAAATGAAATTCTTACTAGTACTCTTGCAAGTATTGTGAGTGTTTTGCAACAGGAGTATACTGCGTTGAGTCCTGCACATGTCAAGAGTGCTTTAACAAACCTGAGTATACAGATATGGTTGTTGGCACACACCAGCAGATAGAATCATGCAATCTGCTTGCTTTTGCTCCTAAAATTGTTCATGGTGCTGACTCTCCACCAACTAATGGGGTGAGAAAATACTGAGAGGTTTTCCTTTGTTCTGGTGTTTTCTTTTTATAGTATCACTATTACTTAACTATCTATGGAGAGTTCTTATCTTTCTCGCTATCTTACTTCAGCAGAGAGAGTGCACCGAGACTCCAACATCGACAAGGCACAAAAGAGGCTGCAATTGTAAGAAATCAATGTGTCTGAAGAAATACTGTGAATGCTCTCAGGTAGATATCTTCAATTGATTGCTTAATTTAAGGTTAAAGGCTGGAGAGTAGTTTATGTGTATTCTGATTAGTGCTCGTATCTTTTATTTTAGGCAGGGGTTGGCTGCTCAGATGGCTGCAGATGTGAAGGTTGTAAAAACACATTTGGCAAGAAAGAAGGTATCCGATCACTTTTTTCAAATATCGAATGCATCATATTATCTCAATCTATACATGAACGATAATACAAATATTGAATGCATTATATTCTGTCATTCTATACATGTACGATGATTCAAATATCGAGTGCATTATATTATCTCAGTCTATACATGAACGATAAATTTCATTTGCAACTTGTATAGGAGGATCAGATGACACAGAAGATAAAGAATCTCAGGATGAGGTATGGGAGAAGGCTATATCAAAGGAAAAGCTAGGGCTTTGTTACTGTCCCTTGTGACAGTAACAAAATTTGATGAAAATAATTTTTTTTCACTCAACTTTGACATTCACAACTTCCTCTTTTATTATAATAAGAAAAAATACAGTGACTTTAGAGAAAATAATGAAACTAATACAATTGCAATACGGTGGTATTTAGAACAAACAGAGCTTCACAACCATCAAAGAAGAAAAAAGCACATGCATATATCGAGTACTCCTCAATCAGAGAGATAGAGAAGAATTCAAAACATACCCAGACTGAACATGGCCATACCAAGACCAGCATCAGACAATATTCTTATTGACTGCTCTAGGATAGCTGGCATTTCAACTTTCCATCTGCAAAATAGATTATAAAAACATGAAAATATATCAGAGATGTTTGATATTGATACAAAACAACACAGATTCATTTCTTCGTACACCTGTATATCATAAAAATCCTTGCACACTTCGAAAAATTGTATTGCCTTTTACTTACTCAAAAGTAATTTACATAAAGCAGTCATTTGATTAACATGGATCCTAATATTCACAAGTACATGGTCATGTGCTCCATCGTAGCATCTTATAGATTTAGATCTGTTCTCTGAAATAATTCAATGTTTTGTTTACAATCCACAAAAGAAATATTTTCCCTCGTCTACTTAATCCTAAACAAAAGGCCATATAGCAATATAGATAGAACTATATAATAGAAACCATAAACAATGGTAACCTTAGCAGCAGCAAGAAATTGTTGCAAAAACTTTACCTTATCATACCCAGATTGTTGCTTTGCCTGGCGGAGGGAAATTTGATCAGTAAAATTGACACAGAGTATGCTGTCTCCATTGTCATGCTGGATAACAAAACACCAACTTTAATGGGCATGTACTGTCCCTTGTGTAATTGCCACTTGAATGCATTGCTATTGAACCACATTAATGCTTTTTTCCTTCAACAAATGAGGACAATCACTGTAAAGACAACATGATAATGTACACTCACTGTAAGGATAGTCACAAATGAGGAAATCTCAGAGTGATTATCCCTTGTGTAATTGCCGCTTGAATACATTGCTATTGAACCACATTAATGCTTTTTTCCTTCAACAAATGAGGACAGTCACTGTAAAGACAACATGATAATGTACACTCACTATAAGGATAGTCACAAATGAGGAAATCTCAGAGTGACTATCCCTTGTGTAATTGCCGCTTGAATACATTGCTAATGAACCACATTAATGCTTTTTTCCTTCAACAAATGAGGACAGTCACTATAAAGACAACATGATAATGTACACTCACTGTAAGGATAGTCACAAATGAGGACATCTCACAGTGACTGTCCCTTGTGTAATTGCCACTTGAATGTATTGCTATTCAGCCACATTAATGCTTTTCTTCTTCAACAAATGAGGATAGTCACTCTAAAGACAACATGATAATGTACACGGGCTGTAAGTGTACATTATCATGTTGTCTTTACAGTGACTGTCCTCCTTCAAGTGGCAATTACACAAGGGACAGTCACTGTAAAGGCAACATGATAATGTAGAGAAACGTTGTCATTTGTATTTTCAACAGTGCCGAGAGAGATTCCCTCCGCGAAATCACAGCTACAATTTCTAAGTACGTTGGGTTTATTTTTCTTTTGTCATTATTATGTAATCTGGTATTCAGCTGTTAGAGAGCTAAAATACCCAGAAATGAGGACATATCTGTGTTGAATTTATTGTTAGCGGCTTTGGTTATTTAGAAGTTTAATTTTATTTGTTCATCTTTCAAGCACAAATGTTTTGTGGACCGTAACATCTTCATTGTTTCGGGTATGCAATGAAACAGCCCTAACTTGCAACTACCTTCACGGTACTTGTGTACATTATCATGTTGTCTTTACAGTGACTGTCCTCATTCAAGTGGCAATTACACAAGGGACAGTCACTGTGAGATGTCCTCATTTGTGACAAGGACAGTCACACATGAGGACATCTCACAGTGACTGTCCCTTGTGTAATTGCCACTTGAATGTATTGTTATTCAACCACATTTATGGGCCCGTTTGGACCACAGCACACAGTAGCATCTACAGAGAAGAATATCCCAGGTGTAACAAGTTGTAAGAATATACCAACAGTTCTAAGAAGTTCCCTAGCACATAGTAGCATCTACAGAGAAGAATATACAACATGAGGGCAGCCACTGTAAAGACAACATGATAATGTACACTCATTGTATGTGTACATTATCATGTTGTCTTTACAGTGACTGTCCTCATTCAAGTGGAAATTACACAAGGGATAGTCACTGTGAGATGTCCTCATTTGTGACAAGGACAGTCACACATGAGGACATCTCATAGTGACTGTCCCTTGTGTAATTGCCACTTGAATGTATTGTTATTCAACCACATTTATGGGCCCGTTTGGACCGCGGCACATAGTAGCATCTACAAAGAAGAATATCCCAGGTGTAACAAGTTGTAAGAATATACCAACAGTTCTAAGAAGTTCCCTAGCACATAGTAGCATCTACAGAGAAGAATATGGGTCAACGAGGTTGACTTCAAAGCCATGCAATCTAATGGTAATAGTAATATCATAATTTGACATACTATCAGAAATACTTCCTAAATAGACTATTCAATCTTATAAGAGATGGATTCATGAGAACTATTATTTATGAAATATGAGTCAATCACTCAACTTTGACATTCACAACTTCCTCTTTTATTATAATAAGAAAAAAAATGTCTTTTTAGATATACCTCATGAACCATACTCGAATAATCTATCATTTTTCTTCTCAAAAACATATTTGTAGAGCCTGCTTCTTTTACTTGTTTGTACTTTTATCTCTCTGATGGAAAGGGTTCCTTTAGGACACATTTTTCCAAGTTCACTGCTTGAGATATTTGAGGAGGGTTCCCCTGCTTGAGTATCCATCCAACCCATATTCGAGTAGTTCTACAATTGCACAGTCTAAATTAATAATACTGACAATTGAATGACGAATGATGATACATTGAATTGATATAAACTAATCCTAAAAACACTAAAACATTATTAATATATTTATATTTCATAAATAAAATTGATATAAAAGATCTGGAAAGATACATTAAAAAATAGAAAAACAGTAATTTATAATAGAAGGAAACTTAAATTGCTATTTAAAAAAAAAACAAGTCTTAAATCTTATCATTTTGTTTCATTATCATCCATAAGTACACACCTCTAGCATAATAATTATATTTTACCACCCATAAAATGAAAAAAAGATTTTCACTAAAAAAAATTGAAGCTAGATTATAAAAATGAACCATCTTATTGGAAACTGGAACTGTTATCATACCCAAAAGGACTACAAAATTTCACCTTATCATACCCAGATTGTTGCTTTGCCTGGCGGAGGGAAATTTGATCAGTAAAATTGACACAGAGTATGTTGTCTCCATTGTCATGCTGGATAACAAAACACCAACTTTAATGGGCATGTACTGTCCCTTGTGTAATTGCCACTTGAATGCATTGCTATTTGATGCAGGGGCATCCCTAATGCAAGCCAAAGACACCATGATTGAAGGAAGTTGCCATGAAGCCAAGGAGTCAAATCCTATCAATTGGAACATAAGATTTTCACCTTGGAGCTTTGAAGGATTGACTGGTGAAAGGTCCTTTTGATTGACAAATCAGAGTCTTTTTGAATGAAAAATCAGAGTCTTTTTGAATGAAAAATCAGAGTCTTTTTGAATGACAATAAATTAGAATAGGAGTTTTAGATGTTTTCTTGGTTTGTAATAAATATTAAGGATTGATTTTATCTCCTTATAAACATCCACATGTTGGACACAAGACCCCTTGGTGACTTATAAACCTTGGGCATCTTTTGAGTCCTTGGATGAAATGAGCATAGTAAGTGTTTATTAGGTGTCTTTTAGATGTTGTTAAGAATTTTGAAGGTCCAAAATAACTTTAATAAGGTTCCTAAAGTTTCACAACACATTTTTAACCTTCTCGACAAAGTTGTTTGCAAAGTTGTAATGCAACTTTAAAAGTTGCTTAGCAAAGTTGACATTTGTTGGATAAACTGTTCTAACCACCTAGATGGTTGAACCAACATTTGGAGAGCCTATTTTAGGCTTCAAATGGTCGAAGACAGACAAAGAACCAGTATTGTAATCATTTTGCTTTCATAAAAAATAAAAATAACCCTGTTTTAGTGCATTTCTGGTGAAAAATGAACTCTGTACGGCTGTACGGATGGTGGTTGGATGATAAAATTTGCCTGGAAGTTGTAATAGTGACATCTGATGCTTTGGAATTTGGTTTGATTGATTCTCTTTGTTTTATTTCTAAGTTATTTCAAATTTTCTGTGCATTGTTTACAAACCCTCATTTTTAGGGTTTGACTGATGTAAAGACCTTAACTCACGTTTCAACCATTGGAATTCCTTCTTCCTTGGTGGAATGAGAGTTAAGGATGTATATTTGTATATTCTAAAAGCCCTGAGGCAGGGGGTTGCATCTGCATTTGTTGAGAGCGAGCCCTAGATCAAAAACTACCATGTTTTTGGCTGGGAAGATGGTAATCAGAATAAAATCAGAAGCTTGCATCGTATTGAGGACTTGAAAACTTATGCATTCTTGTTTATCTAGATCAGGAGAACACTCCAAAACTTTGATCTTGGTTTCATACACCCATTTTCAATGCTTTGTTTTGGAACCCACACCTAAAAGCATGCATTAGGTCTGCGGACTCAATGAAGACATTGATATGCTGGAGTGGAGTCAGGGTCTGGGAGTTGGTGGTTTGTTAGAAATCCAAAAAGGGTACTCAGAAAACATATAACTTCTTAGAGTCCTTTGGCAAGTTGCAGAGTTATGGCTGCAGAGCAGGTTTGGGAGACCTACTAGGGTCACTAGGTCAGTTTGTTATTTTGATGTCTTGGGTTGTTTAGATCACAACCAATGCATGATTCTTGTTATTTAGATGATATATAAGGGGTTTCTAAGTTTTTCTGCAGGAAGTAAGATCTAGAACCTTAAAAGTCTCTTTTGATAGAAAATCAGGGAACTTGTCCCTAAAAGGAAATTTGTTATTGAATGGGATTGAGTCCATAAGTTGTTGCATGATCCTTGAAACCTTCAAATTCATTACTTTGCAGAGTTTAAACATTAACCTATAGAAATTAGAGCCTAATTGATTGGTTGAGTCATTTTGGTGTCTTGAAGTGGGTTGGGACATAGATCCAAGTTTCTTGCTGACTACTCTGCATCACTATTGAACCACATTAATGCTTTTTTCCTTCAACAAATGAGGACAGTCACTGTAAAGACAACATGATAATGTACACTCACTGTAAGGATAGTCACAAATGAGGAAATCTCAGAGTGATTATCCCTTGTGTAATTGCCGCTTGAATAAATTGCTATTGAACCACATTAATGCTTTTTTCCTTCAAGTGGCAATTACACAAGGGACAGTCACTGTGAGATGTCCTCATTTGTGACAAGGACAGTCACACATGAGGACATCTCACAGTGACTGTCCCTTGTGTAATTGCCACTTGAATGTATTGCTATTCAACCACATTTATGGGCCTGTTTGGACCACGACACACAATAGCATCTACAGAGAAGAATATCCTAGGTGTAACAAGTTGTAAGAATATACCAACAGTTCTAAGAAGTTCCCTAGCACATAGTAGCATCTACAGAGAAGAATATACAACATGAGGGCAGCCACTGTAAAGACAACATGATAATGTACACTCATTGTATGTGTACATTATCATGTTGTCTTTACAGTGACTGTCCTCATTCAAGTGGCAATTACAGAAGGGACAGTCATTGTGAGATGTCCTCATTTTTGACAAGGATAGTCACACATGAGGACATCTCACAGTGATCGATTGTCCCTTGTGTAATTGCCACTTGAATGTATTGCTATTGAACCACATTAATGCTTTTCTTCTTCAACAAATGAGGACAGTCACTCTAAAGACAACATGATAATGTACACTCACTGTAAGGACAGTCACAAATGAGGACATCTCACAGTGACTGTCCCTTGTGTGATTGCCACTTGAATGTATTGCTATTCAGCCACATTAATGCTTTTCTTCTTCAACAAATGAGGATAGTCACTCTAAAGACAACATGATAATGTACACTCACTGTAAGTGTACATTATCATGTTGTCTTTACAGTGACTGTCCTCCTTCAAGTGGCAATTACACAAGGGATTTGTGTTTTCATTTGTGTTTTCAACAGCACCGTAACCCTCCGCGAAATCACATTGGGATATAAGGGCAAAACAAACAAGAACGTTGTCATTTGTATTTTCAATAGCGCCGAGAGAGATAAACAAACTTAAAACTCAGACTTAAGAAAGATGAAGGCAATGCTTCAAAAGGCCGATGCCCTAAACATGGGAAAACACAATACCACCATTAAACGATGTCCTAGTCACTGTATCAATGCTGCCAGCTCCGTACTAGTATGCTAACTGCTCACTTTCATCTTGTGATAAAGGTAACTTCATTAATCATACTTGAAATGGCAGCATACGAACTAAAGCTGATGAACATTTATAAACTAAAAGTTTAAAACTACAGATTACAAATGTAGTAGTTTCATACGAAAAGAACTTGATGTCTGAAATTTACCATTAGAAGTATCCAAAGGAATACCACAGTACTGTTGAACTTGGAGAATCAGAGATGATCTACACAGCAAGGTTCAACAGCTGTAAGGACTGTTACACCATCTTTAGCATTTGAATACATTTTCTCCTTGGCTTCTGGTGGATCCTCAAAGACCCCCAATGATGTTTTCCCTACAATTATCAATTGTCTGTTAGTATGAGATATTAATAAATAAGCATTAATCACAATATTAGGCAAACAATGTTCTTGATGTCTGAATCTAAATCACAGAAAGCTCTAATAAAGCAGTTCTCAGTTTCACATTAAACCAAGTTTCAATTTCAAATGGTTATAATAATTTTTGCAAGTTATAAGTAGCTGGTTACAGTATATGACATAAAAAGAAAAAAATCATTTCTATTCTTTTCTTCTTTTTCTCTTTCAACGAAGCTTTTGCACCACACAAATGCATACCAAGAATTTCTCAGGAGGTTTCAAGACCATTGCATACCAAACTTCTTCTCTATAGATGCTACTGTGTGTCGTGCTCCAAACGGGCCCATAAATGTGGTTGAATAACAATACATTCAAGTGGAAATTACACAAGGGACAGTCACTGTGAGATGTCCTCATGTGTGACTGTCCTTGTCACAAATGAGGACATCTCACAGTGACTATCCCTTGTGTAATTGCCACTTGAATGAGGATAGTCACTGTAAAGACAACATGATAATGTACACAAGTACCGTGAAGGTAGTCGCAAGTTAGGGGTGTTTCATTGCATACCCGAAACAATGAAGACGTTATGGTCCACAAAACATTTGTGCTTGAAAGATGAACAAATAAAATTAAACTTCTAAATAACCAAAGCCGCTAACAATAAATTCAACACAGATATGTCCTCATTTCTGGGTATTTTAGCTCTCTAACAGCTGAATACCAGATTACATAATAATGACAAAAGAAAAATAAACCCAACGTACTCAGAAATTGTAGCTGTGATTTCGCGGACGGAATCTCTCTCGGCGCTGTTGAAAATACAAATGACAACGTTTCTCTACATTATCATGTTGTCTTTACAGTGACTGTCCCTTGTGTAATTGCCACTTGAAGGAGGACAGTCACTGTAAAGACAACATGATAATGTACACTTACAGTGAGTGTACATTATCATGTTGTCTTTAGAGTGACTATCCTCATTTGTTGAAGAAGAAAAGCATTAATGTGGCTGAATAGCAATACATTCAAGTGGCAATTACACAAGGGACAGTCACTATGAGATGTCCTCATTTATGACTGTCCTTACAGTGAGTGTACATTATCATGTTGTCTTTAGAGTGACTGTCCTCATTTGTTGAAGAAGAAAAGCATTAATGTGGTTCAATAGCAATACATTCAAGTGGCAATTACACAAGGGACAATCACTGTGAGATGTCCTCATGTGTGACTGTCCTTGTCACAAATGAGGACATCTCACAATGACTGTCCCTTGTGTAATTCAAGCGGCAATTACACAAGGGACAGTCACTGTGAGATGTCCTCATTTGTGACTGTCCTTACAGTGAGTGTACATTATCATGTTGTCTTTAGAGTGACTGTCCTCATTTGTTGAAGAAGTAAAGCATTAATGTGGTTCAATAGCAATACATTCAAGTGGCAATTACACAAGGGACAATGTCATGAGCCATGACATATTGAACTTAGTATAATAATAAAATGATTAGATGATATATAATAATCTATTATTAACGGTATATAACAATAATATATAATTATTATCAACAGATAATAATAATATATAGTTAGCATAATAAGTAATATGTCAATTAAATAATATTAAAATATTAATAAGTAATATAATTATGATTATAATTATAATATAAATTAATAATAAATAATTATTAATAAATTATATATATTATATTATAATAATATATTAAGTAATAATATTAAATCAATTATTGATATAATAATTTTAATATATAAATAATATTAATAAACCTCTCAATATAAAACAATATGTTATCACTATAATAATATTTATTATAATATTATTAATATTACTAACATCATTAATTATAATATTTAATAATAACAATAACATTAATAATAATAATAATAATAATAACGTTTAAAGCAATATCGAATATCTGTAATCGATATACATCTACGTTAAACATCTGCATTATCTATCACAATGAGGAATGAAGAAGTGATACAACAATCACTAGTCATTACACATCGATACCATGAGAGGATGATTAATGAACTGAATACTATGAAGTCAAGATCAACATGATATGAATAAGGGATAGGTCGCTATGTGTTTCAGAAGATGTATTGATAAGCAAGAAGGATAACCATTCATATATTATAAATAATCATTAATTGCACAAGTTTAGACAATGACATATCCGATAAAACAATATCAAACATGAAGACCCGCTAGCAAATATGCACCATCACTTCCTATGTTATCATGACAATAACAGAAACTAGATTGAATTCTACTATCTATATCAATAGACACCACATAGGAGGATATCGACTAAAGGATTGAAAGATTATTGATTGTCTGAGATAAACCACATCTTGTAGAAACACAAAAGCATCAGTGATTATATCACAAGCTATCGATGAATGAGGCATCAGTCGCGGATAATAAGTACAATGTATCCTTAAGTATTAACAGGAATGGAAGTCAATTTGAAGATCAAACTCCATTACCAGCAATCAACCAATAAATGGACAATTATCAGAAAATGATATCGACTTATATCAAAGTAGAAAGATTGGATATAATCATAACAATATGGGATAAGGCAAGAGTTAATATCGATTGACTAAATACTAATGATAGTTAGACCAAACTAATACAAACACAGTGGATGTTAACTACTGGTTGCACTACCAATTAGGGAAGATTACCTTCATAAAAAGATTTGATATTGAGTCAATCTGGGAGTTATCTATGATTAGAAAATAATGAAATAATATTATGCGAACTGTTGGATTATGGAAAGGTGTGATTAACAAAGGGACATGGAGGAAGAAACAAGACACGTCTCATTCATAGCATCTCTTCATTTGTTAAAGACAATATAAGAATGCATTCTCGTCAGTCACTCAAGGCATCATTGGAACTTTATTTGCTTATCCATATTTGGATATACTCAATAGAGCATCTGCCTTTGGCAGTTTGGTTTCAAGTTTATCATTGCAGATCAGAGACAGCACCATGATTGCACAGATAGAAAGGATAGTCAGAAACAACATCAATATTTGAAGTTGCAAGCATATAATTCAGAATCTGAAATAGCAACATATCACTCATAGCGATATTACACATTTGCATAATTACATCATCATATCAGACACAGCAAATACATTGCTGCAAGCAATACTTATTGATTGTATATTGATATTGTGTATATTAGACATAGCATCATTATACTATCACTATAAGTGATAGGAAACATCATATTCATAGCATATTTCATATCATTATATCCGACAGTGCTATTAAACATATTGGTATCAATATCATCTTGCACACATATTGTGATTGAATCTGAAATAGCGGTTGATATCTTAAGTAACCTCCATTACTTAGTTTAATTGTAAGTATCTGATAGAGTAAGTCTGAGAAGTGGAGTAATTGTTCCTGTTTTCCAAGTTAGCCAAAAAGGGGACATTACAGACAATCACTGTGAGATGTCCTCATGTGTGACTGTCCTTGTCACAAATGAGGACATCTCACAATGACTGTCCCTTGTGTAATTCAAGCGGCAATTACACAAGGGACAGTCACTGTGAGATGTCCTCATTTGTGACTGTCCTTACAGTGAGTGTACATTATCATGTTGTCTTTAGAGTGACTGTCCTCATTTGTTGAAGAAGAAAAGCATTAATGTGGTTCAATAGCAATACATTCAAGTGGCAATTACACAAGGGACAATCACTGTGAGATGTCCTCATGTGTGACTATCCTTGTCACAAATGAGGACATCTCACAATGACTGTCCCTTGTGTAATTCAAGCGGCAATTACACAAGGGACAGTCACTGTGAGATGTCCTCATTTGTGACTGTCCTTACAGTGAGTGTACATTATCATGTTGTCTTTAGAGTGACTGTCCTCATTTGTTGAAGAAGAAAAGCATTAATGTGGTTCAATAGAAATACATTCAAGTGGAAATTACACAAGGGACAATCACTGTGAGATGTCCTCATGTGTGACTGTCCTTGTCACAAATGAGGACATCTCACAATGACTGTCCCTTGTGTAATTCAAGCGGCAATTACAGTGAGTGTACATTTGTGACTGTCCTTACAGTGAGTGTACATTATCATGTTGTCTTTAGAGTGATTGTCCTCATTTGTTGAAGAAGAAAATCATTAATGTGGTTCAATAGCAATACATTCAAGCGACAATTACACAAGGGACAGTCACTGTGAGATGTCCTCATTTGTGACTGTCCTTACAGTGAGTGTACATTATCATGTTGTCTTTAGAGTGACTGTCCTCATTTGTTGAAGAAGAAAAGCATTAATGTGGTTCAATAGCAATACATTCAAGTGGCAATTACACAAGGGACAATCGATCACTGTGAGATGTCCTCATGTGTGACCTTTGTGAAGGCAAGTGCCAATTTGTACCCAAGTTACCAATATTGTGGCAAAAGTGGGAATGAAGCATTTAGGGGTCAAATTGGGCAAAGAAGTATAGAAGTGGCCTATGTGAGGTCTAAATAGCATAACTAAGTCATGGTTAGGGTCATATGGCTTTTGAACAATAAGTTTTGAACCAAAATCCCAAAGGTTGTAACAAGTTGTTAATATTGTCATTCACAACATTGACAACATTTGTGCAAGGGAGAATTTTCAAGTAAGATGGTTATGTAACTATATGAAACCATTGAATTAGGCATCAGATCAACTATAAGAGGCCTCCATCGATCTGTGCAAAAGGTTGGGGGGAAAAACATTTGGAATTAAGAAGATTTGTAGAGTAACACGGTTTTAGTGAATTCTTGAGTTTTTTTGTTTCTTTGTTGTCAGTTGATTAATGGATTAGATAGCTCGCAGTGTCTATTGGAAAAGTTAGTACAAGTTGTTTTGTTATTTTGTGTTGTGTTTTTTTTGAGTTTTGAAGCATTCCAACTAGTTTGTTAATTCTTTTGTTAAGTACCCTATCGTTGGTTTGAACCAGGCAGGTTGAACAAATGGAGTCTTAGCTCATCATTCCATTGTCAATTTTGTACGGGCTCTTGGAATGGGTGAGGAGACTCCATGTACTATATGTTTGGAAGGAGGGGCCCTGGGAAGCTCATTTTCTATGTTTGCAATGATGTCCTAGGTGAGTCAGTTGAGCACAGTTAGGGATGACAAATCATTACAAGAAGATTACAACAAGTTGAATGCATTGGTTGCTTCAACTAAAATCTCATGGAGAGGTAGACACACATCTAAAGAAGCCCCAAGTCAAATTAGAAGATTGGGTGAGTTTCTTTGGTTGCTAAGAAAACAAACTCTTAGTCAGACTGTCCAAGTTGTGTCAAAATACTTGTTTTCAGGCATGGCTGTAGGAGTTGGTGTACAAAAAATCTAAGAGGAGAAGACCTTAGATATCTTGGAGTTCTCAATAAAGGGCATCTGAATCCTAAGCCCTTTAGGTGGCTTAATATAAACAAAAAGGCTTGACAAAGGCCTAATTGCTAGTAGCCTATTTTTGGGTGCAATTGGCATGGTTTGATGAACCGGATTGAAGTACTGATGAAAAGTATAGGTGAAGGAGTAATATTGAAACCAATAGAGGTCCTAGTGGCCAGCCTCTCCATGGAGTAAAGTTCTAGTTGAATGTGTTTCAATTTGTGAAGACAAGACTAGGAGTGTCCTAGTAGCTGGATTGGTATTGAGCAGAGTTTGTTGTATTTCTTGTTGGTGTGCACTAGTTGAAGGAGTGGGATCTTGGGTAGAGATACCTAAAGAGTTTAGGGATAGTTAAGTACCCTATCAAGTCAAAACATTGGCCTAAAGAGACCCTAGTGAAGGATAGGGAGTGAGAAAGACAAAGTGTTACATCAATTAACAAGATCATTTTTTGGTAATTGTGTACATTATCATGTTGTCTTTAGAGTGACTGTCCTCATTTGTTGAAGAAGAAAAGCATTAATGTGGTTCAATAGCAATACATTCAAGTGGAAATTACACAAGGGAATATCACTGTGAGATGTCCTAAGTGTGACTGTCCTTGTCACAAATGAGGACATCTCACAGTGACTGTCCCTTGTGTAATTGCCACTTGAATGAGGACAGTCACTGTAAAGACAACATGATAATGTACACAAGTACCGTGAAGGTAGTCACAAGTTAGGGTTGTTTCATTGCATACCCGAAACAATGAAGACGTTACGGTCCACAAAACGTTTGTGCTTGAAAGATGAACAAATAAAATTAAACTTCTAAATAACCAAAGCCGCTAACAATAAATTCAACACAGATATGTCCTCATTTCTGGGTATTTTAGCTCTCTAACAGCTGAATACCAGATTACATAATAATGACAAAAGAAAAATAAACCCAACGTACTCAGAAATTGTAGCTGTGATTTCGCGGAGGGAATCTCTCTCGGCGCTGTTGAAAACACAAATGACAACGTTCTTGTTTTTTTTGCCCTTATATCCCGATGTGATTTCACGGAGGGTTACAGCGCTGTTGAAAACACAAATGACAACGTTCCTTTTTTTTTTGGCCCTTATATCCCGACAACGTCGCAATTGCAAGTTAGGGCTGTTTCACTGCATACCCGAAACAATGAAGACGTTATGGTCCACAAAATGTTTGTGCTTGAAAGATGAACAAATAAAATTAAAATTCTAAATAACCAAAGCCGCTAACAATAAATTCAACACAGATATGTCCTCATTTCTGGGTATTTTAGCTCTCTAACAGCTGAATACCAGATTACATAATAATGACAAAAGAAAAATAAACCCAACGTACTCAGAAATTGTAGCTGTGATTTTGCGGAGGGTTACGGCGTTGTTGAAAACACAAATGACAACATTCTTGTTTTTTTTGCCCTTATATCCCGATGTGATTTCACGGAGGGTTATGGCGCTATTGAAAACACAAATGAGAACGTTCTTGTTTTTTTTGCCCTTATATCACGATGTGATTTCGCGGAGGGTTACGACGCTGTTGAAAACACAAATGACAACGTTCCTTTTTTTTTTTGCCCTTATATCCTGACAACGTCGCAATGGCGACATTTCCAAATGTATTGTCGTCGCAATTGCGATGGTGTCGGGCTATATTTGAAAAAAAAAAGCCAAAACCGCATGACATTTGCCTGCCGTCACAAATTGCCGTCGGAATTTCACCCCAAATGTATTAGTGATCATAGCATTCATAGCTTCATATTTAGCTTAGTTTCCTTTATGCTTTAGATTACTTCATCTAGCTTAACTAGGAGGCTTTGTAATACTTGTTCTTTCATTTCCATAGTTTAGCTTGCATATTCATCTTAATCTAGCTTGCATTGCATTTCATTTGATTGTTGGAGATATTGGCATTCTTGCCCTTGTCTTCATTTGAATCTCCCATTGCATGGTTTACTAGCAAGGTTATTGGTTTAATAGCTCTAGCTAAGAGCATTCTTAAAAACCCTTGCACTCCATGCCTAGGGAGCTCTAAATCAATTTCTCAAAGTTTCCAATCCATGGATTCTCTTGGAAGCAATGATTTAGAGAAGTGCATATCTTAGAGTACACAATAACTAGTTACATAACCCCTCCTCCATCAATCCAAGGAGTCAATCAACAATCTCTACATCAATCTATCCCAGGGAGTCCTAAAACTCCTAACATGTCTCAAGGAGGGACACATCACGGGTCTCAAGGACATCACTCTCAACATGGTGCAGATCAAGAACCCACACCTTCTAAAATTTCTTGATATCAAAATGATGATGACTTCAAGAAAATGATGAGACATTTCTTGAAGGAAGACAGAGAAACATACTTCCTAGAGTTATCTCGTCAAGGGGCTAAACTTCCTCCCAACTTTAATGTTGAAGATATCATTACGCATGAGGAAGAAACTCCAATCTCCACTATGATTAAACAGATGCATGCCATGCAAGTCAAACTTAATAAACTTGAAAAATAAAAGGAACCTAAGGAGTTCTCCATGGAAGCTATATGCCCTTTTCCATTTGATAAAGACTTGTACATGCTGCCATTCCCTAAAAGAGTGGAGATGCCTAAATATGATAAGTATGATGTAAACTTTGATCCTCAAGATCATGTCAGAGAATTATGTACTCAATCTATGGAGTTCATTTACAAACCAACCTACTTAATGCGTCTTTTCCCTTGGTCTCTGGGAGGGTCAACTATTCATTGGTTCTCAAAAATGCCTCCAACTATAAAAACTTTTGAGGAGTTAATCAAACTGTTCTATCAAAAATACTCCTACAACATCCAACATCTAGTCACTATGATCAACATCTACAATCTAAAACAGAACTCAGGAGAACCATTCTTGACTTTTCTCAAATGATGGAGGAATAAATTTTCTCTATATGCTAGACCTATTCTAGAAACTGAGAAGCTGGAAATTTTCATCAACAATCTTGTTCCAGAACTCAAATACCATTTGCAAATGCAAAATCATACATCCTTTGATAAAATGGTAGAAAATGCTATCAAAATTGAGAAAGTACTTGTGCAAAAAGGAGACATATCACTTCAAAAGGACAAGTATGCATCTGGATCTAGTTCTAAAGACAAAGGCAAAAATTGGAACAAGAATAAAGGCGTCATTACAGATGGCATTGTTGATAATGTCTGTGCCCCATCTAAGGCACCTACTTTCAATCTCACTATTGGCACCCAAGCCATCAAAGCTTCTGAAGCTAAAACATCAAAATCTAACAAGAAGCCATTTGCTTACAAAACTTGGGCTACAGATCCTAACCGCAAATTCACTCCTCTTGGAGAGTCCTTTGAATTTTCCATGAAAACTCTATTGGCTAACAACATCATTTACTTGCCTGAGATAAAAGTCTTTGATCCTGAACCTAAACTGAAATGGTGGAGAGAGAACAATTTATGTGACTTCCATCGCAATAAGGGTCATAAAACTAATAACTACATTTTCTTGAAACACTTCATACAAGACAAAATTGATAATGGAGAAATCACAATTGACAATCATAAAAGAAATAATGATCATACAACATTCACAGAACCATTTCTGAAACATGGTAAAGAAGATTCTTCTTCTCAACCTAATATGGGTGCTAAAGTCAATTATGCCTACTTTGGAAACAATGTTGTCAACAATATGGTTGAACCATGCCTATCTAAACATTGCAATGTCATCACAATTGTAAGAAGAGATAGAGATAATCAATCAGAAAATATAGTTACTCGATCACAAGCTCAGGGGCATCTATAAGGAAAAATCCCAAATTCATCAAATATCCCTAAGATGCCTTTCAATCTCTCTTCCACTTCTAAACAGAAGGTTGCATCTAAAGCTTTAAATCCTAAAGACACGAGGCCAACATCATATAGTATTGTCCAACAACTCTAGCATACAAATGCAAAAATCTCCATGTTTGAATTGCTTTGGATATCTCCAGCTCATAGAGCCATTCTAGACAAAGCTCTGCTCGAATCCAATGTTCCTGACAACCTTGATTTAGATAGATTCCAGGCTATGGCTGGTCATCTAACGGCTCTTGAGTATATCTCCTTTTCAAATGAAGATGATAATTCCTCGAGTCATCCACATAACCAGCCCTTGCACATTGAAGTCTTGATCCAAAATGATCATGTCAAATGCGTGTTGATAGATGGAGGCCCTGGTCTCAACATTTGTTCTTACAACTTGATCACACAATTGGGATTCTCTGAAGCTACCATTGATCCTAAGAAGAAGATAACTATCAAAGCATATGATGAGCAAAAAAGATCTTCCAAGGGAACTATTGTCTTATCTATTAGAACATGACCTGTTATTAGAGACACCATATGTCAAGTTCTTGATCTACCTTTGGCTTACAACAGCCTTCTAGAGAGACCCTAGATACCTGAAAGGAGAACTATTCCTTCCACATACCATCAATATGTGAAATTTCCTTATGAAGGAGTAGAGCTGACAATTCCAGCTGACCTATACATAACTTTCAATGCTTTGAAGGAAAGTACTAATAAACTTGTTCCTAATAATAGAGAATCTTCCACTAAGTAGCCAGATCTTGCTTCAACCTCTAAAATGGAAGACATTGCTAAAGAAGTCAAAATCAAAGACAATGGTATGGGCCGGAGAATACACAATGGAACCTGTTTTATCTCTCACATCTCTCCCATTGTCCCCTAAATCTTATGGACAACCATTTGACAAAGTGAAACCTACACCTAAAGAATCCTAGGTCATATTCAATGGAATCTTTTTCATAGAACAAGTATCTAAACAAGAGTTTGAGGAAGAAGCTGTGCTTGCATGGTTATACAAGGATGAGCCTCAATCCCAATCAATCTAGAAATGTGACTCCATAACACCAAAAGTTCCTTCGAAATCATATGGACCAGGGGACAAATTGATTGCTAAAATAGGATATACAGGAAAAGGATCTCTAGGACTACAAGAAAAAGGTCTTCTATCACCTCTTGACCACCATGGTCAAACCAAAAAGAATACAATAGGTCTAGGATATAAGAAGAAGCCTTTCTATCTTAACAAGAACTCCCCACATGTTTTAGAACAGATTGAGCCATCCACAACAAATCAACTAAAAAAAGAAACAACTGAACAATCTGACAGTGATGATTCAGACACCACTGATGAGCTCATTCCTTATGAGCATTTTCCTAATGAAATAAAAGACCTCCTTGAAGTTGAAGATGATCCAGTAAAAGGAATCAATGTAGTGGAAACACAAGAACCTACTATAGAACAAGAGACAGTTACACCACAAGAACCAGTTGATCTCGAAGGCAATCAAATAGACAAAGAAGAAGGTGACAGCTATTTTCAAATAGATTCTCATGAGTATGAATTCAAATCAAAATCTGAGGGTAACCCTTCTTCGGGTATCCATCCTGACTATACTCATGTTCTTAATTTTCCTAAAGGCATAGATGAGGAATCAAATGACTATGAATGGGGAGCCATTCCAGAGGAAGATGAACTTATCATAGAAAAACATATTGATGTTGTTCACCAATATGCACCTAAACCCAACGTAGGTCTAGAGAAAAATAATGAACTTAACGAGTCTGATCCACCTATGGTTGAAGTGGACTCCCACAATGACATTGAGCCTATTCATGAATTGAATGTTTTGAGTTGTAATATCACCTTCGAACTCAAGAGTCGGGTTAGGACCAATGATGATAGATCCATATCCATAAACACCATTTCCCAATCTTTCACCGCTTTGACTATCCAACATCCCGAACTTCTTGACCAAACCTCCATGAATCTGAGCCAAGGTATCTATACTTTTCCAAATGACTATGCCCTTGCTTGCTACCTCAATGCGATTGAGCCTATGAAGACTTCTATCAGTGAACTGAGCGTTAGCATGACAGAGTCGGACATCAAGTATCTTACTCAAAAGAATAAAAGTAAAAATAAAAGGAGTTCTAAGGGTGAAAACCACTTTGTGGCAATCTCAGAACCTACAAAAGTAAAAATAAAAGATGTATCCGAAGGTGAAAACCTCTCTTAGGCACCTAAGGATGAGATATTTGATGTCCTTCCGAGTTATTTATAGGACAAATCTCCAGTTCTAATTGAGCCCACTCAATCTATCAACTTGGGAACAACAGAAGAACCACAGTTGATCCATGTAGCACAATCCTTATCAGAAGAATAAAAGAAAAAATTTACTACATTCCTCACAGAAAAGAAGATCAACTTTGCATGGAAATATTCATTTATGCTAGGGTTAGATCTTGATCTTATAATGCATCATTTATCTATAGCTCCAGGGGTCAAACCCGTTAAGAAAAATTTAAGAAAGATGCATCCACATGTTGCACTCTTGGTCAAAGATAAATTAGAGAAACTACTAAAATTCAGATTCATCCGTGTTATTGACTATGTAGAATGGATCTCTAATATTGTACCTATTTCTAAACTAGATAAATCAATCAGAGTGTGCACATATTTCAGAGATGTAAAAAAGGCATGCCCTAAGGATGATTTTTCATTACCTAATATTGATATGATAGTGGACATGACTGTGGGCTTTGAGATGTATTCTTTGGTGGATGGTTTTTCTGGATACAACCAAATAAAAATTGCTCCAGAAGATCAAGAGAAAATTTCTTTCACATGTGTGTGGGGAACCTTATGTTGGAATGTCATGCCATTTGTTTTGAAAAATGTAGGTGCTACATATCAAAGAGCTATGACATCTATTTTTCATGACATGATGCATCAAACTATTGAGGATTATGTTGATGATACTTTAGAAAAATCTATGATAAGATCTAAACATCTAAATGATTTGAGAAAAATACTAGATCGAATGGAGAAGTTTAGTCTCAGACTGAACCCTAAGAAGTGTGCTTTTGGTGTCACTTGTGGAAAGCTCCTAGGTTACATTGTTTCAAAGAAAGGTATTGAAGTTGATCTAGCTAAAGTTACAGCTATCATGGAGATGCAACCTCCCAAGAATATCAGTCAAATGAGAACATTACAAGGGAGAGTACAATCTATTAGACGCTTCATATCTCAGCTAGTAGACATATCACAACCTTTCACAAAGACATTACATAAAGGTGTGACCTTTGCATGGAATGAGGAATGTCAAAAGAACTTTAACCATATCAAGAAATATCTATCAAATAATCCTATTTTGATGCCTCCTATTCAAAGGAAGCCATTGATCTTATAGGTCTCCACCACAAATACATCACTGGGGGCATTACTAGCACAACATGATGAGAACAAGAAGGAAAGAGCTATACACTATATCAGTAGAACATTGGTAGCATATGAGAAGAACTATTCAATGATTGAGAAAGCTTGTCTAGCTATGATCTTTGCATCATAGAAACTAAGGCACTACATGTTGGCCCATACAACACATTTGGTTGCTAAGATCGATCCACTAAAGTACCTACTAAGAAAAGCTGCCCTCAAAGGTAGATTAGCCAAATGGGTGATGTTATTAAGTGAATTTGATATTGAATATGTTGAAATAAAAGCTATTAAAGGATAGGTAATTGTAGATCAGTTGGATGACACACCTTTGTTTGATGATACACCAATGTAAATGGAATTCCCAGATTCCTCTATGATGAACTTGTCTTCTAGATCATGGAAATTATTCTTTGACGACTTCTATACACATAATGGATCAGGAGAAGGCATATTGTTCATCACCCCTCGAGCATACTCAATCCCTAAAGCATTCAGAATCAAGTTTCCTTGCACAAACAATATTGCTGAATATGAAGCTCTCCTTAATGGCATGAAGATAGAAATTGAGTGGAGAGTAACACAACTACACATTCATGGAGATTCACAAGTTGTAATACACCAAGTCAATGATGTGTATCAGACAAAAGATGGAAAGTTGGTCCCATACAAGAGAATGGTATATGATCTAAAGAAATATTTCATATCTATCAGATTTGAGCAAATCCCTAGAATAGAGAATAAGGTTGTCGATGCAATGGCAACACTATCTACTTTACTGCAGCAGCCCGAACATGAGCTACACTATGAGTTCTTGGTGGAAGCACTATCTTATCCCTCATATGATTCCCCTGATACCCATATGATCTACACTATTGTTGGTCTTGATTCATCCTATACAAAAACCTTTTCTCCTATCTCCAAGATCAAATCATTCCCGATTCCTTCAACCGCCATGAGAAACGATACCTTATCCGTAATGCATCCTGATATGTCATCATTGGTCATGATCTATACAAATGAGGTCTAGATGGTACACTCCTTAGATGTTTAGAATGGGAAGAGTCTCAACATGCATTAGAGGAAGTCCACGAAGGTATATGTGGCTAACATTCAAACAGTTTAACACTAGCTCAAAAACTTATTAGGGCTAGGTACTATTGGCCTAAAATAGAAAAAGAGGCTATCAAGTTTGCTAAGAACTATCAAAAGTGCCAAGTACATGGTAACTTAATTCATGCACCAGGGAGAGATCTAATTCCCTTTACTACATAATGGCCTTTTCACCAATGGACATTTGATCTTATAGGAGCCATACATCCTCATTCTTGTAATGGACATACCCATATCATTACAGCTACAGACTATTTCACAAAATGGGTAGAATCAGTCTCTTTGACTCAAGCTACCAGCAAACAAATTTCAATGTTCATCTTGAACTACATCATATGTTAGTATGGTATTCCACATTCTATAGTCATAGATAATGGTGGAAAATTCAAGAACAAAGACTTAGATGATCTATGTGCCAAATTCGAGATTACCCAACATTGGTCTTTAATCTACTATCCTCAAGGGAATGGACAAGTAGAGGTTTCAAACAAGAATCTATTAAAAATCTTGCACCGTATAGTTAATAAACAGGAAGAGACTAGCATCTCATGATCAATCTAGCCCTCTAGGCCTACAGAACAAGTATCATAACACCCACTGGAGCTAAACCTTTCACTTTAGTTTATGGATCTGAAGTGGTATTGCCTATTGAGGTTGAAATCCCATCACTAAGAATTAGAATGCATGGTCTAGTAATTGATGATGACTACAGAGTGTCTAGGTTGCAAGAACTTGAACTACTAGATAAGCATAGACAAGTAGCATATGATCATCTCAGAGTATATTAGAAGAGAATGTATAGAGGCTACAACAAGAAAGTCAGACACAGAGAATTTCAGGTTGGCGATCTAGTCTTGAGAGAGAATCCTAAAAATCAATCACATAGAGAATGCAAGGGAAAGTTTGAACCCAATAGGCTGGGTCCCTTTGTTATCACTTCTACTTGTGGTTTTGGAGCCTATCAACTCTCAATGACTGAAGGAGAACAGCTTCAAGAACCAATCAATGTTCTTCATCTGAAGAAATTCTATGCCTAAGGCATTCAGTATTAAAAAATCTCTTGAAATTTTTTATAAAAATCAGAAAAAGTCCTAAAAAAATGAACATCCTAGTGAAAACCTAGCAAATAGGCGCCTTGATGATTCACAAAAAAATTGAAAAATTGAAAAAGTACAAAAAATTTGAAAAAATAAAAAATACAAAAAAATGAGAAAAAGAAAAAGGGCCTTGGTGAAAACTCGGAAATAGGCACCTTGGTAGAAAAAATAGAATCTCTGCCAAGATGGTGAAAACCTGGCAAATGAGCGCCACTTGTTTCAAAATACTCCATCTATCAGTGCAATATTGGTCTTTGTTAGCTTTCAATCTTGCTTTAGTTTGTACATATCTCCTAGTTTGTTTCTACCTTCCCATTTTCAATAAGTCGATTTGTACACCAATCTGCAAAAGCGTTTGTATCCTATCAAAGTTCAAACTTGGGGGCAATAAAAGTTGTATCCTATGGCCTCCAGTGTGTACTTTAGATGAGTCATATCCAGTCAGATTCCTTTGAAGCTACATCTAAGTCAATCAGTCAGTCTCCTCTCCAGAAAGGATTTTGCATCTACAACAATGCAATCAACACAAATTGAAAACAATATATGCTTTTACATGCTTTTATCTCCTTGTATGCTTACTGATTCACATTGAGATTTTTGCATATTGTGTCCCTTTGAGCTCTTCGATGATGTCCTTTACAAGATTTAGAGAGTGATGACTGGGGGCATAATCTTTTCTTTTTTTTTTTTTTGTATGTGAAAATCTACAAACTTTGGAAATTTTGGATTGAAATGGTGTCTATCTGTAAGAGCCTCTATCTCGTATTAGATGGTCATGTGTACCTCGACCATTGATACCTAGAAAATTCAAGGAAGTTTTATCTAACTATTGTCTTTTTGAGAAAGTTCTTACTCCTACTGTGCAACACGATCTTACCTAAGGATGTGAACGATAAAGGGTCACTACAGGTAATTCACACTAGATTTAGAATGATCTCTTGACTACTTGATGTGTTTTTTCTACAAGGCGTATTCTGGTCATCATGACGTCTATGTTTTGATGCTTATACAAATTTCTATATTAAAATAGACATGATATTCAGGTCATCTTGACGTTTGTGCCTTGGTGCTTATATCTAATCTGACATTTTGAAAACAAAATCAATATTCATATGTCCATGGTTGTCTAGCTAGTGGGTGTTGTATTGATTCTTGCGTATATAAATTAATATTCATATGTCTATAGTTTCACAAATAGTGGGCATTGTATTGATTTAACTGGTTACCTAAAAATTTCAATGAGGACAACAAATCGACACATGATTAGTGACTAGGTCCTAGGTCTTAGGTTTGCATTTCATTTTCCATGTCATTTTTCACTTTGCATGATTGCATGATCTCACAAATTGTTGAACACTCTTAAATGTTTAAAACAATCCTTCAAAACTAAACTTAAACTTGACATGAAGAGCTAAATCTCACACAAAGGTTTCCTCATAGAACCGCAAGTAGTCACCATCCTAGGTTAGATATCCTTTTTGACATAAGACTGAGTACTTTTCTTCATCAATACCTGCAAAAAATATCATGTGTATCATTGCATTTTCATATCATGACCATTCCATCTATGGAATTTACATTGCATACATGTTCATAATCAACATCATACATATATCTTTCCATAATCAAGTACATTTGCATAACAACCATACATATGAAAGAAATCATTGGATTGCATAAATCCATACATACATTCTACACTACTCATAGCATTTACATCACATGATATCATCATAAAATCAAAACATGACAAGTACAAATGAAGTCATAACCAAAATCTTGATCTCATATCATATAACTCGAACTAGTCAAGGGTGCACTACTGGCACAATGTACAAAAGAATGAGCTCATGTGAGCTATCAAAAGTCATAATAGTATACATGAACAAAAAGAGCAAAAAAATATTGGAATATCTAGATAGATTAGCTGTCTACTTGATCCTCTGCATTTGGTGGAGGTGGTGGTGGTGCATTAGGCACTGCTTCAGCTCTGGGTGCCTTGGCTCCCTCTGACGATATCATATATTGAGAGTATGTGGGTACTCTTTGAGTAGTAGGAACAACAACATAGTATGTAGAAATGCAATAGGCATCTCTAGAGGTTTAATGTGTCACCTCTGTCTGTAATCTCCTATTCTCCTCTCGGAGCTTGGATCGCTGTCTATCTGCCTTAGTAAATCACTCCTCCCAACAAGCACTTTGTACCTTCAGGTCCCTGACCTATAATCTGAGCCATTTGATGATCTCCTAAGGAGTTTGTGCTACACCAGGATCTACATCTACTGTAGGCATATTAGTATCTCCAGCTGGATGCTCAGTAGTCTATGCTCTCTACACCTTACAACATCTAACCTCAGCTCCCAGATCAAAACTAGTATCAACATGTGTAGGATTAGGACTGGAACCTACATACTGCTCTGCTCCAAGTACCTCCTCTGCACTACCAACACTACCTAGAGTGCCACTCTCTCCTCTAGTCAATCTCCTTTGTAAAACTACAGGTCTACCTACTAAAGAACTAAAGGGACGAGGTGATCTCATATGTCCAGATGGTCTTTGTGGAGGTGTCAATACTACTCTTGGCCTCAGAGGTGTAGGCTGGGGCATCGAAACCTATGCACTTGTACATCTCTTCCCTCTACCCATCAGAGCACCTGTAACATCCATCACCTCCTCCATGGAAGGTATCAACTCTATCAAATCTAAAAACCTATATATGGGATGCTCTATAAGCCATCCGATAAAACCATTTATCACCCCAACATCTAGAACATCTACTCAGTAATCCAAATCTTTGCTGACAATACCACTGTACTCCTATGTACAGAGAGAATAAGACAATCGAGGGGCCCATCCTAATCCAAGCTCTCTTAGTATCCATGCATAAGCAGCATGATCATGTGGTGCATCCTGAATATGGTTGTACTACCTCCACACTCTGGTAATAAAAAAGCACTCAAGCACTGCGGTAGACCGACCAATCAATACTCGACTCTGGAAGAAATAGTTAAACTGCTCTTGTGTAGTAGGCCAGGCCTCAATTTGTAGATATAGGTGCTAGATAACATATGTGCTATCATCCAGGCAGCATCTCTAGTAGTCTTTATGACCCATGCAAACTTGTATAACATAACCAGAGTATACATATATCACCAGCTCCTATGGCTGGTGTTGTGTCTGACATACATGTCTACAAATTGGGATATACTCCCAGGCCCATATCTGAAGAACCAACACACCAGAAGAAAAAGACTTTCCCTCCTGATACATGATCTCATGCATCTCAGAGAACATGTGAGCCAGCATACATTGACCCCAACCCAAATTAGAAGGAGTGGCCATCAATCGTGCAACCATCGGGGCCCAGCTCATCAGAAGACCATTCTGCTGACGGTCGAACATGATAATGCCTCCTATCATACTAGCTATGATGCATTTTAATCTACGGGTCTGCCCATAGCATTGCACTAATGTCTCCCAAGAAATAGAACCAGTGAGCTATGTATCGTCTCCAAACAAATGTCTGAAGGCATGTAATCCAGAGTTCCCCAAACTCACATAATCTGGACGAGGACCATGGAATGGAATGCGCAAAATCCTATACATGTCCTCTAGTGTAACAATAATCTCTCCTTTAGGGAGATGAAAGGTTTAGGTCTTGGAATGAAACCTCTCAATCAAAGCAGTCAACAGTCCATGGTTCACCCTGATCTCGGGCAACCAAATTAGATACTCAAAACCACAGGTAGCAAGGTGTACCCTCATAGGATCGGGAAAAGAAATGCATAATCTCTGAGTCACGGGATGAGAGATGCACACATGAACATCAGGATATATGACCTACATGGAATAGAAATAGGGAATCCTATTAGTAATTTGGTTGAAAAATAGGCTAACAGTACAAAAATTCAACAGTTCACTATCTCAGAAGGTACATTACATGCTCAACAATCAGCCTAAGGAATTAGAAAATCAAAATTTTTGACCTAAAGAGGTGTTTTAAGCCCACTGTTTTCCATACGACAACCTGGTCCGGCATCAAAACTGGTACAAGTTTCAGCATGGTCTCATACGACAAACCATGGTTATACAACTTTCTATATCTTATCGTACGACATATGAGGGACCCGACGAAATGTCGTACGACTCTTGGGTCCCTCTCATACGAGGTTCTAGAGGTTATGATATGATAATCTTCAGGAAATTGAAAGTTTGTACAAGTCACGGAGGACATTTGTATGAGTTTCCATGTGTGTGAGAATTAAAAATTAAAAATGTATGAAAAACAACCTAAAAATACTACAAACATGCAAAAATGGAATTTATAAAGAGGCACAGAGGTCCACTTACTAGATGTCCATACTGTGGAGGTCGCTGATGTCTTTGGCTGTGCTCAAATTGGTGGGAAGAGATAGGTACCTTCATCTCAACCATTTTATCACTTAGAGGGCTCCATAAGGTTTCAAAAGTCAAAAGTGAATAATGAATTGAAAATGACCCTTTTGGCCCTTACATAGGTTTTGACCTAATTTTCAAAAGTGCTCCATTTTCCACAAAAATTGCACCCTTGGCTAATTTCGACGTTCTGAATTTATTTTTGGGATCAAAATTGAAATTTGAGATCGTTTACTATGTCAAAATTGTGATTTAAAATTTTCAGACCCAGGACGGTCGATTGCTTGCATAATCAACCTTCAATCATTAAAGAAATCCAGAATTTAACTTAACTGATTATCTTACATCAAACTATCAAAATTTCAACTTGGTCACCCATGGTCAACTCATGGTCAAACCTAGTCAAACTTGGTCTCCAGGACCTCTAAATGATGCAAAATGCATTCTCGGACATGTATAACCAATTTTCAAATCAATTAACATGCTTCTAAACCATTTAACGCTGACTTTTCTTGTCAAATTTCAATTTTCATCCTGACGGGGGCATGGTATTGCACATCAATCAAATCTATAAATCAAATCTTTCCTCAGTGATCAAGACAACAATCACATCTACTTACTGATTCATTAAGAGTCCTCAGGGCTTGGGGAAAATCTATCATGTCTTGGGGCATATCAGATTCATTGAGATCCATATCAATCTGGTATCCTAAATCTATCTTGTAAATTGTATCAGATTTTCATAACGAATGGTTCATTAGCGTCATTTCCTTGGTTCTTCGTAACTGATGGGTTCAAGATGCGATACCACTATGATTCCTTTGGACAATCAAGTCTGGAATTGATCACTCACTTCTTCGCAATCATAAGGTTCAGAATCAGGCAAGAATAAGGTTCAGAATCCAGTTCATTGTTGCTATAGTTAACATTATCTTTGGTTAATCAGGACCTAAATCTTACATCTTCAAAATCTTTCAATCAATTTATGTCTCAGAATCAGTTAATCTTTCAAATTAGTTTCATACATCTTTATCATACACAGATTATTCTTTGAACCACTACACTTTGCATAGTGATTCAAAGAGGGGCAAAATGTAATACCCCCAAAATGGGCTATAGGGTCATCAACCTCCTACATCTTCAAATCGAGTGAAATCGACACCAAAGTCCTAACCTAAGGCACATCTACACACTATTGAATCCTAATTGATTATCCTAAATTCTACATCGGGGAATGTTCCTAGCAATATTCCTATTTATCCTAATTATCTTTGATTTAATAATTATTTGGCGATAAATCTTATTTATCCTAAAGTTTGATTAATTGAATATGATGAATATTTAATTAATTAGATTTAATACTGCCACTTAATTATTTAATTAAATTTAATTCTATTTATTCCTAAATTGTATTATTTAATTTTGACAATAAATCAAAAATCTCATGACTAATTGATTAAATTCTTATTTAATTAATCAATGCCAGTTGTTAATTTTTAATAATATAGTTTTAGAATAAAGTTTGATTTAATAATTGATTAACCCATAAATCAATTGTTTTAATTCAAAAATCAGTTAAGTTGAGAATAAATCACTTTATTTTTAAATTAATTTATAATTAAATCATGCACAATTAGAAAAGCAGGAAACTAGAAATTAACAATCAATTTTAAATTGAAACTCAACATCTTTTGATGAGTTGAAATTTGATCTAAACTCTATTTTGAGTTAAACACTACTTTTGCATGATTTTTGTGAGTTAATTATCTCTGATTTCCTGATAACTCAAAAATCAACTTGAGTTTATCAAGAGTGATTTATGGCTTTTCTCATGCACCCTCAAAGCCTTGGATTTCTATAAAATCAAGGCTTAGCTCTTCATAATTATCAACACTTGAATTTGCACAATTACTCTGGCGAATTGGTGATTGAAGGATTAAACACTTGCGACAGGCGATTTGTGAGAACTTTCATTGTTGATCATAGTTTTGCATAGTTTTCATATCATAGCATTCATATTCATTCATAGCATTCTTAGATTAAATCTGCATTCAATTTCATTCATCCAACTTAGATTCATATAGTTTTTCATATTATTGCATGGAAAATATAAAAATATAGATTAATTTGCACTCATACAGTCTTTCATTCTTTTGCATTCAAATCCTTTGTTTAGGTGTTGCATTGTCACTGATCTTGATTTCAATCTGAGAAAATCATACTCGCACCTACTAGAAGGCAGTAAATCGTGTAGTTAGCATAGTTTCATTTACTTGCAAGATTTCAATTTTGCTAACCTTTAATGTTTTACTGAAGTGTTATGTCCATAGCTAGGTACAATTTCACACACACAACAATATGCATTATGCGCTCATGTCCAAACAATCAATGCATTGATTGCATTTTGGAAGCAAGAGATCCAAAACTTACAGATTGCATATCCGAATGTTCTTTCAATGTAAGTACTTGTACAGATTCAATTTTGTAACACCTTTGTCATTAATGTCAAAGGGGGAGTATGTATAGAATATGGAGCTATAGCTATGTAAAGAAAATGTATAGTAAGAAGATATAAGGAAGATATAAGATAGAATATGATTAAGTGTTTTATGTATTAAGGGACAATTAGTCACTTTTCCATATTCCTTTGTTGCTATCAATGGCAAAGGGGGAGATTCTTGGCAAGTTGACTATATTGGTGTATATGACTTAATATAGTGTTTTCATTATGGAAACAAAGTCATATGATGTTTTGGAGTCAGAGCTTATGATAAGAAGATCAAAAATTGGCTAAGTGTTGAAGACTGGACCATATACAGAGTACCTGAAGGTCAGAGCATTAGCGCACATGCATATAGCAGAATTATGGTATGCACCCTAGAAGTTAAGTTTCTAAGACCATATTCATGCTAAGTCTAAGAGCACATGATCAAAAGATTCAGTATGAGGAAGATACAGAGAGTTCAAGTTGCACAGACAGTGAATGCCAGAGAAGTATAGTGCAAACAGCCGACTATTGGTATTTTGGTTAGCGGTTATATTATTGTTGTGTAAGGGCTATGCCCCTATTGTAATTAGTTTATAGACATGTAATTAACTTTTTTTGTAAATACACTTGATCCAATTCAATTGGAAGTGTTGTGTGTAATCGGTTAAAGGGTCGACCTAGTTAATTGTTTTATATGCACATATAAATATTAAATGCGCCATTGTAATTAAGATGAGAGTTGATATAGAGTTGATAGAAGTAGAGTAGAAGTATGCAAAGAATTTTTGAGATGTATTAGAGCTTTGCAAGAGGTCAAAGCATCAGCACATCAATGGAACTGATCAGACAAGCAATGTCAAAGTGCCAGTTCATCCAACATATATAGTGTGTATCTAAGATCAGAAGGTTGTAGCCTTCACCACTTGAGAAGTGAGCTCTAGGAAAGTGAGTCCACATGCCTAATAGGGTTATTGTAAAAGAATCCTAACAGTGTCTGACCCTTGACAAGGTCACTATACTAAATGTATTGTAAAGAAACTCCTAAAAGGGTTAAGGATCTTCTAACAAGGATCATAAAACACTAGTACATAATATTAGTGGGTGTCAATTCCCACCGGGGTTTTTTACCTATTTGGGTTTCCCCGTAACCATATTTTTGTATGTGTTGTGTTCTTCTATATTTTTTATGTTAATGTTCATGTTAGTACTTAAGCATTAAGGAGCTAAGAAAAAATATTTAATTCAATGAACACTAATTCAGCCCCCCCTCTTAGTGTTCCCATTCCTAACAACCTACATGCCATCACTGTGGGAAACTAGGACACACAACAAACATTTGCAAAAGAAAGGATGGTAAGTCCAATCCTAAGCCTAAACTCAATGGATATTATTTTAACTATAAGAATGATGGACATTAGGAACATGAATGCAAGTCAAAGGCTAACAATTCACCTACTACACCTAAATTTCAAGGACATTGTTACAACTATCAAAAATATGGTCATAGAACACAAGAATGAAAACCCAATACAAAACCAAAGTGGACATCCAAGAAGAAAGGTAATGCACCTAGGAAAGGTAACACATGCAATTGGAATTACAATACATGGTATAGTTGTCATTATTATGGAGAATATGGTCATATTGGACAAAATTGCATAAGGACACATTTTAGAGGTAAATCCAAGAGTTGGATGAGTGGAATTTTGGTCTTTTACAAATGCCACAAGATTGGTTATATAAAAAGAGACTGTAAAGCAAGCATTGAGTAATGAATAAATCAAAGGTGAAGAGAGTATTGAACAAATAAGGAACCAGATGAACTAGACATGGAGAAAGAAAGAGGAAGCAAGCAGTAGTGGATCTGGTGAACCTAAGATCACCAAATCCAATGGATTAGGTGATCACACAACTTCTAACTAAGAAAAGAAGGTATGTGAGGAACTAAATTTTCAAATACTATATTTTACACCAATTCCTAACATTAGATATAAAGTCCATATCTACATAAGTTAAGATGCATTAGGAAAGATTTGAGAAAAAGAGTTAAATTGCATAATTGATGTTGAGCATTAGTATTTATGTCCATAGTGACTGAGTCACTTTGTATGTGCCGAGCTCCTATCATAACTGAGCTAATATATCTATCGAGCTATAGTGGAAATTTTAGTATCGATTGAGTCATGGTTTTTATCGAGTATGGGTATGTGTTAACTGAGCTATCATGTGAAGGCCAAGACAACTGTATTATACCTACTAGTCTATGAAGCATTTAATGAAGACCTTGTTGGTTCCTGGATAGGATTTTACACTCCATGAGATACCAATATGCTTATGATGGATGTTAAGGAATGGTTAGCTCCAAATATGGGCAATCTATAAGGAACTGGACCAACTATAGGGATAAGATTACCCTCTTCTGCTTCTAGCTCTGCAAAACCAAGGCAGGTGCACCTGATCCAATAGTATTAACTCTGACTGATAGTTCTAACTCTACCCCTTATTTCTTTATTGGATCTTTGAACAAATGGATACAGTGAGAAAGTACTAAACAAGAACCTATTGTTCATTGACTCTCCATCACTGGGTAGGACAATACATAAATGTAAATAAAAGTAAAGACTGGTAGTGATTTGAATGATTTGGGATTATAAGATTTGAATCACTCTTCTCAACACAAAGATAGGAGAATATAGGCCAGTGCCTTATCTATTGGGCATGATATCAAGGAAAAGAATGGATACAAATGGTGTCTGAAATTGGTCTTTAGACATAAACACAAAGGGCTTCAAATCTTTCCTACTTATGAGAATCCTTCAAATAAACTCTAAGAACACATATCCCACTTTGATCAATATTTAATCTAACCCTAGGTTGGAACTCAAAGCACCAATACATTCATATAAACCTTATGCAAAGATTTAAAGATTCAAAGAATAGAGTAAAGGAGAGCAAAGATCTAAGGTTTGTATTAAGTATAACCTTTCACCATATGCATACAATATCTAGAATAGAAAGCTTACAAGATGAAGATAACATGTATTTCATCTCTATTGTTTGATAAAATGATATCAAAAATTACAATCCTTGACTGAAAAGCTAGGGTTTCAAAAATTTCTATCTTTTTAACACCTAAACTTCCAATCCCTTAGAATGATCATGAAAAATCTCTTTATACTAAGAGATGCAACAAGCAACCGATCATTCTAGGGTTACAAAAATTAACCCTAAAAAAACTTTACAACAACCCCAAAAGGTTTACAATTAATACCCCAGTGAAACAAATGAGATATCTGCAATTGAGTCAATGTGCTTTATGTCTTCAATGCTATCCTTTCCTCTTTCTCACAAATCTAATTTTATTATCTCACTGTCAAACTGCAATGAATGTCCCTTTGTAAGAAATCAACCCTGATATTCAACTGGCTCGACATCATAGGAAACAAAATTAGATTCTAGCAATAACTTATGTCTTTTGTATCCTTTCCCAATTGCAATCTATCCTAAAACAATAAATTCTCGGCCACCGCTTCGTTTACATGACTCACTGGTTCAAAAACCCCAGCAAAACCCTGGAGGATATTTGAATTTGAATAAAAATGGTAACCGACTCAACTTTAAAATGTGATCGTCGATGGATCTTATTCCCAACAAATCGGGCAGCTCATAGAATCTCACAACAGTCAACAAAACTCTTTAAAAAATTGCTTTCCACATCATCAAAAACTCTCAACCAATGAAAATGAAGCACATCAGTGATGAATCAACATATTGGACCCACTTTTCATAAGCTCAAGATCGAACGGTTGGTGTATAATCTCATAGCCCTGGCAGACTTCATGAGATCACACATCGACCGTTCGATCTTCAACACTGGCATCTCTTTGAATCTCTCGGGTCCACTGACATGTCCACATTCCTTTCCAACTTAGCCAATCATAATATGACACCTCAATGATGAATCGCCATGCAATCCCACTACTCGGCTAACCCTTAACCTTTTGACCCTTTAGTTATTTAGCGAACTAGCAACTAAAGCCATTCACTTACTCACCAAGAAACTTAGAACACCACTAAATAAATTTGAGATTCAATGAATAGACTATTCACCCATTCGTGAGAAGATTTAGAACTTCACCATTTTATTTTGAGAATGTGTGAACATTAAATAACTTTATCAGTGCCACCAAAGATTTAACCACTCCGCCAAAACCTTAGACCAGAAATTGGGCCCGCCTTAAAAGAGATCAATGGTTGTCGAAAGATCTCAAACCTCTGACATATTCCATCAGATCTTATGACAACTGTCGATGAAGAATCTCACCCCTATTCTGACAAACCTCTAACATAGAAAAGAATCAATGACCGATCTTAAAGCCTCATGAGTCAAAAAAACCCTTAAGATCACATGCTGGTCGTCGATGCTCTGCCACTATCAGAACCACTGAGCCTCTAAAATCATTGGCCCCACTGACAATACTTTGAGTCACAAATACATGGACCAATGAGAAAGTGCTGACTAAGCACACCTGGCATGTGGACCCATTACATTATAAAGCCTTTTGCTGTGAAAGAGAATCAACAACTAGCGCAACTTCAGAAGCCTCTGACACACTTCATGAGATCTTATGCCTATCATTAGATGCAGATGTTGTTAGAGCCAAGCCTAGGAAAGGATAAAGGCTAGAAACTTTAGGAAATATTAAAGGGCCTGACTTAGGAAAAATCACTGCCACCGAACTTAGGAAAAAATAAAGTTGGGCGCATGGAAACTTAGGAAAATAAAGGCTGACAGGGTAATAAAATTTAACGCACATGCATTTATCAGTTTTTAAGTGACCCAAAAAGTAACACACAATGAGAACAAAGCGTAGGGCACACTTGGGGTTTTTCCTGCAAATGGCTAGAATTTGAATTTTTGCCTAGGGTTTTGGCAGGAAAATGGAAAGCTAACTGCAGAGGCCTAGAAAATATGATTCAACCATGGAATTTTTACTTGTGCTAATAGACCTAATCTAACCGTTTGAATCTATATAATGGAAATTTACCATTCATTTTCATTTCACCTAGAGATTTGAGAATTTGTAGAGTGATTCAAAGGTGATTAAGAAGAGAAATTTGTGTGAAGTCAGTTTGTCAAGATCCAACAATGTGTCATCAACAAAAATTGTGAAGAACTATTGAAACCAGGTATTACCAAGCTACTCAGAATTTACTTTGCGAACCCTAAATTGAAAAATGACATCAATTTCATCTGCTACAGTAAGGAAGAGAGGAAAGGGGGTACAAAATGTTCAGCTAGTGAGAAGTGATGCATGCAAACCACCTATTTTTCATGCTATACTTGAGAGTGCGGTGAAGGGAGGTCTCTTGGGAGCTTTGTCATCGATTCAGCCCAAATTTTTGATGATACATGATGTGCATGCATGCTACATGTGTAAGATCAGTGAGATTAGAGACTATGAGTTGAGGGAGGCTTTCAAAAAGTTATGTGTTAATAGAGTGTTGATGATAGAGAATCAACATATTGTCGAGAAATGGTTAGTGTGTGCCCTAGACTTCCCTCGCAATTTTAAGATAGAGTTCATGACATGCAACTGTGGTTGGAAAATGGGTCGGTGAAGATCACCAAGGAAATCATTCATCGAGTCACTGGTTACCCTAATTGTACTAGGAAGAAGAAAATGAGATGCCAAAGAAAATAAATCATTCAAATAAACACCATGGCATTATGGAATAAGAGAGGAATGACTATCTCTATGATCACAAATCCTGTGATTGATTTTGCAGTTAAGTTGATTGCTCACAAGTTTTATCAGTCAAACCAAATGGATAGCATTCCCTAAATTGAAATAGACCAAGCATGGAAGATAGTGAAGAAAGATCATACTTATGATCTTGCTGAGCTACAACTGACACAGCTTGCCAAGAACCTATCATCAATCAGAAAAGCAAAGAACTTAATGTGTAAGTTTGGATCCCTGATAGTCTATATATTTTTATATCTGCAAAATAATTTTCCTATAATAGGAGATGTAGTATGGAGTCAAGACCGACCCATGACACAAAAAATTAGTGAGTTCATTCAACAATTAGGAGATAAATTTGATAGTGTGATGGAAAATTATTTTGTTAAATTTAAGAAGAAAATGAGAAATGTTAGAATAATTGAGAGGGGGGTGAATCAGTTATCCAGTGTCCCAATTCAAAATGCATAATCCAAAACAATTCTACTACTTCTGTAGGTTGGTAAACATATAATGCTCTCACTATTTGTGTATTTACCGATTGACAGTCTAAACTTTATAGTAGTTACTGATCAAATCTAACATGTAATATGCAAAATATGATAACACATAAATATCATGATCAACACATAACACAAGAGATTTAACGTGGAAACCCTATGAAGGGAAAAACCACCTGGGACCGGCAACCCAAAATTTTTCACTCTTCTGAAGTGAGGTCAGTGAAGACCCAACCTTGTTAAAGGTTTACAAACACACTATTAGGTGTGACCCTGTTAGAGGATTTTAGACTAGAAGTTATCATCCAACCAGCAACCACTTTGGGGTTGACAGGATAATAATGTTCACTCTATGAATGAAACATCAAAAAGACTTTCATAGTCCACTCGGTTAAGAGATTTGACTATGTACAATGGTTAAATATGTAACAGTAGATGATCTGCCTAAATACAACTTCAATTTGCAGTTTACAGATTAATGTTCAGCTCATTCAAATATTTCTGATCAATATAACACTTCAGATTCAATACTATATCAACTTACTATCCATCGGTAATAACTCTTTGTAGCTCGGTAACTATTCTGCAACTCAGTTCTTATTAACCAGTATGATCAGAATGCATGAAAGCTTCTCCACACGATAATTCTGCAGTATATTCTTCTTCTAGCATATGTTTCATAATGAAACCAATGTCTCTTATATAGACGAGTAAATCATCTTCTTTTCCTCCATCAAATTTTGCCGCTTAATCATATTCATAGATTTTTCCGCTTTAAGCTCCCTCGGCTGATGTGTCAGTAACACATTTCAATCTGCTCCATTAGATCCTTTTGATTTATGTTAGTCATTGATCTTCATAACAAACATTATCTGTTACCTCGATTTCATACAATTTACAGCTCATCACTTTATCAGCTAAACTAATCATTTAATTCCTTTTTGTTTTGCTCGGTAAACAAAGAAATGCATCGGTGAACACAAGCTCAGTTAATACTATGCTCGGTATACACTACACTTCATCGGTGTATATTGAAATGTTTTATTTACCGACAACACTGCTTTGTGTCTTTCAGCTCTATTCTACATCATAGATGAATGCAACATAATAAAGTCAATTCCATCAAGTCATAGACTTATCAACAAGTTACTCAGTGTATTCCTTATCCTCATTTGTCATATACATCTTCCTCATATAGATATTTCTATTCTTCATCTCTTTCACCTTCCTTTAGATGTGTCGGTATAGTAACTTACAAGATAAGTACTGTCAAGCTAGTTGACATCAATGACAACATAATACTAATTTAATCATCTTGCATTATCTAATCATCAACTCCTCAGTAATCTCAAATTACAGATTCTTCATTCTAGTTCTAAATCAGTTGTAGTTCATCAATCTCTCCCTTTGGCATTGATGGCAACTCAAGTAATATGAAATGTACCATACACATACCAAACATGTCTTCTACAACTTTTTGATCAAATGTTGTGTAGTGTAAGCTCTCCCTAGCTTAATATGTTTAATCACTACGTTACTTAAACAACATTATAAAATATAGCTTTGTCATTTTGTAGATATAACCTTTTCAATTCTCAAGTTCCTTTCAGATTAACTCTCCCTTAGATAGTTCTCATCGGTGTATGTCTTCTTTTCTTTTCATCATATTATTTATCTCTCCCTTTGACAACAATGCCAAAGAAACAAATAAATAATCAGCTCTTGTAGTAGCTAAGTAACTCTCTATTGTCCATTACTTCCTCTGTATCATAGTATACTGATATCCCAATCTGGTTCAACTCTTCAAACTTAATCACAACCTTGAACAAAATAGAAAGTGTGAACTATGCTGCATCAACATGAATGATCTTCTGATAAGATTAGGCTGATGCAACATCCATATCACATTAGTGACCGATAGATAGGGGACAGACCACAAGTCTAGTCCTCAAATATTCAAATGTGTCCTTCGGTAGAGGCTTTGTAAAAATATCTACAAGTTGTTCTTTAGATGTAACAAATTCTAACTTTACTTGCTTCTCTTGCACTTGTTCTCTTAAGTAGTGATACTTAATTGATATATGCTTTGTCTTTGAGTACATCACATGATTCTTTGAAATATTAATTGCACTTGTGTTGTCATACTATATGATCACCAGGTCAGTGATTACCTCATTTATTCCTTCCAACACTTTCTTGATATATGCAATTTTTAGGAATGAATGAGCCTTTGGTAGTCATTCTGTAGCAGTGGTTGTTTCATTCATGACTATGATTGTCATTGATGTCAACACAGTGATATTCTGGAGTTTAGCAGAGAAGAAGGAACAATTTTGTTTTGTGCACATGTTATATTGTAGATTGAGTTATGTGCAGTTGATGGTATGTTCTTTGGTTTTTTATTAGCCTATGGTTAAGAGCGCAAAAAGAAATTCATTTATTCATGAAAGTTATAAGCATTTTGGTGGAAGCAGTATTCTGGCAGTGTTCTTGAGTAGCAGTTTTTGGTAATCAGAGGATATCTCCTAACTGGGATGGAATCTAATTTTGCACAATTAAAGGGAAGTTTGAGACTCATTGGTGGTGATGTGGTTCACAGTGCAAACTTTGAGGTCACATGATTGGAAAGTTATTGTATTTGGAAGCCGACAGTTTTTATGTAATTTTGATGTAGCATGTTGAAATTATTATTTTGTATTTGCATGCCGACTCATTTGTAATTATTTGAGTGTGGTATAAAGGAAGGAATCTTTTCCTTGTTATGATGGGATTTTAATAGTTATGATATGAAATTGTGAAAGTTGTGATGCGAATGTATGCATGAAGTGAAGAAAAGAGCTAATTTAGTGATGAAGGAAGACTTGTGAAGTACAGAGATCTGGATTTGTGATCTTGTGTAGCAGAGAGTGTAGTTTTGGCATAGTGTGAAGAAGGTAACATATTTCATATTATTCTATTGAATAATCCTAAGATCTGTTAGACAGTGAGTTCAGAGATCTTGCCTTGAAGCTGTTTGGGCAGTGGGTCCTTCTGTCTTCCATAACTCCTACCAGGGTTAGAATCTTTTAACAGGGATTCAAAATCTCCTAACAGAGATTCATATGTACTAAATGTATTTCATAAGACTCCTAACAGGGTCCATCCTTTCACAATGAACTTTCATATTAGTGCATCATTTTATGGGCATCATTTCCACTGGGGTTTACTCTTTGATCAAGAGGTTCCCTAGTTAACATATGTTGTGTTATTGTGTCATTGTGTATGATTATCTCTCTATGGTTGGTTACTACATTGATTATATGGTTTAAAGCTATTGAAGTTGATAAATGGTTTAATTATCAGATAATTGATTCACCCCCCACCCCCCCCCCCACCTCTCAATTATCTTGGTGGTCTTTACTTTCTAAAAATTGGTATCAGAGCGGTAGTTCCTTGAAAGAGAAGTTTAACAACTTAAGGAGATCCATGGAAAATTTCAGGAAAGAAAGCCCTAAGTTTGATGAAGTAAATTTTGACATCTAGAAAGAAAAGATGAAGACACATCTCTTGTGTTTAGGACCAGGTTGTTGGTTGATTACAAAGAATGAAATGACTATAATTGAAGAAGACAATCTTGAAACAAGTACTAAAAATGAGGTAGATCTATTCATGTGTAACATACTTGCAAGAGAAGCACTTTTATTAGCACTTCTAGAGAATGAATACAGTCAGGTAAAAGGTTTAACTAGATCTCATGGTATTTGGAAAGCTTTACATTCTACTTTTGAAGGTGATGAACATGCAAAGAAAGCTAGGTTACATAATTGGATTTGTGCATTTGAAGACATAAGAATGATGGAAGATGAATCTGTTAGAAGCTATATTGGTAGGATGTCAGAAATTATTGCAGGAATAAAGTCTTGTGGAGGTGAAATGATAGAGAATGAAGTAATTTGGAAGATTTTGAGAACATTGACACCGGTATTCAAGCAGACTACACAAATGATTGAACAAGTGATACCTTGTACACCAAACTTTTCAAGAGAGACTCTTCTTGGAAGATTGGAAGTAGCATAGATGAATTTGAGATTATCAGGAGACTTACCTAGAGTGGAGACAACATTCAGTGCTCTTAGCATCAGACCTACTTTGTCTAGAAGTACAAGTGTGAATGGATTTTATGCCAGCAGTAGCAAATCCAAATCTGATGAAGATAAGAAGATTGAAGAAGGTATTTCCTTGCTTGTGAAAAGAGAACTAGATGGTAAGAAAATCTTTAAATGTTGGACATGTCAATAATATGGTCATTTTGCATCTAAGTTTCCTAAGAGAGTTAAGAAGTATAGGAACAATTTTAAGCCTAGAAGATCTAAAGAATGTTATTATGCAAATGATGAAGAAATTGAAGCAGGAATTGAAAGACATTTGAGTGACAGTGATAATGATAACTTTGATGACATAGGATTTGTAGCAATTAAGGAAGAAAATTTTGAATCTGATATTAAAGAAGAAAAAGCCTTAGTTTCCCAAGTTGAAAAGAAAGTTGATTGGATTATAGATAGTGGTTGTTCACATCATATGACTGGGGATAAAGGAAAGTTCATAAAGTTTAACAATTATGATGGAGGAGTTGTTAGAGTTGGTAACAATGTACCTTGTTTGATTAAAGGTATAGGATCTATTACTCTTGATGGAAAGACTAATACTGATGATGTTTACTTTGTTGATGGATTGAAATATAATCTTTTGAGTGTTGGACAGTTAGTGGATAAAGGATATCAATTTTGGTTTACTGAGAAAACTTATGTGATTAAGGATAAAGATGGAAATCTGATTGGAATAGGATCTAGAACTAGAGGTAATGTATTTCAGTTGAACCCTACTGAGATGACATGTTTGATGACTAAGATTGATGACAGTTGGTTATGGCATAGAAGGTTTTGTCATATAAACTTTGATAATATTGTGAAAGTAAGTTCTACACTTGCAGTAAGAGATTTACCTAAGATTATGAAGCCTACTAACATGATTTGCAAGGAATGTGTGATGGCTAAGAAGAAAAGGAGTTCATTTCCTAGCAAGAAGTTCACATCTATAGAAAAGTTGGAGATTGTTCATACAGACTTGAGCGGTCCTACTAGGACTAGAGGATTCTATGGAGAAAGGTATTTTATGATTCTTGTTGATGATTTTACAAGAATGATGTGGATTGCATTTTTGAAAGAAAAATCTAAAGCATTTGATAAGTTTAAGGTCATAAAGAATAAAGTTGAGAATGAATCAGGAATGAGGATTAAATGTTTGAGATCTGATAGAGGTGGAGAGTTTACATCTAAAGAGTTTAACACTTTTTGTGAAGTGAATGGTATTAAGAGACAGTTTTCAGCCCCTAGAACACCTGAACAAAATGGTATTGTAGAAAGAAGGAACAGACTAGTGACTGAAGCAGCTAGAGCTATGTTGTTTGAAGGTGATTTGGCAAAGACATTTTGGAGAGAAGCAGTGAATACAGTAGTATATACAATGAACATAGTAAAAATTAGATTAGACATAGACAAGACACCTTATGAATTGTGGTTTGGACATGCACCCTCAGTTAAGTATTTTAGAATTTTTGGAAGCAAATGTTATATTAAGAGAGATGATGATATAGGAAAGTTTGATCCTAGAAGTGATGAAGGAATTTTTCTTGGATATTCTTTGAAAAGAAAAGCATATAGATGTTACAATAAGAGAACTAAGACTATTGTTGAAAGTGCAAATGTAAAAGTTGATGAGAAGTTTAAAATTTAGGAAAGAATGCTTGATTATGAATCTGATGAAGGAACTAACCCTCAGCCTAACATTGAAACTACTAAACAATTTTTTGAGACTGACAGTGAATTGTTGAATGAAAGTCATGCTGAAGAAAACATAGAAGAATCTAGAGAAGAATCTACAGTTGAAGAAAGATCAGTGACTATGACACCTAATAGGTATATATCAAGACATCATCCCGTTGAACAAGTGATTGGAAGTTTGGATAGAGGAGTTATGACTAGAAAGAAGGTACATTTATGTTTGATTTCTCAAATTGAACCTAAGTCTACTGATGAAGCTTGTGAAGATGAACATTGGATTAAAGCTATGAAAGAAGAAATGGATCAGATTGAAAAGAACAAGACATGGGAATTGGTCCCTAGACCTAAAGACAAAAATGTGATTGAAACTAAATGGGTATTCAAGAACAAGATGAATGAACAAGGAGAAGTAATTAGAAACAAAGCAAGATTGGTATGTAAGGGATACTCATAGCAAGAAGGAATTGACTATGAAGATACTTTTGCGCTTGTGGCAAGACTTGAAGCAGTAAGAATATTTTTGGCTTATGCAACATTTAAGAAATTCAAAGTGTATCAGATGGATGTGAAGTCAGCATTTCTGGATGGTGAATTAGAAGAAGTCTACATTGAGCAACTTGAAGGGTTTCCTTTGACTCAAGAAGGAGACATGGTATGTAAACTAAAGAAAACATTGTATGGACTAAAGCAAGCACCTAGAACTTGGTATGCTAGATTGGATAAGTATCTGTTAAAATTGGGATTTACAAAAGGAACAACTAAGAGTAACTTATACACAAAAGAAATTGAGAATGGATTGTTAGTTTTGGTTATTTTAGTTGATGACATTATTTTTGGAGGAGAAGATGAAGCTAGTGACAAATTTTGATGAAATGAAGACAGAATTTGAAATGAGTATGATTGGAGAAATGAAATACTTTTTGGGATTACAGATAACACAAAATAAAGATGGTATCTTTGTAAGTCAGACAAAGTACTTGAATGATTTTTTGAATAGATTTGGTATGAAGAATTGTAAACTAGTTGGAACACCTATGATTACAAGACATAAACTATCTAGTAAAGATGAAACACCAGCAGTTGAGAAAAAGAAATACAGATCTATGATTGGTGGATTATAGTACTTGACACACACTAGACCAAATATACAACATTCAGTTGGAATGGTAGCAAGATTTCAAGCTGAACCGAGAGAGTCACACTATGCAGCAATAAAGACGATATTGAGATATCTTAAAGGCACAATGGACTATGGATTGTGGTATGAAACTTTTGATGATTTTACCCTATGTGCATATACTGATGCTGATTGGGGAGGCAGCGTTGATGATAAGAAAAGCACCAGTGGTGGAGCCTTTTTTCTTGGAGGAAGATTAGTTTCTTGGTTGAGAAAAAAGCAGAATTGTATCTCACAGAGTACAACAAAAGTAGAATATGTAGCAACAACAAACAATTGTGATCAGATAATTTGGATGAAGCAGATGTTGATGGACATTGGAATCAAGTTTGATGAGCCTATTGTCATACATTTTGACAATACAAGTACATGTAGTATGTCTAAGAATCCTATATTACATTCTAAAACAAAGCATATAGAGATCAAGTATCATGTTGTAAGAGAGAAAGTAGTTGAGAAAGAAGTCAGACTGGAGTACATTAGCACAAAGTAGCAGATAGCAGATATATTTACAAAGCCTTTGCCTAAGGATACATTTGAGTATCTAAGAGGTATGCTTGGGGTTATGCCCCAACCTACTCTTGAGTAAAGATGCAGATGGTTGCATCCATCTAGTGGAATATGGCCCTATCTATTTTCTGGATTGGATGTTGGTACTTCCTCTATGGGGGAGTATGTGTATCTGAACTGAGTCATTGAGGACTCTTGTGAATACTTTATTTTCTAAACAATGTCTTTTGACATTGAGCTATTGTTTGACATAGTGATAGAATTTCTGTCATTGATGTCAATGGGGGAGAGAATCATAAAAAACATTGAGGAACTACATTTGTTGAAGAGATTGAATAGGATAACGAAGCAAGATTTGATTGATGAAGAGCAACAGAGCAGTTGAATAGTAGTGATTGGATTTTTGGAACATTGAATGTTTTTCATCTATGTTGTTGTCAATGCCATTGGGGGAGATTGTTAGGAATGAATTCTAAAGCCTTTGGCAATCATTTTATAGCAGTGGTTGTTGCATTCATGACTATGATTGTCATTGATGTCAACACAGTGATATTCTGGAGTTTAGCAGAGAAGTAGGCACAATTTTGTTTTGTGCACATGTTATATTGTAGATTGAGTTATGTGTAGTTGATGGTATGTTATTTGGTGTGTTATTAGCCTATGGTTAAGAGTGCAAAAATAAATTCATTTATTCATGAAATTTATAAGCATTTTGGTGGAAGCAGTATTCTAACAGTGTTCCTGAGTAGCGGTTTTTGGTAATCGGAGGATATCTCCTAACCAGAATGGAATCTAATTCTGCACAGTTAAAGGGAAGTTTGAGACTCATTAGTGGTGATGTGGTTCATAATGCAAACTTTGAGGTCACACGATTGGAAAGTTATTGTATCTGGAAGCCAACAGTTTTTATGTAATTTTGATGTAGCGTGTTGAAATTATTATTTTGTATTTGCATGCTGACTCATTTGTAATTATTTGAGTGTGGTATAAAGGAAGGAATCTTTTTCTTGTTATGATGGGATTGTAATAGTTCTGATATGAAATTGTGAAAGTTGTGATGTGAATGTATGCATGAAGTGAAGAAAAGAGCTAATTCAGTGATGAAGGAAGACTTGTGAAGTACAAAGATTTGGATTTGTGATCTTGTGTAGTAGAGAGTGCAGTTTTGGCATAGTGTGAAGAAGGTAACATATTTCATATTATTCTATTGAATAATCCTAAGATCTGTTGGACAGTGAGTTCAAAGATCTTGCCTTGAAGCTATTTGGGAAGTGGGTCCTTTTGTCTTCCATAACTCCTAACAGGGTTAGAATCTTTTAACAGGGATTCAAAATCTCCTAATAGAGATTCATATGTACTGAATGTATTTCATAAGACTCCTAACAGGGTCCATCCTTTCACAAGGAACTTTCATATTAGTGCATCATTTTGTGGGCATCATTCCCACTGGGGTTTACTCTTTGATCAAGAGGTTCCCTAGTTAACATAACTTGTGTTATTGTGTCATTGTGTATGATTATCTTTCTATGGTTGGTTACTACATTGATTATATGGTTTCAAGTTGTTGAAGTTGATATTGAAGTTGATAAATGGTTTAATTATTAGATAACTGATTCACCCCCCCCCCCCTCTTAGTTATCTTGGTGGTCTTTACTTTCTAACAGCAATATTTGAGCAATTAGTAGCAGCAGCAACATACTTTGCTTCAGCTTTAGACTAAGAAATACAAGCCTAATTTTTACTTTTCCAAGTTACAAGTCTTTCACAAAAGAAAAATGCTCCTCCGGTGGTACTTTTTCTGTCATCCACATTTCTAGCTCAATCAACATTGGTGTAAACTTTCAGCTCAAACTTACCTTCCTTAGGATACCATAATCCATAATCCTTTGTCTTTTTCAAATATCTTAAGATTCTTTTAGTAGCAATCATGTGTGATTCTCTAGGATTAGCAGAATATCTAGCAACAATTCCCACAACATGTGCTATATCTGGTCTATTGTGAACTACATACATGAGCTTACCAATCATGGATCGGTAAAGTGTCTGGTTTACCTATGTAGTTTCATCTTCCTTAGTCAATTTACTTCTAGTAGCCATCGATGTTCCCATAGGTTTAGCATCTTCCATGCCAAATGTCTTCAAGACTTCCTTTATGTACTTGGATTGTGTGATGAATATCCCATCACTTGTAATTCGAGAAAGAATTTAATCTCTCCAAACATAGACATTTGAAACTCATTCCTCATGTCATCAGCAGAAGATTTACATACATGATCTTGACCTTCAAAAATAATATCATCAACAAAATTTTTAGCAATAATAATAGTGTCATCAGTATCACCTTTCATGTAAAAATTGTTGTTCTCACTAGTTCTTACAAATCCAATACTTAACAAGTAAGTATGCAGTCTTTCATACCATGCTCTCGGTGCTTGCTTCAAAAAATATAAAGCTTTGTGTAACCTACATACCATGTTTCTATTGTCTGGATCAACGAATCCTTCAATTTGTTCTATGTAGACCTTTTCTTCAAGTATACCATTCAGAAATGCTGATTTCACATCCATTTGATAAACCTTAAATTTCTTGTGTGCAACATATGCAAGTAATAGTCTAATTCCTTCTAATCTAGCAACAAGTGCAAATGTTTCACCATAGTCAATTCCTTCTTCTTGTGCATATCCCTTGCATACCAATCTCACTTTGTTTCTTGTCACTTCACCATTTTCATTCATCTTGTTTCTGAATATCCATTTAGTACCGATAACATTCTTATCTTTAGGTCAGGGTACTAAGGACCAAGTTTTGTTTTTCTCTATTTGTTCTATTTCCTCCTTCATTGCATTAAACCATTCTTCATTTTCCAATGGAACTTTTACATTCTTTGGTTCAAATTCACAAACTAAGCATGTACCTTGTCTTGTTTTGCTTCTTGTTTGCATTCTAGCTTGTCTGTTTCTAATAATTTGTGTCTCAGGATGATGTCTTCTGACAAAACTAGCTAGTACTTAGTTTATTCTTTCTTGTTCATCCTGTTCAGGTTCATTTTCTTTCTTGGTAGCATCATCTTGTTCATTGGTTTCCCTTTCCTGTTCCTTGGGGTTATTTTCCTACTGACCGGTTATCATAGGTTGTGACTTCGGTAGATAGTCAGGAAGTTCAATGTAAGTGAATCTACCATAGTCTTTTGGTTCCTTTCTTTCTTCTATGTTTATGTCATCATATTCATCAACACAAATATTAGTACTTTCAATCATCTTATTTGTAACCTTATTTAGACATTTGTATGCTTTACTCTTAGTAGAATAGCCTAAGAATATTCCTGCATCACCTTTAGAATCAAATTTCTCATTTCTCTCATCTTTCAAAATAAAGCATTTGCTTCCAAAAATTTTGAAATAACTTACTGTAGGTTTGTTTCCGAACCATAGCTCATAAGGTGTCTGGTTGGTGTCCTTCTTCAGTTGTACTCGGTTAAGCACATATACAACTATGCTGAAAACTTCCCTCCAATATGTCTAAGCAACATTCTTCTATATCATCACTGTTCTAGCACAATCAATGATTGACCTATTCCTTCTTTCAACAATCCCATTCTGTTGAGGTGTCCTCGATGTAGAGACCCATCTCTTAATGTCATTCTCATTACAAAAATTAGTAAATTCATCAGAGATAAATTCACCTCCTCTATCAGATCTTAAGCATTTGATTTCTTTTCTAGTCTCTTTTTCTACCTTAGCCTTATACCATTTAAACAACTTAAAAGCTTTAGATTTCTCTTTCAGGAACATAACAGTCATCAATCTAGTGTAGTCATCAACAAAAAGAATAAAGTATCTATCACCATAATAGCTCTGAGTTCTCATAGGACCACATAGGTCGGTATGATCCAATTCAAGTATCTTCTTTGTTGAGTATTCTTTTCTTTTAAAAATAGACTTAGTCATCTTACCTTTCTGACATTCATGACACATAGCATGATCTAGTTTTGACAAGTTAGGGAATCCTCTAACTCTCTTCTTCTTACTAATCTTGACCATGTTATCAAAATTCACATGATATAACCTCTTATGCCACAACCATGCATCTTCAACTTTCATTAATAAACAAGAAGATTGATCAATATCAAGATAAAATAGATTACCTCTGGATTGTGTACCAGTTCCAACAAGTCTTCTTCCATCATCATAGATTCTTACCTTTCTGCTCTCAAAAGAAAGTCAGTGGCCTGAATTGTTTAGCTATGCCACACTTATCAAATTGTAGTTCAGTCCATCTACCCAATATGCATTTTCACATTTTATTCTATCATTAATCATCAGTGAACCTTTACCTCTCACCATACAGGGTGCATAATTTCCCATCCTTATAGATCCACCATCATATTCATCAATTAGATCAAATTTCTCTATATCACCAGTCATATGATGTGTGCAGCCACTATCTATGATCCATGTATCATTTCTACTTACTTTAGAGATCAGTGCTGTCTCTTCATATTTTTCTTCTTCTTCTGAATCATCCTTCATAGCAACAAATACTACTTCTACATCATCATCAATGTTAGATTCAGATTCAAATTCTTTAGCTATGTAACATGCCTTTTTCCCTTTGTCATAGCTATCTTGGTTATCTCTGTTATTGTGTCGGTAGCCTCTATTAACTCTTCTCCCATAGCTTCTTTTAGATTGGTCTTTGGATCTATCATCATCTTTCTTATTCAGACATCTAGCAGTGATGTGGCCAACTTCTTTACAATTAAAACATGCTAGAGGTAACTTGCCTCTATACCTTCCCTTACCTTTGGGCAATCTTCTGGCCATAAGAGCTTCAAGCTCATCAAGTTCATCATTGGTATTACTGTCACTATCATTATTCTTATCATTCTTGCTACTAGACTTACCAATCTTCAAAGAGGACATGAAAGTGGATTCAATAGAAGGTACGACACTATTTTCAAAGTTATTCAATTCAAAGGTTGTAAGCTTACCGATCAAAGTGTCAAGGGTGAGGTTGGATGTAGCCCTTGTTTCATGAATTGGAGAGATTCTGATTGCATAAACTGGTAGCAAAGTTTTGAGAATCTTGCTTATCACTGTTTCATCATCAATAGCTCTACCAAATGCTCTAATAGCATGTACTACCTCTTTTAGTCTATTTGTGTATTGCACAATGTTCTCACCTACTTTCATCTTCATATCATCATATCAACCTCTTAGACTTTCTGCTCTGGCTCTCTTGACATTCGTATCTCCATTGTATATTAGAGTCAGCTTGTCCCACATCTTCTTAGCAGTATCACATTCCTTGATGTCATTAAATTTGGTGTCGGTATAGGTAGCAACAAGTTCCATCATAGTAATATTGTGTTCATGCCTATCCTTCAGTTGATCAAGAGTTAGGGGACTTGGTGTCGGTTCAATGTAGCCATTCTCCATTAGCTCTAGTGCAGAATTCCCAATTCTAGATATGTGCAACTTCATCTAGCTTTTCCATACTATGAAGTTATCTTTGTTTAGCTTTGGCACTTCCCTCTTATACATCTTGAGACCTTTTTGCTGAAGTCCTTAAAAATATGTTCTAAGCAACCGAAGCTCTAATACCAATTGTTAGAATAACTAAGAGGGGGGTGAATCAGTTATCCAGTGTCCCAATTCAAAATGCATAATCCAAAACAATTCTACTACTTCTACAGGTTGGTAAACATATAATACTCTCACTGTCTGTGTATTTACCAATTGATAGTCTAAACTTTATAGTAGTTACCAATCAAATCTAACATGCAATATGCAAAATATGATAACACATAAATATCACAATCAACACATAACATAAGAGATTTAACGTGGAAACCCTGTGAAGGGAAAAACCACCTGGGACCGGCAACCCAAAATTGTTCACTCTTCTGAAGTGAGGTTAGTGAAGACCCAACCCTGTTAAAGGTTTACAAACACACTGTTAGGTGTGACCTTGTTAGAGGATTTTAGACCAGAATTTATCATCCAACTAGCAGTCACTCTGGGGTTGACAGGATAACAATGTTCACTCTATGAATGAAACATCAAAAAGACTTTCATAGTCCACTTGGTTAAGAGATTTGTCTGTGTACAATGGATAAATATGTAACAGTAGATGATCTACCTAAATACAACTTTAGTTTGTAGTTTACAGATCAATGTTCAGCTCATTCAAATATTTTTGATCAATATAACACTTTAGATTCAATACTGTATCAACTTACTATTCGTCAGTAATAACTCTTTGTAGCTCGGTAACTATTCTACAGCTCAGTTCTTATTAACCAGTATGATCAGAATGCATGAAAGCTTCTCCACATGATAATTCTGCAGTATATTCTTCTTCCGGCATATGTTTCATAATGAAACCAATGTCTCTTATATAGAAGAGTAAATCATCTTCTTTTCCTCCATCAGATTTTGCCGCTTAATCATATTCATAGATTTTTCTACTTTAAGCTCCCTTGGTTGATGTGTCAATAACACATTTCAATCTACTCCATTAGATCCTTTTGATTTATGTGATCCATCGATCTTCATAACAAACATTATCTGTTACCTCAATTTCATACAATTTACAGCTCATCACTTTATCAGCTAAACTGATCATTTAATTCCTTTCTATTTTTCTCGGTTAACAAAGAAATGCATCGATGAACACAAGCTCGATTAATACTATGCTCGGTATACACTACACTTCATCAGTGTATACTGAAATGTTTTATTTACCGACAACATTGCTTTGTGTCTTTCAGCTCTATTCTACATCATAGATGAATGCAACATAATAAAGTCAATTCCATCAAGTCATAGACTCATCAACAAGTTACTTAGTGTATTCCTTATCCTCATCTATCATATACATCTTCCTCATGTAGATATTTTTGTTCTTCATCTCTTTCACCTTCCTTCAGATGCATCGGTATAGTAACTTACAACATAAGTACTGTCAAGCTAGTTGACATCAATGACAACATAATACTGATTTAATCATCTTGCATTATCTAATCATCAACTCCTCAGTAATCTCATATTACAGATTCTTCATTTTGGTTCTAAATCAGTTGTAGTTCATCAAGAAAGAGAAGAATAATTCCAGTATCCCTAGTAGAGAAATTCTATGATGATGTATGTTTTCTTGTGGATACTGATTATACCTATGTACAAGTTGTTACACCTAGGGTATCATGGTTGAGAACATTTCCCTATGAAGTAAACATAGATGAAACATCGACATCTATAATTTTTTTACTTGCATAAGAGATTGATAGTAAAGCCAAAGTTTTTGGGAATTATGAAGAAGCAAAGTATAAGATAACAATGGTCTTAAATTGTGCAACCCTAGAGAGGAAGAGAAAGAAACTAGTTAAAAATATTGAGAAAATGCTATGCCAAGGAGAAGAGGAGAATGCACCATTAGAAATTACACAAGGTCAGGGTGAGGACCAGTGAAGTGAATCTGAAGAAAGTGAAGAGGAGGAAGGAGAAACAAAAAAGAAGGGAAAAGAGATAATGGTTTTTGAGAGCAATAAGAAGAACAAAAAATAGAAGCCTACTCCTCCTATAACATTAAAACCTATAACAAGGATAGCTTCAACTGCTATAGCTTCTGAGCCACAAAAAAAGACACTAGTAAAGAAAACTAAAGGGGAAAGCTTAGGGAAAATAAAATAAGTGTAAACTAAGGTAATGTCGATCAATCCTAAGAAGAAACCGAGAAGGAAATTAGTACTCTAGAAGGATGATGATGAGGAGATGACTAATATAGATGATAAAAACAAATTAAAGGTGGCTAGACATAGGCATCCAACCAATGTGTATGATATTTTCTACAACATCAAGAGCACAATAGGTTTGGCAGGTTTTCAATTTATTAAATTTGAAAAGTTAAACAAAGTCGATAAAGAAAAGATTGAAGATGTTATGATAGAAATGTTATGTACATTTAAGATGATACCTTTAGAGATAGGTAATCTGATCCCTAATGAGTTGTTTAGAAAAAATGATGAGAGATGGTAGTATGCTATCATGACTGAGAGAAAAATCAGAGAAGACACTCTAGCACAGACCATGCCTGAGTTGACACAAAAGCAGATAGAAAAATTTATGGAGAAACATAGAAATAGGTTTATTCCTAAACTGATAGTTTACTCCATATTGACAAAGAATGTTGAAGAAGTTGTTACACAGAGCACATAGATATAAAAGATAATTTTTGGATTGATATTTGATAAGAGTGCACATAAAGATGAAGGCACATCTAAACAAGTTGAACTGGACAATACTGAGGATGTAGATGAGACACAAAATATTGAGGAAGAGATAAGGCAGAAGGTAGAGGAGAGTGGACCACATGATGTAATCACTATTGAGGATGTACCTGAGGATACACTAGTGAACATTAATTCCTTGACTGAGGAAGAAAGAAAAAGACAATTTTTTACCAAGGCAACCTCAGATCTATTTCTACCTTGCACCAATCTAGTTCTAATACAAGTTCATGATTATCAAAAGATTGAGGGTGCATCAACTATGGACTCAGTACCTACAAGCCCCAACACAATCACAATTGAAGAGAAAGTCACACAAGGAATAAGTGTCGAGGAATAGGGTAAGTCATAAACAATAGAGAATACACCTGCTGAGGTAGCTATTGAACTCAATAAAGGAGGAGAGGAGAGTATAAAAGAAAAAGAAGATAAGTCTGCAACTAAAGTTTGAGGACCTCATATTGAGGAAGAAAAGGATACTGAGCATAAAATAACTAAGGGGATTTAGTAGCCTAAAGAGAAATAGTCTATTCAAGTCTTAGTAAAACTATCAAGTAGCAACACACCATAGCCAAATAAGAAGAAGGTACATAAGAAAAAGGACAAGTCTCCTAGTACACAAGTAACATTAGATGAAGTCATAGTGATTTTGAAGTGGGACAATGATAAATTAACATATGAATAGATGCAAATATTGCAAGATCTCTTGAAGAAGGGAAAGCAAGAGGAACTCAAAAGAGAACATCAATAAAAGAAGGTACTACATGAGATTAAGGACATATTTGTAGAGGCTTTTGAGTTAGATGATGTAAATGAAACTTCACCTATACTAGAAAAATTGGTACATATTGTCAAAAAGGTGAACAATGATGAGAGTGAAGAAAATGAGAATATAATGCAGTGGTCTGAAAGAAAGTTTGAGACCAAGGTACTTGAATGGGTCTCAACAAAGATTACAATGAAACATGTAGAACTTTTTGATCTAGTGAGTAACTTAGAAGAGGTTGTAAAAAATGTTTATTCTTTGTACAAATAGCTATGAAATGTAGAGACATTCACTAAGGATAATTAAGAGCTTATTGAGAAGTTGTAATTGGACTTAAAGTCAACATGACACTCACTAAGCATGGATGCAAGTTCCAGCTCTATTCATTTCACAAGGTTGCTTCATGCACAAGGGAGATTAACCGAGCTGATGGCTAATGATGGAAGGATAAGAGCCAAGTTAATCTCTATAAAAACATTGTTGACATCTCATTTGTAGGTTATGCAGAGAGAATTGGCATCGATAAATGATTTAGTATAGAGAGATCCTCATCTCTCTATTGCTGAGAGTTTGGTTGATCTAGTTGCTTAGCTAGAGATCAAGATACAAGTTTTGGAGTCTGTCAGATCTGGATGGGACAATACTTTAGAAGTGATTCTGCGGCTTCACAAACCATTTTTGGATAAGTATTATCTAACCCCAACACCCCAGCAGCTCAAAATGACAAAAATAAGGGGGAAATAGAGTCATGTATATACAAAATAAATAACAAGGGGAAATAGAGGTGAAGAGTATAAAGGTGTGACATATTATTTTGAAATGTAAATGTATACTTATTATATGTTAGAGTAATTTATATATAAGCTATTCTTTATGAAGACCGAGTCACAGTCTTAGGGGGAGTACTCAAGTACTAAGTACTATTTTGGTTATGTAATGAAAATTCATGAAATTTTTTTTTTGCCACTAATGTCAAAGGGGGAGATTGTTGATTTCTAAGTCAAGTTGTCTATTAGTGTCCAACACTTAGTCATTATCAAAGCAGAGTTGGTCGGTCATCACTGCACTGAGCCATCCTATTAAGGTTGAGTTATGTATAGACTTGTATTTTGTATATGTACCAGGAAATAGTTATTGTCAAGAAAGTTAGAGGTTGTCGAGTACTTCAGTAGTTACTGAGTAGTATATATGCCATGTTGTATAGAAGAGTCAGTGCCAAGCGCTAGTATATGGAGAATAGTTTTGACCGAGCATCAAAGACTTCATATGCCGAGTGAGCTAGTTTTGATATATGTATTTGTAATGGAACAAAAACATAGGTAAACCATTTAGGCTAACTTCTATGCATGATTTAATGATTGTTAAGATAATTAAGGAGTTAATTACGTGTTATTATGTCAATCATTAATCTCTATGCAATAAATGTAACCAATAGGAAAAAGGGAATGCTTAAGCGACACAAGTGATGAATCTAGATCATTGATCTTGATCTATGAGCTTGATTAGTTGTTTATATAGGTGACATTAAAACCCTAAATATTTTAACAGTGAGAAGATCTCATGTATGTGAATAGAAGAAGTGTTTTGATTGTCAGATGCTGAGATCAAGTAGAGTGACTGAGCAGAGTTGTGAAGGAAAGAACATAGATATATTTGAATTTGAGATCAGATAAGTATTGGAAAGAGGAGATCTTTTATCATCATTTGAAGTGAAAACTGAAGGATTAGGTATTGATACATTCTAGCAAGTGAATCAGGGTAAATCTCTTAACATAGTGGTCCAAATAGGCCTTTGTAAATCTCTTAATAGTGTTTTTACTTAGTTGTAATTTTTAAATCCTTTAATCAAGGAGATTGTATGTATGTAAGCTCTTAGCAGGGCAGGCCCCTCATAGGGTAGATCACCAGAAGTGATCAAAACTTTGTAGCCCTAACATGCACACATTATTGTTGTAGTAATGAAGATTTGTGGGTGTCATCCCCACCCTAGTTTTACCTTTCAAGGGTTTATGGTTTACCAAATCTCTATGTTATGTGTTTCATTTCATGGATGTGATTAGCATGTTAGATTCATTTCAGCATTGAAGTTTATATTTATGATACATCTTTTGAATTGGTTTTAAATTATAAAAGTTTAGAGATTTTGATTCACCCCCCCACCCCCACCACACCCCCCCCCCCCTCTCTCTCAGTATCTCACTTTCCCAAATAATATTTCCAACATCCTCCTCATCTCTTTAGAAAGAAAAAAACTCACCACATATTCCATTCTCAAAACAATAGAAGTACTACAAATGGCCATAACAAGTGAATCCCACATATCATGAAAAGAACAAAGCACCTGACATTTCTCCTCTGTGTCCATATTGACAATAACATATGCCAATTGAGCCACCAACATATTGAATGCTTTCAAGTGGTCTATAATTTGTGCACCTATCTCCATAGATTCTTTGTATAGGAATCTTCATAGACATTGATTAAAACAACCTGATAGGCATGATCTAATTAGACCCTTGGCTTTACAATCTATAACAAGATATTTAGTAACCTCATATAGATCCATAGGTTTCATGATATTATCATCAAAAACATCTCATAGATCTTGATTTATTAGCATATCCTCCTTCGACTTTCACATTTCGAAATTATTTCCATTTTTTTTTCCACCTCTACTCTCCTTGAAAAACTAGCCATCTAAAAATTCCTACAACAAGATCACAAAGTATCTTCTAATAAGTTCCCACTCAAATCTATATTAGTTCAAAAAATCCAATAACCCACAACAGAAACCAAAGGTGACTAGGCTTTGATACCATTTGTAAGGAAGTGAAGTAGCACAAAAAATTCTTATACTAACCTTGAGGATGGGGTAATGTAAAATATTTCTCAAATCATCATAATAGTTGTATAAACTTAACAAAAATAACATACAACAAAATCCATACCAGTACACAATTATTTATGTGGGGAAAACCCTTTTGGGAGAAAAAATCCACACTCCAAAATCCATCCAATAAATCATTCATAAATTAATAGTAGATTACAATATACTTGTAGAGAAAATTTATCTCGAGTATCACTAACTAGAGATCCAAAGGTAACTAAAAATCTTTAAGATTCTTACACACACCCTCCATCTCAAGCTCCTAATATATAGGAGATACAATACAAGATACTGTCAAATGGTATTACAAAACCATAGACTAAAAACCAATTATAAAGTGGTTCCCACCTTATCTCCAATCAAAGATTCCCTATGGCCTACCAATACACATACCAACACATGTAACTCCCTTTTACAACTCATTTACATGTTCGACACATTTTAAAATTTTCTATTTCAAGATGCCCAACTTTTGGAGGCCATAACTTTCAAACTGTTTGAAGTGAAATAAATCTTGTGACGTGATCTATCACCTTCTAAACCACTATTTTGGTTAGCCCAATTATGAGCTTGTTTTGAAGCCTCTAAAGCCTTTTTAATTATATTTATGAAATTTTTTGGCAATTCCCCAAAATAGAGACTTTAATATCTTCCAAATTGGACATATCTTGTAAAAGAAAATTACTAAAATTATTTTATAACCATATTGAACCTTGTGGAAATGAACAGATAAAATCTACACTCAAATGAAATTTTAAGTTAAAAATAGTAACTCGTGTAAAAGTAAGGTTTAGACACTTTCCCCAATAGTTCATACTTCAAAGGGAGATCACTTTATCACAAAGAATGATTGCACTACTGTGGAATGAATCGGAAAATAATTCTGTAAGAAAATTTGAACAATGTTTTTAGAACGTATCGAGACCAAGAAGGATTAGAAGACTCTATCTCTTCACTGATATATTGATAAAAACACATAAACAAGGTATATAAATTGTTTGATGTGGACATGGATTTTTTGAATTAGCTATAAGAAATTTCAAGCAAGTTTTCTTGGCATGCATTACACCTATGGAAAACATGAAGCATTTGGGTGACCATATGAACATGTATTCTCATAAATCTAAACATAGGTGGTACATGTAGAAGATGTTATGATTGATAATATAAATGAACCCCTTTATTGGAATGGGGAGAAATAGTTTGATTATGATGCCATGTTGAACAAGTGGATATGCAAGATAGCTTCAACTACATACACTTTCATTATATTTTGTACATTTGGATAGTGATGTTAATCCTTCTACTTTGGTTTATATGATCATGAATAAGTTTTATGACCTGAATTACCTAAAGGTATAGATGAAAGGATAAGCTCCTCAAGCCCTTTCTATAGTGTTTCTTAACCCTCATTTTCATTATTCTTAATTCTCATATTCTATCTAGTTCACATCCTACTCACATCTTATTTACTTACCCTATTCCTTATAGTACTGATGTTATCTCTTCTCAGGGTGTTGTCACCCTAAGATATTCCATATCACACTATCTATACTCCACCTCTCTCATGTGGCCTCTTTCATTATTACCCACACTTCTAGTGTACTTATTTATACTATTTACACACTTCTTGATAATCTTTATAAGATGCAAAGTAAATTTGATGTCTCACCTTGTGGAAACCAAAAGGATATATCTATGAAAATCAAACAAAAGCCACTTTCTCTTAACATTTGATATTATCAACTGGTTGTATTTATAGTTCCCCAACTAGGGATGCATTATGATAGTGTAGATCCCTTGACACATTTGAGATCCTTTAATGCTTCACATTTGGATCTAGCATATGCTGATAAGTTTTTGGTTGAGCTCTTTCCATGCTTTTTAGAAGATTGCAATTGAATGAATATATTCACTTCCACATGGATCCATTCATTCTTTTTCAAATTTGAATAATACCTTTGTGATCTCAAGTGTAAATATTAGTTTTAAGGTCACCATTTTAGATTGGTTTGATTGAAAACAAAGAACCACTAAGTGTACAAAACATTATCTTGTAAGTTTCTAATATTTTTGTGTCAAAATTTATTACTAAATCCTTGATGATGAGATTCAACAATTTCTTGTGAAGGGATTTTTTTATTGTTTAGAAGCATGTAATCTATATTTATGCCCCATTATGCCCCATTATGGATTTATGTGAGAATGTCAGGAATATTAGATAATTTTTGAACAATAAATGTACTTAAATATAGATCATTTTATGCTTCTACATCCTATTTCCTTTCTAAGTTTCAAAAGAAAAATGATTTCCAAAAGGGTAGGTGAAAAAGGAAAAAATTCTAATTCTAATCAAGTTGCTACTTCTAATGTTTTTTATTAAGGTAAATTGGGTTTGAAGGGACTTGAAACCCTACACATATAATGTTAGCATAACCGATGCGGTGATGCTAAGTGCTACATTGATGAATATTGGTACATATTTAATGACAGGTGAATGAGTTGTTTGGTTATCATTGATGTCAACCAATTGACTTAGTATTTTTAATATGTTACTAGATATTGTGTGAGTAAATCATGAGTTGTGGTATATTTTTGAAGTTTCTATTCTAATGGAAGAATATGTTATGTGTTGTGATGTTAAATTTACAACTGCAACTTTTTATATGAAGTATTGAGTTGGTTATGTTTGAATGAAATCAAACCGGGTAACTGCTAAAATAGTATGTGACAGACAGTAAGTGATTTGAATGTTATCTCAAATCGGTAGTGTTTGATGGAGTGGTCATAGGATATGATTGATAACAATGTCTAGATACTATGTTGAGGATCATGACTCATATTGTTGACTGGTGAAGATGTTTTAATAGACTACAAGTGGTATTGATAGAATGAATAGATAAACAAGAAAGAGTTCTTGAATAGGTAATGAAGATTTTTGAATCGGTGAAGAAATTCAAAGTGGAAATGGGATTGGTGATGTTTTGAGTAAAGTAGTAAGGTATTTCTATGATTTGTGGAAAGTATTTGACATCACATTGCTCGAGGTATGTGCTTGAGGTGGATTCTTCTAGAAGTTTCTTTTGGTCAAAAGAGTTTTTGAAGATGGTTCAATTATAAGGTGAAATCTATATGGAAACTGATGCGGTCAAAGAAATTTTTTTTATGAGTTTTTAGATACCTAACATGATATGGATCATTTGTATCTCATATCTAGGGTTTATTTTAAGTCAGTGGAAGAAAAGTTATATATTAGAAATTTGAAAAAGGAGATAGTTGTTGATTGCGAATTGCATAAGGGTGCGGTGACAAAGCAAGTGAAAGAATCAAGTGCGATCAAGCTAGGGAAGAGTATAGTGTGTGGAGAAGAGTTTGAGAGATTAATAGGATATGATCATGTAGAGGTAGTACAATTTCATAAATCATCTTATTTGTTTCTTTCTAACTATTGTAATAGTGAAATCCCTTAACCGAGTGGATCCTAATAGATCTTTGTTGTAAATCCTCTAGAAAGGTGGCATTCATATTTAATATTTAAAGTCCTATAACAAGGCTTCTCTTAATAGGGAAAATATCCTAACATGTCTATAGGAAAATCCCTTAACTGGGTAGCACCTAACAATACTTTTGTAAACATTTAACTAGGTAAGCTTCTCACATGGTGTATTCCAGAAGAGTATAGATTTAGTGGGTACCAAATCTCACCATGGTTTTTCCAATTTGGGTTTCCATGAGAAAAATATGGTGTCTTCATTGTGTGATTGATTATTTGTGGATGCATTCTTTGAAAGTTTATATTTATATTAGTTGTTGTTGAATGTTTTGGTGCATAAAGTTTAAAGAATTTTAAATTAGAGAATTTGCTGATTACTGATTCACCCATCCTCTCTTAGTAATCAGACTTGTATTAAAACTTGGTGTTAGAGCTTTGGTCCTCTTGGTGATAAGATTAACAACCTGAGGGAAAAGATCTAAAGATGTATAAGAAGGAAGCACCTACATTCTCTAAGGACACTTTCTCTACATGGGTAAGCATGATGAAGCTACTTCTATCAGGCATTGGAGATCAAGCATTGGTTCATCTCACAACCAAGTATGTTCAACCTAATAGAACCCTAACTGATGAACATATAAAGAGAAAGCTAGAGCATAACTTTGTAATGATAGAAATAGAAAGTTCTCTATTTGATGTTGAGTTTGTAGATATCAAGGATATGGATAATGCTAAAGACATGTGGGGAAAGTTGATAATAGTTTATGGTGGTGATGTTCATGTTCAGAAAGAAAAGGTGGATAGTCTCATAGGAAAATATGATGAAATGAGAATGCATGAAGGTGAGAATATTTCTCAATAAAACTATAGGATAAAGGATGTTGTTTCTACAATCAAATGTACTAGCAGACAGCTTGAAAAGGAAGATGTTGTAAGAAAAATATTGAGAACCCTATTACCACAATATACTATTAGAGTCTCATCTATACAAGAATTGGGATCTATGAATCCTACAAATGTGACTCTAGATTCCTTGGTTGGCAAGCTTACTGATTTTGAGCTAAGTAATTTTGATAACAATATGCCTAGAATAGAATATGTATTCAAAGCTTCCCTAACCATTGGTTCATCAAGGAAAGGAAAAGAAATCTCTAATATTTCTGAAGGAAATTGTGACTATGATTCTATCTTGTATGAGGAAAGAGATCACAAAGAGTTGGAGACACTTGTAGCAAAGAGATTACCTAGAGGAAAAGGAAAGTACAAAGGTAAATTTCCCTTAAAATGCTTTATATGTAAAAAAATTGGTCATATTGCATCTAGATGTCCCAAAAATGATAGGAAGGATAAGCATAAGAGGTTTAGGAACTTCAAGGACAAGAAAAACAAGGTATGCTACCTAGCAGAAGAAGGTGTGACTAATGAAGAATCTGACAGAAGAGATGATGAGGAAGAGTTTGAGATAGTCTTTGTGGCAGTCAAAGAAGAACCCTGAACTGGTGTAGATAAAGATAATGAGGAAAAAACATTCATTTCAAGCATGAATTACAATAATGACTATATAATATACAATGAGTGTACACATCACATGACTGGTGACAAAAGAAAATTTATTTCAATGGAGGAATGTGATGGAGGAGCAGTTAGATTTGGTAATTATTCTCCATGTGTGGTAAGAGGTAAAGGTTCAATAGAACTTTATTAAAACATTAACTATGATGATGTTTATTGGGCTAATGGATTAAAGTATAACCTATTAAGTTTTTTTGAATTGAATAACAAAGGTTTCAGATTGGAATTTAATAATGGTGTTTGCAAGATCTTAGAAAATTTTGGAGATTTGATTGTTGTTGGTGAAGAATCTAGAGGTAACTTATTCCAATTGAACTCTACTAATAAACAATGCTTATTTTCTAAAGTTGAAGACTGTTGACTATGGCATACAATATTTTGTCATGTTAACTTTGATAATCTGGTAAAGATAAGTAAGAAAAGATGTGTTAGAGGTATGCCTAATTTATCTAAGCCTAATAATGTTATGTATAAGGAATGTTAGTTGGGAAAGTTTACTAGGTCTAGCTTTACTAGTAAAGTCTATTTATCACAGAGAGTTCTTGACCTTGTACACAGTGATTTGTGTGGACTGATGAGATCTCAGATCTACTATGGAGATAAATAAATTGTCTTGTTTGTTGATGATCACTCAAGAATGATGTCTGTTATGTTTTTGAAGGATAAATATGATGCATTTTACATGTTTAAGGTGTATAAAGAAAGGGTTAAAAAAGAAATAGGTAAATAACTTAAGTGTCTCAGATCTAACAGAGGAGGTGAGTTTACCTCACAAGAGTTCACAACATTTTGTGAAGAACATGGATCTTCAGGAATAAGCTAAATGAGAAAGGAGAAGTGATAAGAAAAAATTCAAGGCTAGTTTTCAAAGGGTATGCACAAGAAGAAGGACTGGACTATGGTGAGACCTTTGCACCCATTTCTAGACTTGAAGGTGTAAGGATAATTTTGGCATATGCTGCTTATAAAGGTTTTAAAGTCTATCAAATGGATGCAAATTCTTATTTTTTGAATGGTGTGTTAGAAGAATAAGTATACAAAGAAACAACCTGAAGGCTTTTCTATTGAAAAAGGTAAAGACATGGTATGTAAATTGCATAAATGTTTGTATGGACTAAAACATGCTCCAAGAGCATGGTATGAAATGATGAACTAGAACTGATTTAGACACTGAAAGAAGAATCTGTAATTCAAGATTACTAAAGGAGTTTGATGATTAGGTATGCAAGATGATTAAATCACTATTATGTTGCCATTGATGTCAACTAGCTTGACCATACTTATCTTGTAAGTTACTATACCGACACATCTGAAGAAAGGTGAAAGAGATGAAGAACATAATATGTCAGATGAGTATAAGGAATACATTGAGTAACTTGTTGACGAGTCTATGACTTGATGAAATTGACTTTATTATGTTGCATTCATCTATGATGAAGAATAGAGCTGAAAGACACAAAGCAGTGTTGTCAGTAAATAAAGCATTTTAGTATACACTGACGGAATGTAGTTATACCAAGCACAGTGTTAACTAAGCTTGTGTTCACCGATGCATTTCTTTGTTAACCAAGCAGAATAGAAAAGGAATTAAATGATCAGTTTAGCCAATAAAGTGATGAGCTGTAAAGTGTATGAAATTGAGGTAACAAATAAGGTTTGTTATGAAGATTGACGACTAACATAAATCAAAAGGATCTAATGGAGTAGATTGAAACATGTTACTGACACATCAGCTGAGGAAGCTTAAAGTGGCAAAATCTATGAATATGATTAAGCGGCAAAATCTGATGGAGGAAAAGAAAATGATTTACTCATCTATATAAGAGACATTGGTTTCATTATTGAAACACAGCCGAAGGAAGAAGAAGATAATGCATTCTGATCATACTGGTTAATAAGAACCAAGCTGCAGAACAATTACCAAGCTACAAAGAGTAATTACTGATGGACAATAAGTTGATATAGTATTGAATCTGAAGTGGAATATTGATAAAAAATATTTGAATGAGCTGAACATTGATCTGTAAACTGCAATTGAAGTTGTTTCAAGGTAGATCATCTACTATTACATATTTAACCATTGTACACAATCAAATCTCTTAACCGAGTGGACTATGAAAGTCTTTTGATGTTTCATTCATAGAGTGAGCATTGTTATCCTGTCAACCCCAGAGTGACTACTAGTTGGATGATAACTTCTGGTCTAAAATCCTCTAACAAGGTCACACCTAACAGTGTGTTTGTAACCTTTAACAGGGTTGGGTCTTCACCGACCTCACTTCAGAAGAGTGAACAATTTTGGGTTGCCAGTCCCAGGTGGTTTTTCCCTTCACAGGGTTTCCACATTAAATCTCTTGTGTTATGTGTTGATTGTGATATTTTTTTGTTATCATACTTTTCATATTACATGTTATATTTGATCGGTAACTACTATAAGTTTTAGACTGGCAATCAATAATAACATAGACAGTGAAAGTATTTTATATTTACCGAGTAGCAAAAGTTGAAGAATTTGTTTTGGATTATACATTTTGAATTGGGACACTGGATAACTGATTCACCCCCCTCTCAATTATTCTAACATGAAAGACTACATTCTTATCTTATTTAGATTGGTTTCACAAGAACCGGTGACAATAGAAATGTATATCTAAAATATGAAAGTGAAGACATGTTATTGATTGCTGAAATTTTTGTTGATGACATAATATTTGGTGGAAATGAAGCATTGAGAAGGTCATTTTCATAAGAAATGAGGAAGAAATTTGAAATGTCAATGATAGGATAAATCAAATTATTTATTGGTCTTCAAGTTCAATAGATGAAGAAAGGGATATACAACAGTCAATCCAAGTATATGAAGGAGATTCTAATTTTTTTTGGCATGGATGACTCAAAACTAGTGGAAACACTTATGGTCATAGACTGTAAACTATCTAAGGAGGATGAGTCTGAAGAGGTAAATGAAACTCTATATAGATCAATGATCGATAAGTTACAACATGTTGTTCATAGTAGACTAGATGTTGTTCAAGTCCAAAGGGCTCACATATGGTTGCAGTGAAGAGGATCATTAAATATCTCAAAGGGACTAAAAATTATAGCCTATGGTATGGTAAGGGTGGAGATTTTTCTTTGAATGTGGTTACTGATGCATATTGGGCAGGTAATATTGATGATAGGAAGAGCACAAGTGGTGGAGCATTCTTTCTTGGTGAAAGATTAGTCTTCTGGACTAGTAAAAAGTAAAATTGTATCTCTCAATCGACTATAGAGGTAGAGTATGTCACTGCTACTATTAACTATCAGCAAATTATATGGATAAAAGAAATTCTAGAGGGAATTTGTGAGAAGGTCACAGAATTGGTTGTTATCTATTGTGATAACACTAGTGCAATAAACATTTCCAAGAATCAAGTGATGCACTTGAAGACAAATCACATTGCAATAAAATATCATTTTCTAAGAGAACATGTACATGAGAAGGAAGTAAGGCTTGACTATGTATCTACTAAAGAACAAGTTATTGATATATTCACCAAGCCATTACCAAAGGACACCTTTGAATATCTCAAAGGTAGATTAGGGGTTATTCCCCTATCTAAATTTAATTAGAGGATGATGTTGATTGCATCAGTTCATATTTTTTTATCATAATATCATGTGTATGAATTGATGTAGAGGTGAACTAATCCATAGGGAGAGAAGTCTTAGTATGATGTTGTGATGTCATGATGAGGAAATAACACACAAATAACAATCAAGTATAAGAAAAGACGATTGAATTATTAGACAACTTTGGCATTGCTATCAATGGGGGAGAATATGTAGGAGAATGTGCAAGGGATAATATGCATTATAAAGGGAGAATATGTATGAACATAAGAGAATAACTATGAGCGGAGGTACAAATAGAAGTGGAAATATTTTGCATAGGTATAGATAGAAGTGGAAACATTTTGCAAAAGAGGATTGTCATGAGAGAGGCATAGTATTTCTAGGAAGAACTCAGAAGTGAAGAGGAGAAGTTAAGAGTGTTGCCATCAATGCCAAAGGGGGATATTTTTATGATAATTGATGCAATGATGCTAAGTGTTGCATTGATGAAGATTGATATAGATTTAAAGATAGGTGAATCAATTATTTGGTTGCCATTAATTTTAACTGATTGACTTAGTATTTTCAGTATGTTACCAAATATTGTGTGAGTAAATCATGAGTTGCAGCATGTTTCTAAAAATGTTATTCTAATGGAAGAATATGTTATGTGTTATGATGTTAAGTTTGCAACTACAAATTTTGATATGAAGTATTGAGTTTGTTATGTTTGAATGGAATCAAACCGGGTAACTGCTAAAACAGTCACTGACAAACAATAAGTGATTTGAATGTTATCTCAACTTTGTAAATTGTTTGATGTGGCAGTCATAGGATATGGTTGATAAAAATGTCTAGATACTGTGTTGAGGATTGCAACTCATATTGTTGACTAATGAAGATGTTTTAATAGACTGGAAGCAGTATTGATAGAATGAGCAGATAAACAAGACAAATTTCTTCAACAAGTATTGAAGAATTATGAATCGGTGAAGAAATTCGATGTGGAAATGGGATCAGTGATGTTTTTAGTGAAGTAGTAAGGCAATTCCGTGATTTTTGGAAAGTATTTAACATCACATTGCTCGAGGTATGCATTTGAGGTGAATTCTTTAAGAAGTTTTTGTTGGTCAAAAGAATTTTTGAAGATGGTTCAATTTCCAAGGTGAAATCTATATGGAAGTCGACATGGTTAGAGAAAATGGTTCATAAGTTGTTATATACCTAACATGATCTGGATCATTCATATCTCAGATCTAGCATTTATTTTAAGTTGGTGAAATAAAAGCTATATATTGGAAAGTTGAAAATGAAGTTAGTTGTTGATTGTGAATTGTAGAACGGTGCAATGAAAAAGCAATTGAAAGAGTAAATTGTGATCAAGCCAAGGAAGATTATAGTGTGTGAAGAATATTTTGAGAGCTTAATAGGATTTGATCATGCAAAGGTAGTTCAATTGCACATATCATCTTATCTGTTTCTTTCTAACCATTGTAACAGTGAAATCCCTTAACTGGGTGGATCCTAATAGATATTTGTTGTAAATACTCTAACAAGGTGGAATTTGATGAACTAAAACTGATTAAGAACCTGATTGAAGAACTACAAGTGATTAGAGATCATCAAGCATTGAATTGTTATGCATGATAATTGAATCGATCGTTATGTTGTCATTGATGTCAACTAGTTTTGATAGTACTTATCATGGTAGTTGCAAATATCTAAACATCTGTAAAGGAGGAGAAAAGATGAAGAACAAAGATATCTACATTGAGGAAGATGGATATGATAGATGAGGATAAGGAATACTCTTGGTAACTTATTGATGAGTCTATGATTCATATTGTTGACTTGATTATGTTGCAGTAATCTATTATGAAGTCAGAAGCAAATTGTTACAAAGTAGTGTGGTCAGTTAATAAAGCATTCCAATATACATTGAGCTAGTGTAGTGTATACTGAGCAATAGTATCAATCGAGCTTGTGTTCACCAACACATTTCTTTGTTAACCGAGTATGGACAAAGGAACTAAATGATTAGTTTAGCCAACAAAATTGATGAGCTGGAAAGTACCTCATAATCAGAGTGGAAAGATAACATTTTTTGTAAGATCTATGACTAACAAAATTAGGAGAAGATCTAAAGGACATAATTGAAACATGTTACTGACACATCATTTGAGGAAGGTTTAAGTGGTAAAATCAATGAAGGAGATTAAGCAGAAAAATCTGATGGATGAAAAGAAAATGGTTTACTTGTCTATTTAAGAAACTGGGGTTTCACAATGAAACTTATGCCAGAGGAAGGAGATTACAGAGATATCATGTGAATATTGCTTTATGCTTTCTTGATCAAATGGGTTGAAGAAGAACCAAACTACAGAGTTAACCGAGCATCAGAGAGTTTTACCGAGGGATAGTAAGTTATTGAATGTTGTTGAACTAAATAAGAAATATTGATCAAAGGATTTGTATGGACTTAAGATAGATCTGATAATCTACAAATCAAGTTGTATTGTATTTAGATCACCTATTGTTACAGTTTAACCATTGTAAACAGATAAAATCTCTTAACCAAGTAGACTTGAAAGTCTTGTAATGTCTATATAGAATGTACATTTGTTATCTTGTCAACCCCATAGTGAATGCTAGTTGGATGATAACTATTAGTGTTAAATCCTCTAACAAGGTCACACCTTACAATGTGTTTTGTAACCTTGAACAGGGTTGGCTCTTCATCGAGCTCACTTCAGAAGAGTGAAAATATTTTGGGTTACTGGTCCTAGGTGGTTTTTCCCTTTGCAGGGTTTCCACATTAAATCTCTTGTGTTATGTGTTTATGTTGTGATTGTTTGGATATCATACTTTACATATTACATGTTACATTTGGTTGGTAATCACTATGAGAAATTAACTGGTAATTGGTAAAGTTACAGACAATTAGTATTTTATGTTTATCGAGCTGCAAAATTAGCTAAATTTGTTTTGTGGTATACATTTTGTATTTAGGACTATGGATAACTGATTCACCCCCCTCTCAGTTATTCTAACAATTGGTATTAGAGCATCTTGGTTGCTTGGAACAGATTTTTAAGGACTTCAGCATAAAAATCACAAAATGTATAAGAGGGAAGTGCCATAGCTGAATAAGGACAACTTCACAATATGGAAAAGCCGAATGAAACTGCATATATCTAGAATTGGGAATTCTGACCTCACTTTATTAGAGAATGGCTACATTGCACCACCTACAGGACCTTTGAATCTTGATCAATTAAGAGATGGAGATGAGCATAATATTACTATGATGGAGATTGTTACTGCTCTATCAGATGTTGAGTTTGAAGATGTCAAGGACTACCTTACTTCTAAGGACATGTGGGATAAACTTACTCTAGTTTATAGTGGTGATGCTAATGTTAGAAGAGCCAGAGTTGAAAGATTAAGAGGGAGATTCGATGATATGAAAATGAAAGAAGGAGAAAACATTGTGTAGTACACAAACTAAATAAAAGAGGTAGTCAACACTATCAGAGGATTCAGTGGAGTTATTGAAGAAGATACAGTGGTAAGCAAAATCTTGAGAACCTTATTGCCTATTTATGCTATCAAAAATTTTGCTATACATGAAATGAGGTCTGCACCCAATAGTACTCTCACTCTTGACAATCTAATTGGTAAGCTAACGACCTTTGAATTGGACAATTTTGATAATAGTGTTGTACTGTTTGTTGAATCTGCTTTCATGACTTCTTTGAAGATTGGTAAGTCTAGTAGTAGAAGTAATAATGATGATAATGACAGTAATTCTGATGATGAGCTTGATGAGATTGAAGCTCTTATCACCAAGAGATTACCTAAAGGTAAAGGTAGATATAGAGGTAAATTACCTTTAGCATGTTTTAACTGTAAAGAAGTTGGTCATATTAATGCTAGATGTCGAAATAGGAAAGAAGATGATAGAAACAAAGACTGATCTGGTGAAGGAAGCTATGGGAGAAGAGGCAATAGAAGCTACCGACACTACAACAGAGATAACTGAGACAACAATGATAAAGGAAAAAAGGTATGCTACATTGCTAAAGAAAATGATAATGATTTTGATACAGATGATGATGTAGAAGTAGTTTTTGTTGCGATGAAGGATGATTCTGAGGAAGAATAAAGGTATGTAGAAACAACACTCATTTCTAAGGTTAATAAAAATGATACATGGATCATTGATAGTGGCTGTACCCATCACATGACTGGTGATGAAGAAAATTTTGATCATCTTGAGCAATATAATGAAGGATCTATAAAAATGGGTAATGATACACCTTGTATGGTTAGAGGAAAAGGAACTTTAATGATAAATGATAAAATCAGTAATGATAATTCTTATTGGGTAGAAGGACTAAATTATAATCTGCTAAGTGTGGCGCAGCTTAACAACTCAGGTCATCGAGTAGCTTTTGAGAGCAAAAAGGTTAAGATATTTGATGATGGAGGAAAACTTGTTGGAACAGGAGCACAAACGAAAGGTAACTTGTTTTATCATGATAATGATAAGTCTTCTTGTTTAATGATGAAAGATGAGGATGCATGGCTGTGGCATAAAGGTTATGCCATGTAAAATTTGATAACATGATCAAAATGAGTAAAAAGAAAAAGGTTAAAGGTCTACCTAGCCTAGCTAAGCCAAATCATGTAATGTGTCATCAATGTTAAAAAGGTAAGATGACAAAATCTAGTTTTAAGAGCAAAGATTACTCAATAAAGAAAATTTTGGAGCTAGTTCACACCAACCTATGTGGTTCCATGAGAACACAGAGCTATTATGGAGATAGATACTTCATTTTGTTTGTTGATGATTATACTAGATTGATGACTATGATGCTCTTAAAAGAAAAATCAGAAGCATTTAAGATGTTTAAATGGTATAAAGAAAAAGTAGAGAAATAAACCTGTAAGGAACTGAAATGCTTAAGATCTGATAGAGGTGGTGAATTTATTTTTGATGAATTTACTAACTATTGTAATGAGCATGGTATTAAAGGACAAGTTTCTGCACCGAGAACACCTCAGCAAAATGGAATTGCTGAAAGGAGGAATGGATCAATTGTAGATTTTGCAAGGACACTCATGATAGAAAAGGATGTGGCTCAGAAATATTGGACAGAAGTAGTTAGCACATCTATCTATGTGCTAAACTGAGTACAATTGAAGAAGGACACAAATAAAACACCCTACGAGTTGTGGTTTGGTCACAAACCTAATGTAAGTTACTTTAGAATTTTTGGTAGCAAATGCTTTATTCTGAAAGATGAAAGAAATGGAAAGTTTGACTCTAAAGGGGATAAAGGCATATTTATTGGATATTCCACTAAAAGAAAAGCATATGAGTGTCTTTTTGTGGTCCCACAACCATTCTCCCCTAATGGTCCTCATGGCCTCAAGGGGCCCCCCTCTTGCTTTCTGCTTGTCTCCCTTTTTGTTTTTTTTGGGTTTTTGTCCTTAGTTCTTTTTATTTTTTGGCCTTGTCGGCCTTTCGCACTTTCAGATACCTGAAAGTGTGCAAGGCTTGGTAGAGAAAGTAGCACATCTTCAGGTCTTTCAGCTCTGAGATCATTTTTAGATCTTTTGGTGGTTGGCAACCCGAAAGTCTGACCCTCGCAAGGGAGTCAGCCTTTCAGGTCTTTCAGCCCTTCGAAGGTTCGACACCCGCACAAAGGTTGAAAGGCTGATTCATGAGGTGCTTATGTCAGTAATCCCATGTAGCCTATAAAAGGTGCATGAGGGTTTTCAAACCCTCACTTTTGTGCTCGCTCCTTCACCTCCTACCTGCTTTTTCGCCGCTTGTTGCCTTTTCGTCACTTGGATCTCATCTCCTTGTTGGTCATCGTTAAGTTCTTCATTTCCTAGGTAGGTGGTTTTTTCTCCCCTCTTTTTTGGTCTTAGATTAGGGTCTTTTTTCTTTTTTGGCCTTCTCAATTTGTCCTAGGTTTAGGGTTGGCCTCTTTTCAGCCTTTTCGGCCTTGTCCTTAGTTCTAGGTTGCTTAGAGTTGGCATTTTTTAGCCATAGGGATTGTCAAGGTAGTTTCCTTGCATCCCTTGGTGAGTTTGTGGTCAAACTCACCATCAGACTCACTTTTTGAGTCTGACTGTAAACCCTAGTTTTGGACCTTCGGGGTTTGAAACTTTCAAAGCGCTCACCAATCATCAAAATCCCCAAGTGCTAGATTATTTTCAGCATTTTAGTGTTGTCACACACCAAAACATTTCACACCTCTAAAACACCAAAGTATACCTTATGATCCTTGATTTTGGTACTTTTGGCCATATTAGCCTTTTCACAGGCTGAAGATCTTTAACTCCCCGATTTGCCATTTTTGTGAAGATAGGAACCCTCCTCAGCCTTTCGGCCTTTTCAAATGTGTTGGCCTTTTCAACCTCTGGGGTTTTCAGACCTCTAATTTGCTGAAAGATTTTTGAACATGGCAGAGGCCTCATTTAGCAATTTTGGCCCTTTCGGCCTTTTAGAGATGCGAAACCCCCGATGGTCTGAAAGGCCAAAAATTCCTTTTTTGACCCATTTGAGCTTGAAAATTAGTAATGTACTTTGTTTTTGGGTCTCTTTCTCTCATCATGTTACTCATTCATGTCTTGTCCTCTCCACAAATATGGTCGAGAAGGTACTAGCATCACCAACAATGAAGTATCAGTTCAAAGGATACCATCCACCGTCCAAGGTGACTGACTTACATGCAGGGATAACCAATACAAATATCGGTAATGTGAGTTGGAATGAGTACCTGAACAAATGTGCTCAGCTAGTGGGTCATTTAGAGGACTGCACTTCATTAGTCCACATTCAGGTGGCAACAAGCACCTTAGCACCCAAGAAGCTCCCAAGGTACCCTTCTAATAGGGTAGTTCTACTAGAGATAGGAAGGTAGTTGTCCGATGCCCATGAGCATTTGAAACAAAAAAAGAAACATTGCTGGGACTTTCCTATTTCCATCGGCCCCCACTGTGTACCTGACATGAAATTCTGCAATTCATTGACTAGAGAATGGGATGAATTCCCATTGGCAACCTACAATCTGGTGAGGCCGCACTTTGACCCCATTGGTACCTATAGCCATATAATGGGAAAATAATATGTTCATGAGCTGCATATTGAAGACCATTGGGCCAATTGTGTAGATGATTATGAGGTAAGAGTCTATGACTATTATCGGATGAGTCTAGGGTTGGCACAGGGTGCACTATTGTTGAAGATTCCATAGAAGGTGGTAGATGTTGATTTAGATAAAGTTTTCAATTCTATATATAATACAGAAAAGGTGTTCACAAGGGCCATCTTGAACGTGGAGGTGGATCAAGATGAGAATGACAGCATGGATTTCAAAGCCCAACATGTGATTAAGCTAACAAAGTCTTGGATTTCTTATCCTTTTCCAATGCAACCACTCCCCATGAAGCAACTCCCATAGAAACCCTCTTGAGAAAAGAAGAAGGGAGAAAAGATACTAAAACCACAATTCAAAGAGGCTGCCCCTCTAAAGCCAAAAAATGTGTATCAACATGAGCATCCTACCATATATGGTTTGGCCATGCACTCCAAGAAGGTAAAAACCAGGATGACTGGAAGCACTGCACCACCAAAGCCACCTTCACCTAGTGACTAAGACTCTCAAATCTCAGCAAAGAGAGCAAAATTCAAGATCATAGGGCCCAAGCCGTCTAGAGTGACCAAGGTTCATGTGTACAAGAGGAAGAGAGGCTCAACACCCACACATATGGATACCCTGGTGGAGGACGATGAAGATGATTTGGATGAGCTTCCCCTCAATAGGAGGGCCTAGTCTACAAGATTCTTAAAGAAAAGGAGGATAATGAATGATGATCCTAAGGATGCTAAAGGGGCTACATAGGTAGAGCCAATAAATCTAGATTCCCTCGGTGATGATGAATTCAACATCATAGATTTTGCAGGGTTGCATGGGTTCAAGGAGTCTGAGCAACAAGCTCCTATGTAGTTCACTAGTCTTTTTAGTGGCATGGGACAGGATCTACAATAGGGACCTCCATAGCGAAATGATGTTGAGATGATCGAGGACCAAGGAGAAACTATAGAACTAGAAAAGGACTCTTCTATTGGGGTCACCTCAAAAGAAGGAGAAAGTACATAGGTACCATTGGTTTCATCCATTCCACCTATGCCTCCACCTCATCCTTCCACACCTCCTACTGTTCCACTTCAAGAGCCTCCCACTATTCCACTTTCCACTCCTGTACATAATACTATGTTGCCTCAACAACCTTCTTCATCCCATGTTCCCCTTTCGAATCCACCTCCACCAGCACATTCAACCACTCCCCTTGTGTCTCCTACACCTCCCCCACTCAATATTCCTCCCCAAGTTGACATTGACTCAATGCCCCAGAGCTTGTAGGAGCCGGAGAAAGAAGCATAAGTCATTGGCAGAGAGAAAATGGAAGAAATTCATGTAGGATTTGAGGAGCCAAATGACAAGGGAGAGTTACGGGTGGAAGAGGAACCTCATACTAAAGAAGATAAGCCACAAACAGATACTGAGGATCAAATGGTTGATGAGCAGCAAACTGTTGATGAGGGAGAACATGAACATGATGCTAGGAATGAGCAGGAAATGAGAGAAGAAGAAGTTCAAGAGGAAATAAGGATAGAACACTTAGCAACCTCTTCTGCATTGGCTTCTCCCTATAAGCCATTGAATGCATTCTCAAAGCCCACATGATTTACCAAAGAAGTGCAGTCAAGGGTTAGAGTATACACTGATGATGAGGTTGACATGACCATGCTAGGGCACGCTTTCTACCAAATGGCATCAGTTCCCCAAGCAAGGAGAATGTCATATGTAACACAAGACCAAATAGGGAGGTGGAAAGCACAGGTAGTTGTTCCTATAATGGATGTTGGTATAAATGAGATCACTCCAGATGATTATGTGTTGGATGAGGTAGACTTGGGAGAACTAATTAGGGAAGGTAGAAAAACCTTGGCTAATTTGGGCTTGAAACACACTCTAGGCTTCATGAATAAAGCTGAAGAAAGGATAAAAGCTCTGGAAGAGTAAAAGGAAGCTATGAAGAAATTAATTCTAAAGACAGTGGGTCCAATTGACCCTAATAACCTCGAAGCCTCATTATAGGCAATTTTGGAGAAGAAAGGGGATATAGATACAGATGTTCCACATTATTTTGTACAGGCTTGTGCTGAATGGAAGCTAGATTTTGTGCAGTTCACTAGCTTATCTCTTAGGAGAATCTTAAGGCCCTTCTCGAACATTTTGGCGGGAATAACTTCTTTAGTGGAGATCATGAGTGAATAAAATGGTGTAGAAGAAACCATCCTCAACTCGCAAAAGGTATTGGATGAGTTAACGATGATAAGAAAGCAATGCTTCTAGGTCCTAATGAAGATTTATGAAGGGGTAGAATTGGATAATTTTGAAGAATGGATACAAGAGATAGTAGTGACATTGGCCGTATTTGAGAAGATTCTCAAGAGGTTGAATAAAAGAAGGGATGACATAACACTTTTTGCAAAGGAGCTGCAGGAGTTCTTTGAAGGTTTGGATCTAGATTTGTTTGATGAAGATGATTATAAGACCATGCATTTAGTAAATGACATCATCGATCAATATCTAGGCATATTTCAAGGGGTAAATTCTAAGGAAGACCTCCAATAGATGTTCTACCAGAAGGAGGAAATTCAAAAAATGCTAAGTCAAGAGGAAGAAATAAAGGCTTTTGCAAAAGAATTGATTGATTTTAGAGATAGGCAGAGAGAGATCCTTCAAGGGATCAAGATGTGGGACTTTGATAAGGTGCTGGAGATAGTAGATAGGTTCAAGAAAGCACATCCAAAAGTGCCTCCCAGCCAGTGAGCTTCCAGCTCAAAACCTGCCAAATTTTGTGTACAAGAAATTTAGTTTTGACACTTAGCCAATTTTGTAGTGCTTGATTTTCAGCATTTTGGCCATAAGTCTTTCCGCCACATAAAAGTCTAATAAGTCTGACAAGTCCAAAATTTTGGAGATGAAGGGCTTGGTACTTAGTCAATTTTGGGTCTTGATTTTTTCGAACCAACTATCAGGATTTGAGCATTTTTGGCATGTCTGAAAGTTAACTCCAGTTATCTCAGAGATCACTTTCCATTCATCTAGGCTTCCTTTTTGGGATTGTTTGTGTGTGATTTTGGGATCTCTTCCAGTTGGGTCCATGTGGAGATGCTAGAACCAAGGGTCAAGGGTGCAAACATGAAGATTGTCCAGTGCATGCGCAAGTTCTAGCTCCGTTTATGAGTTGTTTAATGCCAGATTTATTCAAATCTTTGTAATTCATGAGGATTAATTCAATGCTAGGCTAGCTTAGTTAAGCTTTAGAAGTATATTCTTTAATGCAAGCTTTAGTTTAGATTTACTTTCAAGTTTTAGTTGCAGTGAAACCCTAGCTGTGAAAATAAGAGCAGAGCTCCATAAATTGTAATAAAATGATGTAATGAGTGTCGACTTGATGATTAATACAACAAATACAATTGGTGCTTCATTCATGGTGTGATTGATCTGCTATCTATGCAAAATTTGTGAATGTGTGATTTGCTCATTCTTTATTTCAAAGAGCCAATTGGTTGTTTAATGATTTTAAGTCTGCGACCTTTAGTTTGGTGTTTGCTGGTATTACATTGCTATGTTGTGACGAATCTCTAAGAAGATCATTTTTTGGTGCTTGAAGATTAACTTGTCTCATGTGTGCACAAATCTGGAGTGGCTTTGTGATCTGATGAGTTTTAACTTATCATACGTCTCCATTTGTTTGATTCTGTTGATGATTGCACCCATTCCCCTAAAGATTGTGACATGATCTGATCTTTGTTTTATGGGTTTCTTCATCTTCTTGGTTATTTAATTCACATGGTGGTGTGATATTAGCATATGTCCATTAGATTTCTTTTTAGTAATTCCTTTCAAATCTCTTGTTACCCTACATTTTCTAACCCTCTTTGCAAGTTACTTTTAGTAGATTAGTTAAATTAGCATTGCTTTTGTCCTTAAATCTAAAAATTGTGGCAAAAAAAGAGATATCTTGGTTTCCTAAAGTTTGTTTTGTAGTTTCCCTTAAGAGAAGAACCATCAAAGGCCTCCTTGTTAAAAAATACACATTTTTCTTCCATTGAGCTATCTAAGCGGTTGAGACCCAGCCAAAAGGAACCTTGAGATTGATTCCATCAATCTTCCAAGAGGGGAAGTTGCTCACGCAAATTCCTAGATGATGTCTTTGTGTAAAAATGATGCTCAACAAAAGTGGCACTAGAAGGAGGGCCCTCAAAAAGGACACCCTAGAATATTGAATCATTCTCTCCCTAGAGATTTTAATGAGTCCTTAGATCTTCACCCAACAAAGGGGAGTTCCTTGAACTTACAGAGTTTCACAGGCCTTGCACCAACAAAACAAAGCATGGAGAGGATACTTCGGATCATCTGAATCTACCTCCAATTCCAACCATTTCTGCCCCGCCTACTACTCCTCCACCATTGGCTCCAATGGAATTTTTTGCAAATGCTCAAAGTTCACCACTAAACTTGTAGGGACAGCTCCATCAACTGCCCAAGAATCCTGAGAAATTCTGCCCACATTTCATCTATGGAGAATCAAGCACATCAGAAGAACACATCCAAGCATTCAAGGAATTGTGCAATCAGAAAGAGATTTCTCATCAAGACATCATGTGTTGCCTCTTCCCCTACACACTGGGGGAGTTCACATATAATTGGTATCTAAATTTTCCATGAGGATCCATTGCTACCTGGTGGGAATTTGAAACAAAGTTCCTAAATCAATTCAAACTATATGTGGATCTGACAACTCTTCATCACCAGTTCATTTCGGTGAGAAAAGACCTCAATGAATCTATCACTATGTTCAATCACCATTTTCAAAAGATGTTCCAAAAGCCTAAAGCTCCATATATGGTACCAGTTGGTGCTACCATACAAGTGTACTTGCATGCCTTAGACCCATTAACGTCTATATTCTTGAAAAGGCTGCCTCCAGGAGATATTGACACTTTGGAGAAAGTGTGAAATGAAGCTATCTTGTTCACTCAACAAATGGACCCACAAGTAGGAGGGAGTTATGGCATCCCACCAACATTGGGGAATGTGGTTATGACTAGTCCATTCACAAAAAAAAATCAACTTCCAGTGCAACAAACCCCAAGGATCAATTTGGTACCAACTCCATATGTTGCTACCCCACCGTTGGCCATCACATACCCAGGATATGACACGCATAGGGCTACCTTGTGCGAAAAAAAGGTCATTATACCAAATGAACTAGATTAAGCTCTAGTAAATGAGTTAGATTTTGTTCTAGTTGACCGAGGAGATCACCTGAATGAAGTTCAACCCAACTCCAAATCAAGGAAATTATCCACGACCAACTGTCGTCCAGAATACTTACTCTCAAAATCAGAATCGTAATTATGGAAATTACAACAACAATAATAAAAATAGTGGAGGAAGTTATGGGAATGGCTCTCAAGATAAATAGTTTGGGTAGAAAAGGACAAATAGGACTTGGAACATGTGTCCAAATAATGATAGTATCCCTGCGGACAATGCCAATTTCTTTAGTTCATCAGAAGCCAATTACACCCAAGGTCCCAACATGCATCAACCAGATTACGAATATAGGGGGGAGTGGGACAATAAACAAACTCAAGATTATGAGAGTTCCCAGGCCCATTTCAATGCCATGGCTTTTGAGTCATACGATCCAAGTTCGGATAGAACTCCAGTCAATAACACTTCAGAGGAAGAGTTTGTCTTCCTATTCAATCAAGAAAACCAACCAGAGTATTCTGAAGTCCATGCTTTCCAGAACAACAATAGAAATACCCACAACTTGAGAAGCAGGAGGGAGCCTTTGACAAATGGCATTCCTCCAAGTATGCAGCCCACTCCACCTGATCCAAGGGCTAGCAATAATCCTACGCCCTCAAAGGGACCTAGTACCACTGTTGTTTAGGCAACACCATATCCTTCAACCGAGTTGAAAAATCCAATCTGGGCCAATGAAAGATATAGTGCAGTAGAGGAACTAAAGAAATTTAGAATGAATATGTTGATGTATGATATGCTACAGAGTTGTCCCACTAAAAGAGAAGCTCTCCTAAAATCCTTGGATCATTCCAAGTCAGCCTCACCCAGCAATAATGCCAAGAATGTATCTAACGTAAATGTTGCAGAGGCAATGCTGACCATGTTCAAAGATAGGGTAGAAGTGCCCCCATTCCTACTTAGCCTCAAAATATTTGGAAAGAACCTGCATAAATGCTTAATCGACTCAGGTGCTTCATGTAATGTGATTCCATTGTCTATATCCTGGAGGCTAGGAATGAATCCTCAGCCAATGAATCTTGTGGTGATCCAGCTTGATAAAATGGAAGTCAAGGTCATTGGGGTCTTGAAGGACACACTTATTCAGCTAACAACAAACCCTAGGATCTAGGATTGCATCGATGTTCATGTGGTAGACATCCTAGAGACTTATGGAATTTTTCTCAACTGAGAATGGACTCGATCTTTGAGAGGGTGGTTCTCCACAGACTTTACTCAACTTTGGTTACCATGGAAGGGGCTCAATAACTAGATTAAGAGAGATGTAGAGCCCAAGCTCAAACAAATGATAACTAAGTACAACACCTTGAATGAAGTTTTTTTCTCACAAGCTAACCTGGGAGTGTACCATTTTGACAAGGTGTTCACATTTCAGCTCAAGGAGGAAGAAGACTCTGACAATAGCCCCATTTAGGGTTTGATAGATGTCCAAATCTCTGAAGAAATTCTCACAGAATTCATAAGTGGTGTGAAAAAGAATATAAGACATTTGGGCCTAGACGCTAATCCCAACATACTGATGCTACCCGGGTATTGTTGTCTTCATTAGATGAACCATTCAGAGTTCACATGTCGAAGCTGTCAAGAGGCAGTGGTATGAGTTAATAACTAGATATCAGACATATCCAAACCTCCTGAGAATGTAGCAACTTTTTCAAGTGAGGAGGAATCTCTGCTCAGTGAAGAACCCCAAGGCCCTATGATTGAAAAGTTTATACAAGAGGATTGGAGCTCTTCTGATGATGGTTTCCTGCCTCCGTACCATGAGGTTTGGCATGATGTCAAGAACAAACAAAAGATGAAGTGGGTCCCACTTTCAAAAAGAGAAATCTTAGATGAATGAGAGATGGAAACTCCAAGTAAAGAAGACTTGTTGCCACTCATGACCCCTACAAAACCTCGAACCGAGGCCCCTCTACCATAAGTAATCCCGGAACCCCAAGTCAAGACATTTTCTAAAAAAAACCATTCAATATGGAAACTTCAGTTCGATGGCTCCAAGTGCAAGCTAGGAGCAGGAGCTGGGATCGAATTAGTTAACCCTCATGGGGGTTCATATTATGCTGCTTACTAGTTTCAATTCTACTACACCAACAATGTTGCCAAGTATGAGACTCTAACTCGTGGTCTCCTCCTGGCACATGAGAAGAAAGTGAAAGCAATAATAGTGGAAGGTGACTCACAATTGATAGTCCCACATATCAAGAGCCAATATTCCTTCACTGAAAAATGATTGGTCTCATACCACAACCACATCTAAGACCTAATCAAAGACTTTGAAGTCTTTAACATTCAGAGTGTCCTGAGGAGAAAGAATATTATTGCCAATGCTTTAGTAGTGTCTGCAAACTCCCTACAACTGCTAGAGAAATCCAAATTGAAGAAATTCTCTATGGAACTCATGGTTGTACCAGTTGTCCCTGATAACATCAAAAAATTCTAGGTATTTCAAGATGATCAACAAATATTGGAATTCATCATGAACGTAGGGATTTTTGACAAACAGAGCATTAACGAAGAAGAAGATGAAATAGAGGAGCCCGATGACTTAGGGATTTTTAATTTGAAAATAAATTCCATCCCAAAAGGTATGGTAGCTCTAGAGATAATTTTTGACAAAGACAAACATGCTCAGGAGAGAGGGAAAACACTAGTAGTAGGTGGAGACAATTGTGAACTCCACAACTTGGGAATGAAGCTCAAACCTAGGGAAGTCTGTATAGGAAAGGTAGGCACTCTGGAAGAAAAGAAACAGATGGTCGAACTCCTCACAAAATATAGAGACATCATAGCATGGTGCTATGAAGATTTGAAAACCTATGATCCCAATGTTATTGTCCACAACAGCTGACTGAACCTAGATGCTAAACCTTTCTGCCAGAGGAAAAGACCAGTAAACCCCATGATCAAGCCAGTAATTCAAAAGGAAGTGCAGAAGTTGTTTGATGCCAAGACAATTTTTCCCATTCAACATTCAACTTGGGTCGCCAATCTTGTCCCTATAAGGAAGAAAAGTGGAGAGGTTTGGCTCTGTGTGGACTTTAGAAATTTGAACAGATCCTCTCAGAAGGACAACTATCCTTTTCCTTCCCTGGATGAAGTGTTACAAGTGGTCAATGGTTCCCAAATGATGTCCTTTCTAGATGGCTACTCAGGGTACAACCAAGTCATGGTGAAGGAAGAAGACCGCCTGAAAATGGCCTTCACTACAAAATGGGGAACATTTGCCTATCATCACATGTCATTTGGTCTGATCAATGCAAGAGCTACTTTCCAATGGGCTATGGATGAGGCATTCAAGGGTCTAGTCAACAAGTGCATTATTATATACATGGATGACCTCATAGTTTTCTCCAGGAACGAGGCAGACCACATCGAAGATTTGCAAAAAGTTTTGAAGAGGTGTTGAAATTATGGGATTTCTTTGAATCCTAAGAAGTGTGTCTTTGGGGTGACTCAAGGAAAAATTCTCAGGCACATTATATCTAAGACAGGCATCTCAATTGACCCTGAAAGGGTTGAATCTATCCTCAAATTGGTTCCACCAAATAGCAGGAAGGAATTGAAGTCCTTTTTCAGGAAAATCAACTTTGTCAGGAAGTTCATCAGTGGTTTTGCAGAGATAGTGTGTCCTTTAAATGATATGTTGAATAAGGATGCTAAAATCAAATGGAACACCCTGGCTAAAGAGGCCTTCAAAGAAATCAAAACATCCATTTCCACTGCTCTAGTCTTGGTCAGTCCTAATTATATTCTACCATTTAAAGTCTACTCATTTGCTTTAGAACATTCATGTGCAGGAATCCTCATGCAAAAGAAATAAGGTGAAGATGAAAGGCCGATTTATTTCATGAGCTTCCCACTGAAGAACGTAGAACTCAAGTATCCTAATTTGGATAAGCAATCTTTCACCTTGGTGAAGGCTGTGAAGAAATTTAGACACTACATACTTCAGAGTAAGGTCTTTGCTATTGTTCTAGATCTAGCAGTCAAATCCTTACTAATGAAAAATGAACTCAGAGAACGAAGAGGCAAATGGATGGAAATATTGTAGTAATTTGACATTGAGATCCTGCCGATGAAATTGGTGAGAGGTCAAGGCCTCACCAAGATGATGGCTGAGACAGAACAAGGTTTGGTGTGCCAGGTGTACACTAATGAAGGAATAGTCACTGGCGTATGGTATCAAGACATAGTCTACTACTTGCTACAAAATTGTTGTCCGAATGGATTGAATGGTTCTTAGTGGAGAGCACTTAAGAATAAGAGTAGTTCATACATGTTGAAAAATGGGAAGCTCTACAAACACAATTATGATGGATTGTATCTATGATGTTTAGATCGAAAAAAAGATGAGCTAGTTCTCACATAATTTCATGATAAGTATGGTACTAGACATGGATTAGCAGAAGCTACAACTCATCAGATACTAAGGTCTAGCTATTACTATTGGAATTAGGAGAGATAGGAACTGAGAGGGGAGGGGTGAATCATTGCCTTCAAATCTTTTACTTGTAAACTTTTCAGATCTATAACCATAAACAATGATAACCGACCAAAACAACTTGAATCTAATTGCATGAATCAATCATCTAGTTAACTTAAGTAAGTAAACAACATGAAATCAATATCACAATCACATGACACAAGCATATTGGTAATGCAGAAACCCTTGTTAGAAGGTAAAAACTGCGGTGGGGATGACACCCACAAATTCTTCACTACTACAGATAGAAAAGGTTTTCCTGTTAGGGCTACAAGTTTTGATCACTTATGGTGATCTCACCCTATTAGGAGTGACATGTCAGATCAGATAGATCTACCTAGTTATAGGATTTTAACAACACTAATGAAGTGTGCACTCGGTTAAGAGATTTACATAAGATTGTTAAGTCTACTCTGTTAAGAGATTTTATCCAAAAACTCTATTACAATTGTCAAAAAGCAATAGGTAATTATCTGCTATTTGACACTCAATTTTTTGATACAGATCTATAATCTCTAATAAAATTATCACCTTACTTGTGATGAATCTCACTAACACATTTGAGGTCAAATTTCGACGGCCATTTGTCAGATTTGCAATGCTCATTTGTCAGAATTTTGACACCTGAGTCCGCTGCAGTTTTTGCATAGAAGATTGCAACAGAAGACATATCTATTGGTTTACCAACACCATGTCACATTGGAAACTTGCAAATGACAACAGCTTCATTATGGCATTTCCTACGATTCATCCATCAAAATTTTGATAACAAGACCTATCGGAAATATACAATCTCTGTTAGAACTAACTGTCGAAAACATATTCTTTCCGACATTAGAACTGTTGGAATAGCGACAATTTGCATCAAATGCTGATAGATCTACCTGTCGGTGATATGGCCTCACTATCAAATATTCTATCAAAATTTTTATCAAAAATTTGCTATTTACAACACTTAAACTATCGGAAGAGCGACAATTGTGTAGTATTCTCCGACAGGTTTCCCTGTCGAATGTATAGCATTACTGTCACATGAAATGTCATAAATTATTTTTTTCTGACATTTTGTCTGTCAAATGCATAGCACTTCCATCAGAATTAATTATAAATTGTTAAAAAATTGACGGATAGGCACATTAAAGTTAACACAGCTCAAGAGACCATCATAGGTTGTCTCTTTCTTCGATCTATATTATTGACAGAATGTTTTACCTTTCATTAGCTCATCAAATCTGGGGATTTGAAAGAATTTAATAGAATATTTTCATGACAACATATATTATTTAAGTTGATGTTGCACAAATTTATCTACTTCGCGCACTTGTAGACTATGAGGATGGCGATAAACAAGAATGGCCATGGGAGGAGATGCTTCTTTATCACCATCTTCATAGTATACAAGTGCATGAAGTAGATAAATTCATGCAACGTCAACTTAAATAATATACATTGTCATGAAAATATTCTATTAAATTCTTTCAAATCCCTAGATTTGATGAGCTAATGAAAGGTAACACATTCTGTCAATAATATAGACTGAAGAAAGAGACAACCTATGATGGTCTCTTGAGTTGTGTTATCTTTAGTCCTAGCTACCTGTCGATCATCGAGAATAACCATTGCCTTGCATTTATGTACACTGCACAAATTGATCATAGTCTCTCAAAAACATTTTACACTTGTACATCTCATCAATACTGGAGGCCTAAAGTAATTTTATACGATCACTAGCACATTTTGTTAGAATAATAGTTATATTTGACTTTATAATTAAATCATTTCGGTTTAATTACTTAAGCCCTCTATTATTCTTTTTCACTTAAGCTATCTCTTTTAGGTGCATAATAATTAATATTTTTATTAATTATTATTGCACAACCTAGCTTTTTTGGGCTTTAGGGTTTCTGTCCTTATAAGCCGCTTTTGTAATTATTTCGGTCATTCACTCTTAATACATTTTGAGCTCTGACATTTTTGAGCACAAGAGGGTTTTGATTTTTTCATTTTTTGCTTCATTCTATGTAACAGGTTTATTGCATGCAACTGGATCTTGGAGTTGAATCTGATATTTCATCAGTTTCTACATGGTATCAGAGCCTTGTTGCTGCAGCTTGTTCAAGTTTTTTTGGAGCTGTGGATCAAGCCCTTTCTTTCTGGGGTTTTCTGGTGTTTTTTATATTGGATCTAGGGGGTTGCAATTTTTTAGAGCACTTTGGGCAAAAACTGACTTCACGATTGCATCCAGAAGGCCTGAAATACCCAAAATCCATATAAAATTTGACTATTTTGGACACCAGAGCCTTTGGGTGAATTTTTTAGCCTCCAAGGGCCATACGACACGCAAAACGAAAAAAATTTTATAAAAAAAAATCATTTTTAAATGATTTTTGGCATTTTAAAAAAATGCCTCTAGTTATTTGAAATCGCGCAGCCTGCGCGCCACCAGGGGACCACCCACGCTCTGCCCAGTCTCTGCAGCACCACCGGACCTCCCCTCCGCCGCCGCTCCGCCCAGACGCCGCCCAGCCGTCGCCCTCCGCCGGCTGCGCCGCCCCTGCGCCGCCCGGCCGCAGCGCCACCCGCGCACCACCCGGCTACCACCCAACCACCACCACTATTAGCGGCGCCGCTCAAGAAACATACGTCCGCATGACGTCAGCGATGGGCTGACGACGGTCATACGGCCGTCAATTTTAAGACAGCACCTATTTTTTTCAGAGAGCTTGCTTTTTGGGGGTACTTGGGTGTTTTTGCTCCTATAGGGCTCATATGAAATCAAAAATCAACATATGATATATCACCAGAAAGGTCTTTCCAAGCCCGTCACAGTGGTGTAGGTTTCATTTCTGGATTCTTCCATTTTGATGCCATTTTTGAGCCTCAAAGTCAAGGTACACAAATTTTCATTTTGAAGCATTTCTTACTCTTTCTCTTTTTTGAGCTTTCAGAATTGTGCTGGAATTGGGTTCTATCAATTGTGGGGGGTGTTCTTTCTTTCTTTTTCTATCATTTATCTCAGAAAAACAAAACATTGTATCACATAAAACAAAACCCCTTCTGCATCTTCTATCTAATTCTGAAACAAAACATAATAAGAAAACAGTTAGAGCACTTGGCACTATGGCAGACACAGCATATGTTGAGCTCCTCACTCCACACAATTACCATGTGTGGAAGGCTCGTATGACATGAATTCTTCGATCATGGGGGTTATGGTCTTGTTTGGACCCAGTTCAGCCTCAGTTGACTCGACCATTTGAGGTCATGCAGCACAGGAACAAGATGGATGAAGCCATGGGTTTGATGTCACTACATGTTTCAGATAGTCTACTTTTTCACCTTGATGGATGCCTTACTCCTCAAGCCATTTGGGATAAGTTTCAGAATCTTTTTGGCACTGTGAATGAGTTCAGGGCACTACAGATTGAGGCAGAGTTGACTTCATTGGTACCTGATTCTTTTCCCACCATTGAGGACTTCTTGATGAAGTTCAAATCTCTCCATTCAATTTTACAGGGATATGGGAAGAACAAAACTGACAATGAGTGTATTTACCTGATTCTTTCTAAGCTTCGAGGACAGTTTCAGATATTTTCTTCTACCTTCTACTCCACTATGGATGCACTAGGTGCATGACATGTTATGCCCTTTTTCGAGACTTTTTGTGACCGGTTGACTCGTGAACAATCAAAGCTCACTCAAATGGATTCTCTTATAGGTTCACAGTCATAGGCATTGCTTGCCAAGTCACCTCAGAGTACACAGAAGCCAAAGCAGATATCAGATTCCTCTTCTCAGCACTCTACTGGCCCACCATCTTCTTCTAAGAAGGAGAAACAGAAGACTGAGAGACCTACATGTTCCTATTGTCAGAAAGGAGCACATGATGAGTCACTTTGCTATCAGAAGAAGTTTGATGGTTACGAGAAACAGATAGCGGATTTGCAAGCTCTTCTTCAGAAGAGCAATCTTTCCTCTCCATCCTCTTCTAGCTCTCAGGGGTCTGCTTATCAATCTTCCTCTATCTATTCTACAGCTGGATAGGATCTTGGAAAGGGTCATGTATTACGAGCTTCTGCTGCATCCCCTTCACAGGTCCCTTGGATACTAGATTCAGGTGCTTCTCACCATATGGCATCTTCTCGAGAGATCTTCTCTTCTTTTGAAGATTAGCCTATTCCCCATATTATCATTGGGAATAACACTGTTATGACAGTCTGTGGGAAAGGCACTATATGCATTCAGGATGGCACATTCAATGATGTGTTGTATGTTCCATCTTTGTCTGCAAACCTTCTCTCAGTTTATCAAATTACTCATAGTGGGTCAGGGAAGATAGTTGAGTTCACTCCAGATTCAGTTCTCATGTGGGATAGTATGACAAGAGGTATTGTTGCTACAGGGATAGTTGATCATTCCACCCATCTCTACTCCTTTTCACACTTTGGTCCACCTTTGCCCAAGCATGACTCTCCTCCTTTGAGAGAGCATCATGTGGTATAGTCAGGTCACTTGAACCTCTGTATGGTTCCTAAGACTACTATTGTGATTGCCCTACCACCTCCTGTTGAGCTCTTTTCTATTCAACAGGGTTCTTCTTCAGAACTGCCTGATCCTCTAGCTCCATTCATCGAGCCACCAGGTGCAGTTGTTGAGGATTCTACAAAGGACATTCATCTCCTCTTTAATGACAGTGTCAGCACACCTATCCTATCACTTACATTGGGGATTCCCTTTCAGGATCCTCGTGTCTACTCCTTTGAGCATTAGCTTGGCCTTCCAGTAACACCTCAGCTTTCAAGGTTCCCCCTACAGTGTCCACTGACTTTCACTCCTCTACATTGGAGTCACAGTGGTTTTTTCATTGATCCAGGGGTTCTTTCATTTCAAGGGGGCTTTGGAGCCTTGACCCTCTCTCACGGGGGGGTTGGAAACACACATTGTACTTATGGCTTTGAGAGAGTCTCTTGAAGTCATTCTTTTTGTCTTTGCTTATTTTTTACATCTCTTTTTGGAGAGGAGTTTTTCCCACTGGGTTTTCTCCTTTACTCTGGTTTATAGAGATTTCCTTGTATTGGGTACCTGATCAGACCTTGTTGTCGGGACCCATTTCTTGCTTTCTTAGCTGTGCTAGGTTAGTTCCTCCTGAGCTATGCTTAAGGGGGGGTGTTAGAATAATAGTTATATTTGACTTTATAATTAAATCATTTCGGTTTAATTACTTAAGTCCTCTATTATTCTTTTTCACTTAAGCTATCTCTTTTAGGTGCATAATAATTAATATTTTTATTAATTATTATTGCACAACCTAGCTTTTTTGGGCTTTAGGGTTTCTGTCCTTATAAGCCACTTTTGTAAATATTTTGGTCATTCACTCTTAATACATTTTGAGCTCTGACATTTTTGAGCAGAAGAGGGTTTTTCTTTTTCCATTTTTTGCTTCATTCTATGTAACAGGTTTATTACATGCAACTGGATCTTGGAGTTGAATCTGATATTTCATCAGTTTCTACACATTTTGTGCATGGATGAGAAAACACTATCCAAAGTTTCTAGATAACCATTTTTGAGAAGAGGAATGAGTGGAGGCCAAAGAAGGGATAATTGTGAAGGTTTTATAGATGTAGGTTACTGAATCATCATCTTTGCACTGGTACTCAATCTGGCCTCCACTCCATATACATCTTCTCATAATCTAAAAACTCTCCATCATTGATTCTCGTCATTTTTTCAGCATCTCCGTGGACTGAGACCTTAAATTATTGAGCTTCTCTTTGTTTCGAGAATAGTTTAACATTCTCTACTTAACAGGGCCAACCACATGAAGGTGGAAGCTCACCTAACCCCTCCTAGGAGCCTCTTATGACCCTTTATGACATTTTAAGACCTCTAAGATGTATTCTTAGGGATCGTAAAGGGTCATAAGGGGTCTTGGGACACAACAACTGAGAAACATAAATGTAGGCATCATGGTCACAATTTTTTGGAGACACAACATAATTCAGTGGTTTTTCAAGACGATGCAAAGTAGTGGTTTCTTTGCATCATCTAGGAATAGCACTCAATTATGTTGTGTCTCCAAAAACTTGTGACCATGATGCCTACATTTATGTTTCTCAACTGTTGTGATATGTACATTGCAGTCTGTCGTTGTTGCAGCAGTAGAGCCTATATTGCACAACAAAAAGGAAGACATCTTTTTAGCTTGGGTCTGGATCCTACCCCAATTGTCGAAGGATCTAGGGCTAGGCTCGAAAGATGTCTTCCCATTCTATCTGCAACATTGTGTCCATCCATGATCTCAGGAACATCATCACCTTTCCACTCTTCATTTGCCAAAATATATCGCTTCTTCAAGCTTGCAAAGTAATCTTATTAATAAAAGAACTCTTGCCAACATTAGGGTACCCACAAATCAAAATAGTTGATGTTATTGGTGCTTGTGCTCAAGGATATTGATTCATTATTTTGAAATGGCCAAATCATTTTTATTTCTATTGTAGAGAAAAGGAGTGGGAGAAAATGAGCGGGTGAAAGCTGATCGAGAGCGAGAGAAGGCATTGCATTTTATTTGATCATTAAAGCTCTCTGAAATGACCAATCATGTTTTCTATTCGATTCTTTTTGGTGTTTTTTTTTCCCATATTCAGTAGATAAAAATCATGGTGGAAACCACTTAGCCATCTTTTTGATGTTCCAGGTATTTTACAAAGATACATGCATGTGGATTTATCATTCAATTGCTTGCAGTTATTGGCCAAATGCAAATATTTTGTCACGTTGCAAGGGCAAGATATTAGTTTGGTGTTTTTGGTTTATGTTAAAAGTTGATTTGGTAAAATCCTCAAAAAACACACATGTTCTAAAATGTAAAGAAGTTGAATGTTAAATGTAAGATATATATCTCATCCATAGTAATCAAAAGAAAGGACATGAAACTTATAAGGAGATTTACCAAACCAAAAATATAAGCGAATAGGAAACATGGATTGGTACCTTATGAATTGGTTTTTGAGGTGCACAATTTTCATCAATCTCCTCAGAACAAGACCCCTCCTCATGAAAAATGCATTTAACACAAAAAACAAATCTACCAAACTGAACCAATGGCATGTTTAGAACAAAGAAATAGATTGATAATAATATGATAAAAATTCTATTATGTTTAATACACGCAAAAGGACCAGTCCCAACAATTCTTAAACATACTTTATCTGATATGATAATAACATGCTAATTAAATTGATAAAGGTGTTATCTACATTTAATCTGCCAATTACTAATTACACAAAAAACAAATTTACAAAACTAAACCAATGGCATGTTCTTCGTATGTGATTTCTTCATCTTTCGAGCCTCTGGCATCGTATTCGACCACAAATTTCAAATGCATTGCATTTTATTTGATCATGAATGCTCTCTAAAATGACTGCATTCTACTGTTGTCATGCCCTAGCTCATGTTTTATCTCCATTGTTTAATGTTATTGGTGCTTGTGCTCAAGGATATCGATTCACTATTTTCAAATGTTTGGATTATTTTGGTCGTGACTGTTCCTCTAGTACACAGTCAAGAAATGTAACTGTCTAATGATTATATGTAATGTTGAATGGATTAAATGCTTTGTTCTTGGTAGAAGTGAATGGAAGGAATAGTGTTGGTGTTAGGTTTCATTTATTATTGAATTCAATGGTTTCCAAGATGTGTTGAGGAGTTTGCTCCTTGTTTAATGTTAACTATTCCTGCACAATCCACTCATACAATAGTGAAATGCTATGTGATTGACAATTTCATACAACTGGTCCTTTGGCATGTATTAAATACAATCCAGTCACTTATTGAATGCTTTGGAGACTACTAGTTTCACTGTCCATGCGTTACCAGTGACTGAGATTCATTAAAGGATACAAAACCCTTCATTTTGGGGTTATTGTGTGTGGATTTAAATGTAGGTTTGATTTGGTTAATATTTAGAAGAGATCAATAAAGTATTTAAAGACAATCTTACATGTTTGGAGAGGTTTGAGAGGCACTTATAATGATTGTACCCTCACAAACAGTGGCATAGACTGGTTTTACTAAGTTTCCTTTCTGTATTTTGAGGTTTCCTTTCTCTATCATGGGGGTACAGTCAAAGGGTTCATTGACAAAATGATCCTTTGAATGGTTACTATGAATATGAATGATTTGATATAGCATATTTCTCATTTTACTTGAAGTTTGGAATAGCTTGTGTAAGGGTGAAAGTAGTTTTGGTCATTTTGGTCATGACTATTCCTCTACACAGTCAGAAAATGTAACTATCTAATGATTATATGTAATGTTGAATGGATTAAATGCTTTATTCTTGGTAGAAGTGAATGGAGTTTCCAAGATGTGTTGAGGAGTTTGCTCCTTGTTTAATGTTAACTGTTCATGCACAATCCACTCATACAATAGTGAAGTTACAAAACTGAACCAATGGCATGTTTACAACAAAGAAATAGAATGATAATAATATACTAAACATTCTATATATTCTATTTAATACACACCAAAGGACCAGTCCCAACAATTCTTAAACATACTAGTTATCTGATATGATCAATTGTTAATAAAGGTCTAATTCTATAGAATGCTAGCACGAAGGAAGATTTGACCTAGCCAAATTTTCCTTGTACCACACACAAAAAAAGTGTGATAACTATGTCTACTCCAACCTTAATTGTTTAAGAATTCATCATATCAGATAAAGTATGTTTAAGAATTGTTGGGAGTTCTATTAGACCTTTGTTGTAAACATGTCATTGGTTTTCAAATGTTTGGATTCACGTTTTTTGATATTACTGGCATATATGTTTAATGATGCCATTGTGTATTGCTGTCACTGAAATGACTGCATTCTACTAGTGTCGTGCCCTAGCTTGTGAACTCCATTATTTGATGTTATTGGTGCTTGTGCTCAAGGATATCCATTTTTTTGAAATGTTGAGTGTGGTTATCAAATGGACAGCCCGTGAGCTTCTAGCTAGGTGTCATTTTTATTGATAGATTAGGGCATCAAATGTATTGTATCATTGATAGTTGAGACTTTGTTAAAAGGAAATAGGACAAAGAATGATTCTGATTTAGTTTCTCTATTTTGATCTCTAAGTGGCTTACAACCCTAGAGAAGTATATGCAGATTTACAAATGTAGTTGCAGGATACATAGCAGCTGATAATTCACAAGAAATCCATGCATCCAATTTGAATAGCAATTAATACAAAGAACTAGGGTCCTCCAATGGCCCAATCATCCGAACCTTGACTGTCCTCTCAATTAGTGACCCTTCAAAACCGGGTTATCATGCAATCAGTGAATGATCCTTCATTCTCTTGGTCTACCCTACATCCAAACATATTGGAAATACGCAATACAATGATAAAAAATATTTCAAAATCCCCCTTCCCTTAAGGGACACTATCAACCATCCCTTCTGCATAGCATTTCACTATTGTATGAGTGGATTGTGCAAGAACAATTAACATTAAACAAGGAGCAAACTCCTCAACACATCTTTGTTGTAGACATGCCATTGGTTCAGTTTTGTAAATTTGTTTTTTTATGTTAAATGCATTTAAATGGAACAATAAGCACAGTAATAATATGCTTAATCTATTAGTAATTGTAGATTAAATGCCCATAACACCTTTATCAGTTTAGCATGTTATTATAAGATACTAAAGAAGACCTACTATTTGTCAGAGAAATCTTCACTTTCCCCCACAATGAAGACAATGAAGATTGACCTCCTGCCCCACAACAAAGAACATTGTAATAAGATATAATATAGTGTTAGAATAAACTTTGAACAAAGACATGTAATGCTTAAGTTAATGATCTAAAAAGCTACAAATATAGGAATTGAAAAAGAAGATAGTGCCAAGAAACATTTTCACAAATATGAAATGTGAGGAAAAGTAATAACATTAACAATGCCAAGATTCACAGCATTAAATTTCACCTACGGATGAGTTTTTGCAGTGGGTTGCCTAGCATCAAAAATATGTTGAGTTGCATTTGAGCTGTAACTAAGAGTATCATGTGGAACAGACCCTAAACTTTGAAAGTGTTCTCCAACCTGGCAATTCAAAATTCAATCTAGGCAAGCATCAATAAGTGAAATAAATTATACACATCAACATCAACATCATCATAATCATTAGAAATAAACTTTAAAGACATATTTTGGATAGTACTATGTTTCTTGAAAGTTTTTGTGATGCTTCTAAACTTTAAAGACATATTTTATGGCTTAATGATAACATAGATTAGTGTTTTGTTTTCTGATGAAATGTTGTTGATCATTTATGGTCTTGAAGAAACTTTTTATTTTTTTGATTCTCAAGTCTTGATGTTGTTTCTCAATGTGATATAGACTGACCACAAGATGGTTCAGTTGGTCCCCTCTTTCTTTTTAATCATTTTTCTTCTTCATGGTGTAAGTGTTCATTAATATTCTTAAATGGCGGGTGGTGATTCCTTGGTAATAAAGGCATTGACAACATTCATAATCATATAGCTCTTTATCTGATCTAGTCACATCATCAACATCGAGGTTAGTTTGTCTGGCCTCGGCCTCAACCTCAACCTACTCATTAACAATGACCTCTACACTCTCTACAGTTGCAATACAAATTGTTACATTAATCCAAACACCAATTGCAATTAAATTTGTATTACTACACCAATCAATTTAAGATGTTTACTTTTATTACTATGATGCACATCCTCATTGTCATCAACACACATAGGTTGTGTATGACAAGAATTGGTAGGCTCCAAAGTTTCTAGATAACCATTTTTTAGAAGAAGAAAAAGTGGAGGCCAAAGAAGGGATAATTGTGAAGGTTTTCTAGATGTAGGTTACTAAATCATCATCTCTTGTTGATATATTTCAAATTCTACTCCGGAATGAACAAACTATAGAGATCTAACATAGCTAAACATAGAATAAAGTAAACAAGAAGGGATAGAAGATACCCGCATACCAACCAAGTGTACTCCAGTCTATATGCCTCCAAACTATACTAACAAAGGTGCTGAGGAGAACCTGATTAATTAGTACCTTAGTGTTAGTGTATTGAGGAAGAGTCTAGTCCTAACAAAGGCTTCCAGCCCTAATCAACTTGTAGTTAGCATTGCCAATAATTTCTGGTTGTATGGATCATATCATAATCTGATCTTTATTCATGCTCAGACTTGTTCTTATCTATTAGCCAAAGCTACTTATCTTTCACACCAATATATACTGATCTAAGTTTTCTTAAGGTAGAGAATCAAGGTTTTGGGGGAGGGAAGCACGTTATGTTTTTGGTGCTTCTCTCCCTAGAATCCAACACCATATATATATGAATTGAATTATCTTCAAGAGGGCCTACCTAGTCTTATTAAATATATTTAATGTTAAAGCCAAGAGGCTGACCTTGGGCCCTTAACTAATTCAACCAACACATATATATATATATATATAAATGAAATAATAATCTCCTTATTATTATAAATCACACAAGGGTATTTATTTGATCAGTTTGATCTTGGCCGAAAGGCTATAATTATTAACACTCTACACTGGTACTCAATTTGGCCTCCACTCCATATACGTCTTCTCATAATCTAAAAAATATCCATCGTTGATTCCTATCATTTTTTTAGCATCTCAATGGACTGAGACCTTAAATTATTGAGCTTCTCTTTGTTTCAAGAATATTTAAACATTCTCTACTTAATAGGGCCAACCACGTGAAGGTGGAAGCTCATCTGGCCCCTCCTAGGAGCCTCTTATGACCCTTTACGACATTTTAAGACCTATAAGATATATTCTCAGGGATCATAAATGGTCGTAAAGGGTCATAAGGGATCTTGGGACACAACAAGTGAGAAACATAATTGTAGGCATCGTGGTCACAATTTTTTGGAGACAACGTAATTGAGTTGTATACCCAGACAGCGGAGAGAAACTCCTACACCTCTGATTCCAAGTTGACTGCATTTTTTTCTCATGAATACAAGGTCCTCCAACAGATGTATTCAACTTGGAATCGAGGGTGTAGAAGTTGCTCTACACCGCTTGGGTACACAACTCAATTACGTTGTATCCAAAAGATTGTGACTATGATGCCTACAATTATGTTTCCCAGCTATTGTGAAATCTACATTTATGTTTCTCAGTTGTCGTGTTTATGTGTATGTTTTTTATGTATTTTGGATAGTAAGTCTAATTTAATTTTTCAGTGGACTAAGACCTTAAATCATGTAATGAGGACACTTAGAACACTAGTATATGCAAATTTCATTAGTTAATAAAAAAAAGCTATTAAAATGTTTATACCTTCTCCCATTTGCTGGTGTAATTCCTCTTTGAGTATCCCCTTTCTCCTTTGCATCCAAAATGAACTCATTCCAATCCCTCACTAGAATAAAGAGAGGACGCTCAAACTTCAACAAGACTTCATACACACAATGTTTGTAGATTACGTTCAATGTGTTATTTACGTTTGTAAATCAGTGTTGTGTACAAATCTACGGATGGTGCATGGTACGAAGCCACGCTCAAGCTTGAAAATGATATTCAATCCATAGTCAAGGTCAAGGAACAAATAGAACAACCAAGAAAACACTATACATTAAATCATGTGATTGATAGTAGATTGGGGCTCATCTGAGCCATAAACATGAAGAATTATTCTAAAAAAAGATGTAAACCATATTTATGTGCACTTGAGGCAAAGAGAAGTTACATCATATCCATATTAAAATATTAGTTACAATATGAAAATACTAAACTAACTAATTCCTGAGTTCATCTCTGCATATGGTCGCAACAAAGATATGTGATTACAATACAGAGAAGGCATCGTAAAAATATAATTTCAGAATTTGCCCTAGCCTGACATGTTTTGCACTCAAATCCTTCATCGTGGATAAGTGCAGATGGGTGGATAGATGCAGATGAGTTTTCATTGACCCAACTAAAGTATCTGCAGCGATTATTTCCCTATGATGCCCAGTCTACATTAGTTCTTATATTATACTGAATAGTATTTACATTAGAAACATTAAATATATACACATCAGCAACCTTTTTTCTATTTGGGTAGCACCAAAATTATCATCCAGGGTTGTTTGATGTCCGTGAAGTCTTCAACACACATTTCCCACCACCACATTAATAGTTTGGCACATTGACAAGAGTCATCAAGCCTATATATCAATAATGCACCGCACCATCGTTACTACATTTATTATTTTTATATGAAATACACCAAGGAGTACCATCAGAAATATTAACCATTTACAATAATGAAAAGTAAACCTAAATCAAATAGCTCATTTTTTTATCAGCATGTGTAGTTTTTGTGCATATGAAAAATGAAAGAAATATGAAGCTAAAATAAAATAGTGAACAAAATAGTATTCCACATAGACTAAATGAAATATACCATCAAAGAAGGTGACAAAATCATGTCATGAAGCACAGACATAGGAAATCAAAAAGGGACAAAAGACAAGAAATAAGAAAAATCATTACGACTATAGAAAAATCATTTATACTATAATAAAAAAAAGAAACACTCTTTGTCAACAATTTTCAAAATCATTAGGACTATAGAAAAATAATTAAGACTATACAAAATCAAATTTTAGAAATAGACGGTTCTGATGCTTTGCCATTACAACAATTGAGCATTCATCATTTGGTATTGTGTATTCCATTTAAGTATGTCAACAATGTTCAAAATCATGTCACCAAGCATAGACAAGAAATAAGAAAAATCATTAGGACTATAGAAAAATCAAGTTCTATAAATGGACGGTTCTAATATTGCTTTTCCATTACAACAATTGAGCATTCATCATTTGGTACTTCTTGGTCTATTCTATTTAAGTTTTTCAGTTGTCATGTTTATGTGCATGTTCTTTATGTGTTTGGCTTCTCTCCCTCGCAAGGGATGCGTCGATAGGTAATTGATTTGAAAGCATAATGATTTGACAATCTTTTTTCAGGATAGGTGTAATAATCCCACCAACCTTAATTAGCAACATTTGTGATATATGTCAAGTACTTATAATCAGTATGCCCAAAAAATAGAGACTTAGTAGTAAAAGAATGTCCTTTGGTTTACTAGTTTACTTATAATCAGTATGTCCTTTGGTTTACTAGTTTAATCTGGTTTAAGAATGGTTTGTTTCATATTTGAATGTACCATTGAATGAAGCTTGGCTATATTAAGTACAATCTTAAGACTCGTGACTCTTCAAATTCTCTTGTTTCCTTCAGACCTCCAAACATGTTTACTTTGAGTAGCCCTCCAACAAATGAACTTGTGATGATTTTCACAATAGTACATGTGTAGGAGGACTACTCAAAGTACTGCTTAGGCAAATCTGAATGTTCATCACCTGTGCATATTAGAGTTGATCATAGAAGGTATATGGTAGACCCAGTAGCAAATAGATTTGTGGTGATTTTCACAATAGTACATGTGTTACTGGGTAAGCTCCCAATAGCGCTCAGGAAAATATGCATGTGCATATGAAGTGGCCCAAATGGAAGATACAATCACTAAATTTTGCATACTCCTTATTTTGTTCTATGTTGATATTTTTAGACATGGTCTTTCTTAAATGGAATGACTCATTACTTGTACATTGACTAGAATGTTGGTGAAAGAAGGATGATTTGTTTGCAACCATTTTTTCAACTCTAATTTTCTCAACACAAAGAGACATTTATCATAGCCATAGAAACATGATTATTTTAAAATGAAATACACCAAGGAGTACCATCAAAAATATTGACTATTTAAAATCATGAATAGTTAACCTTAATCAAATAGCTCATTTTTTTATCAGCATATGTAGTCTCTGTGTATATGAAAAATGAATGAAATATCAAGCTGAAATAAAATAGTGAACAAAAATTCAAATTCAAGGCCTAATTTATCAAGAGCAACAAACATTAGGATGAAATAAAAATCATTAAGAGTATAGAAAAATCATTAGGACTATAGAAAAATCATTAAGACTAGAAAATCAAGTTCTAGAAAAATCATTAAGAGTACTATAGAAAAATCATTAGGACTATAGAAAAATCATTAAGACTACAAAATAAAGTTCTAGAAAAATCATTACGACTATAGAAAAATCATTTAGACTATAAAATCAAGTTCTAGAAATGGACAATTCTGATGCTTTGCCATTACAATAATTGAGCATTCATCATTTGGTACTTCTTGGTGTATTCTGTTTAAGTTTTTTAGCTGCCGTGTTTATGTGCATGTTCTTTATGTGTTTGGCTTCTCTCCCTCACAAGGGATATGTCGATAGGTAATTGATTTGAAAGCATAATGATTTGACTGTTCCAAGTAATGTTTTTAATCCTTTGAATTTTCTCATGATCCTGATGTAAGTTGATTGGATTAAGCAATTTGGGGATCCAATAGGACTTTAGGGGAGTTCAATAAATTTTTTGGAAGACTTAGAGGAACTATTAGCATGATTGTTCCTTCATCTACAACGAGTTAGATTGAATTTGCTAAGTTTTTCCTTTGTTTTGAAGTGTATTTTTTAATCTATTTCCTTTCCATGGACCCAAAGACCTAAGACCCATGGAAAAAGGATACTAACAATGTATTATACAACTCTAATGTTCTTGACTTGCAGAGATTTGAGAAAGTAAAGAGAACACTGGCTATGTTTAATGTTAACTATTCCTACACAATCCACTCATACAACAGTGAAATGTTATGTGATTGACAATTTCATACAACTGGTCCTTTGGCGTGTATTAAACAAAATAGAATTTTTAGCATATTATTATCATTCTATTTCTTTGTTGTAAACATGTCATTGGTTTGGTTTTAATCTACTAGTGTCGTGCCCTAGCCCATGCTTTATCTCCATTATTTGATGTTATTCACTATTTTGAAATGTTGACTGTGGTTATCAAATGGAAAAAATAGAAAAAAAAAATTGTACATGAAATTTTTTTTACAAAACTGAACCAATGGCATGTTTACAACAAAGAAATAGAATTATAATAATATGCTGAAAATTTTATTTTATTTAATACACGCCAAAGGACTAGTTGTATGAAATTGTCAATCACATAGCATTTCACTGTTGTATGAGTGGATTGTGTAGGAACAGTTAACATTAAACAAGGAGAAAACTCCTCAACACATCTTGGAAACCATTGAATTCAATAATAAATGAAACCTAACACCAACACTATTCCTTCCATTCACTTCTACCAAGAATTCTAGCACAAGCACAAGCTATTCCAAACTTCAAGTAAAATGAGAAATATGCTATATCAAATCATTCATATTCATAGTAACCATTCAAAAGATCATTTTGTCAATGAACCCTCTGACTGTACCCCTGTAGCAGAGAAAGGAAACCTTAAAATAAAGAAAGGAAACCTTAAAATAAAGAAAGGAAACTTAGTAAAACCAGTCTATGCCACTGTTTGTGAAGGTAGAGTCATGATAAGTGCCTCTCCAAACATGTAAGATTGTCTTTAAATACTTTATTGATCTCTTCCAAACATTAACCAAATCAAACCTACATTTGAATCCACACACAATAACCCCAAAATGAAGGGTTTTGTATCCTTTAATGAATCTCAGACACTGGTAACGCATGGACAGTCAAACCAATAGTCTCCAAAGCATTCAATAAGTGACTAGATTGTATTTAATATATGCCAAAGGACCAGTTGTATGAAATTATCAATCACATAGCATTCCACTGTTGTATGAGTGGATTGTGCAGGAACAGTTAACATTAAACAAGGAGCAAACTCCTCAACACATCTTGGAAACCATTGAATTCAAAAATAAATGAAACCTAACACCAAAACTATTCCTTCCATTCACTTCTACCAAGAATAAAGCATTTAATCCATTCAACATTACATATAATCATTAGACAGTTACATTTTTTGACTGTGTAGAGGAACAGTCATGACCAAAATGATCAAAACTACTTTCACCCTTGCACAAGCTATTCCAAACTTCAAGTAAAATGAGAAATATGCTATATCAAATCATTCATATTCATAGTAACCATTCAAAGGATCATTTTTTCAATGAACCATCTGACTGTACCCCTGAGGAAGAGAAAGGAAACCTCAAAATAGAGAAAGGAAACTTAGTAAAACTAGTCTATGCCATTGTTTGTGAGGGTACAGTCATGATAAGTGCCTCTTAAACCTCTCCAAACATGTAAGAATGTCTTTAAATACTTCATTGATCTCTTCTAAACATTAACGCATGGACAGTCAAACCAGTAGTCTCCAAAGCATTCAATAAATGAATATGAATGTTTGAAAACTTTCCTCTCAACCTCCCCAACCACTCCTAATCAGTTAGAGGGATTAGTTGAGTGTTTAGACACTAAAACTTCTTAAACATACTTTATCTGATATGATGAATTGTAATATCAACAAATGTGAATCCAAACATTTGAAAATAGTGAATCGATATCCTTGAGCACAAGCACCAATAACATCAAATAATGGAGATAAAGCACGGGCTAGGGCACGACACCAGTAGAATGCGGTCATTTCAGTGAGAATTCATGATCAAATAAAATGCAATGCATTTGAAATTTGTGGTTGAATATGATGCTAGAGGCTCGAAAGATGTTGCCCATCAAAGATACCAATCAAAGATGAAGAAATCACATACCTTCTCTCGTGCTCAACTTGCACGAAGGAAGATTTGATAGCCAAATCTTCCTTGTACCACATGAAGAACATGCCATTGGTTCAGTTTAGCATGTTATTATCATATTAGATAAAGTATGTTTAAGAATTGTTGGTAAGGATAGGAATAGTGGAGATTCTAGAAATATCCCTCTAACCGATTAGGAGTGGTTGGGGAAGTTGAGAGGAAAGTTTTCAAACATTCATATTCACTTACTGAATGCTTTGGAGACTACTAGTTTGACTATCCATGCATTACCAGTGACTGAGATTCATTAAAGGATACAAAACCCTTCATTTTGGTTATTGTATGTGGATTCATCCGCTTTAGCTAGGAAGATCAAGAAGATGGGGTAGGAGGACATTGTGGTAGAAGAAGTATTTAAAGAAGCAACAAGAAGCAATAGAAAAGTTTTCAGGAGTTTGGAACAACATTTCAGAATCCATGAATGGTATGGGTAAGGTGACCTTCATTCTTGGTCATGACTTCAATGAAACATTGGATATGGCTGATAAGATGAAGGGTCACTTATTGATAGTGTTCCTTGAGGGAAGGGGGATTGTGAAAGACTTGTTATCATTCTATTGTATATTTACAATATGTTTGGATGTAGGGCACACAAAGAGAATGAAGGATCACTCACTGATTGCATGATAACCTAGTTTTGAATGGTCATTGGTTGAGGGGATAGTCAAGGTATGGATGTTGATAGTAATTTATTGAGGGAAGGGGATTGTAAAAGACTTGTTATTATTGTATTGTGTATTTCCAATATGTTTGGATGCAGGGCAGACCAAGAGAATGAAGGATCACTCACTGATTGCATGATAATCCAGTTTTGAAGGGTCACTAGTTGAGGGGACAATCAAGGTTTGGATGTTGATAGTGTTCCTTGAGGGAAGGGGGATTGTGAAAGGCTTCTTATCATTGTGTATTTTCAATATGTTTAGATGTAGGGTAGACCAGGAGAATGAATGATCACTCACTGATTGCATGATAACCCAGTTTTGAAGGGTCACTAGAAGAGGGGGGAATGAAGGATCACTCACTGATTGCATGATAACCCCACCAAGCATTCTTTCCTTTAAGTTTCCACAATATCTCAAAATATGATCATTATTATTTACTTTCTTCTATATGCTATTCTTTCTATGGTTTTGCTATCTCAGAAATATATCAAAAACATTGCAGATGTGCATATAAAAGTAAAATATTGTCCTTCAATTGTTCCACATTGAAGCATTTCCTCTTGGGAGTATTCTCTTTGTTTTTACAATATCTGTCAAAAATGGTTCCCATATTTCTTCAAGATCTATTTTAATCTTTATACTGCAATTTTGATTAGATTTGACCAATAGTTGATTTTATTGGTATTTTATAGCATATACTCCTAATGTGAAATGTGGAGAGAAAGAAAGAGACACACTAGGTATGAATTACATGATATACCCATCATCACTTAGCACTTAAATAATAAATTATGGATAGGGAACAACCCCCTAACTTCTGGATGTTTGCTTCATGTTGGCCTCTTATTATATGCAAAGGTAGGCCTGTCTTAGGCTAACAACCACAGTGTAGGGGACATAAATTATGGATCCCAAAATAGTGCACACTTGTATTAAATTAGGTTCACTATACTACAAGGAAATGGAAACCATGCAATAGTGCCTCATGGGGATGGAAGCAACCCTTCACCAAGAAGATGATTGTGTCTGCAATATTTACTAGAGGCAAAGAACATAATTTGGTTCCAGCAATTACTCCTAGAAGATAATGGCACCCACAAAACACTTGGAAAAGATAGCACTCACTATATCTTTTATCACTCTTTTAAAGCTGGGACAATAAATCTCAAAGATTGATCAACAAATTCTTGAACACAAAGAACCATTGACAGTTATGTTTCATGTGTACAATAGCCAACAACCAGTTGTTCCAATCATGGTGTCTAATAATTATGTTAGAAAAAGCATCTACAAATCCCTTACACAACCATAATAGATTCAAACCATGAACCGTAAGAACCTAACAATGGGACTAAGAAAGATACAGCCTAAAAAAATCTTGATCATATTCCACCCTATTGTAAGGCCCAAGAAGTAACTCTATCTTAAAGCTACACATTCCTCTAGATGAAGCTCAAAGGTCAGGTAGCTGAAGCATAGCAATACTTGAATGAATATAGGAATAATTTGATGTACAATCATTTGCTAGCTTGGTTTGTGGGTTTTCCACATAATATTTTCCCTTTAACCACATTTATAGTTTGAGAAAATTAGAAAAAATTAGTTCAAATTTATATTATCCTTTTGAATTAGCACACTGCCATCAAAATGCATAATCATTGGTCATATCAAGAAAATTCCTATTGATTAGTAGGATATCCTTATAAAAAATTGATGCATGGATTTCTTGTGAATTGTCAACTGCTATGTATCCTGCAACTATGAAAGGAATAGTGTTGGTGTTAGGTTTCATTTATTATTGAATTCAATGGTTTCCAAGATGTGTTGAGGAGTTTTCTCCTTGTTTAATGTTAATTGTTCCTCCACAATCCACTCATAAAATAGTGAAATGCTATGTGGAAGGGATGGTTGATAGTGTTCCTTGGGGGAAGGGGGATTGTGAAAGACTTTTTATCATTGTGTTGTGTATTTCCAATATGTTTGGATGTAGGGAAAACTAGGAGAATGAAGGATCACTCACTGATTGCATGATAACCTAGTTTTGAAGGGTCACTAGTTGAGGGGACAGTCAAGGTCCGGATGATTGGGCCATTGGAGGACCCTAGTTCTTTGTATTAATTTCTATTCAAATTGGATGCATGGATTTCTTGTGAATTATCAGCTACTATGTATCCTGCAACTGGATCTGTAAATATGCATATACTTCTCTAGGGTTGTAAGCCACTTAGGGATCAAAATAGAGAAACTAAATAAAAATCATTCTTTGTCCTATTTCCTTTTAACAAAGTCTCAACTATCAATGATACAATACATTTGATGCCCTAAGCTATGAATACAAATGGCACCTAGCTAGAAGCTCATGGGTTGTCCATTTGATAACCATAGTCAACATTTCAAAAAAATGGATATCCTTGAGCACAAGCACCAATAACATCAAATAATGGAGTTAAAGCACAAGCTAGGGCACAACACTAGTAGAATGAGGTCATTTCAGTGACATCAATATAAAATGGCATCATTAAACACATATGCCAATAATATCAACAAATGTGAATCCAAACATTTGAATACAGTGAATCGATATCCTTGAGCACAAGCACCATTAACATCAAATAATAGAGATAAAGCACTGGCTAGGGCATGATAACAGTAGAATGTGGTCATTTCAGAGAGCAACTCCCTCAACAATAAAATTAAATGCATTCAAATATGATGCCAGAGGTTCAAAAGATGAAGAAATCACATACCTTCTCTCACGCTCAGCTTTCGCTCATTTTCTCCCGCTCTCCAATCGAAATAAAAATGATGAGGCTATTTCAATTTTTTTTTTAATGTATACCTCGAATCTGTCAGAGTTCTGATGGTCAATTAAACACCCATCAGAATATCAACATCATCAGGGCCTATTACAAAAAAAAACACCAAATTCATAAGAAAAAATACTCGTCGGAAACTTCTGTCAAAATTTGGCCCCAAATGTAGTAGTGTCTCTTCTCTGAACTCCTCGGTAGCCTCTGTTGATTCTACTCAATCTGAATTCCTCTGTACTTGGTTGTGCTTTGTTAACTGATAAACTTGAAGATATGTAATTGCTTCAAGTGCCCTACGATTCATATATCTTCTCTTTCAAAAATGATGCAAACACACAAATATATAGTGTTCTATTTTTTTCGCTTTAACAAAATTAGGTTACACAATATAGTCATAACCCTAAGATCTATGGTGTACAATAATAACCTAGATCAACTATTACAAAAGATATACATTGTATTTAATGAATATCATTACATTAAATGTTCCTTGATCTTGGTAAAACATTTCATAAACCATTGTAACTATTTGCATAGAAGAATGTGCCATTCCTGATTACTATGTCATTTCCTGTGATCCTCGGTAAACACTGTGTAAACTGATTGGTGTATACTGTGATGCTCAGTGTTTACTATCTGTCGGTGTCAGTGTCTTCTAGTGCTCGGTAAAATGTCTATTGCTCGGTATACTACTTTACCAACTAGTCTATTCTGCTTTATGTTACCAATTAGCTCATTGTAAGTAACTGACCGATATCTTTACAAACCTTTGGTACTAATGACAACCTTAAAAGCTCAATAGAGATAAAAATATCCCCCTTTGGCATTAGTATCAAAACTCCGAATGTATATAGACAAAATTTTTTGTATAACTTATATCTCTTCCATATACATATACACATCAAAAATTTCTTAAGTACTCCCCCTCGGTGCATGCTCCCAATAATATATATAGTATACTAGCAACTATGTACATATTTGGCATAACAACTGATACATTGTTTTCCCCCGTTTTGATAGTAATGCCAAATACAAAAAAATAGTATACTCACAACTTGTTAAAAAATGACTAATGGGTTTTCTTCACCGACTCCAAGAGGTTGTCTCATTCCTCTTTCAAGTTGGTGAGAGAAATGTGCTTAAGACCGACTTGTGCATGCATGTCAAAGATGTTATCTAACACTGAAATTTTTGGTGTTACAACTAGTAGCTCGACTTTGACAATATGTGCCTCAAAAATTTTCAAGTATGGAATGAGTTTAGTTTGCAACTCAGTAACTTGATCTGTTATGTGCTCTTTTTGTTTCTTCAATTCTAGTATCAACCACCAGAGTTCTTGAACTCGGTGAATATGCTTTAAGAAAGCATGAGGCTCGGTTATATTTGCATTTGTACTCAGCTATATTTTGGCTTCCAATCCTTTGATCTTTTCACTGACTTCAACAGTGAAAGTGTCTGTAGTACAAAGTTTCAATAAATATTGACAAAGTAATTGAGTGATGGATTTCATTTTAGTGATTACCTTAGATAATTTGACCTTCTGTACTACCACTTCTAGGCTGATTTTCTCTGCTAATTTGTGTTGTATCCTGGATTCTGCCCTTTCTTCAATTTGTTTATCTGCATCAGTGTCTAGGGCATTGATCTTCTCGACAAGTGTAGCAAGTTGATCTATGATAGGCATATCCTCATCAATATTTATCTCAGGTACTACCTATTGGAGGATATCCCACACATCGGTTAATACTTCTTTTCATTTGTGTTCTTGCTTCAACTTCTCTTGCACTGCCTAACTTGAACATAATTCCCCATATTTACTCAATTCTTCAGAGCTTAGAGTCCTTGGGTCACACTTAGGTAGAATGATCACTTCATCTAGGGTGATCGACCCTTTTCCTTTCTTCTTCTTTTTCTTCTTTGGTACTAGAGGTGATTTCTTCTCAATAATAGCAATAGTTTTATCTCCAAATTTCAGAGTATCCTTCCCGGTTAACACATGTTCATCCTTCTTCTGCTCTTCATTAATGGTAGTCTCAGTTGATATAGTAGGAGTCACGGATGTGGTGTCAAGTGGGATTACCTTTGTTTCCTTTGTTTTAGTGGAAGGTGCCTTTGTATGTGTAGGCTCATCTATCTTGGCAGGTTTCTCTATATTTTGATCCCTTGTGATATCTTTGATTTTCTTGGGATCTGAGCTATTAGGTTGTACTTGGGAAAGAATTTTAGCTACTTTTGCAAGTACAGGAAGTTCACCCAGTAGTGATGTAAATAGACTTTCAGTGTCTAGTGCTTCATCTTTGTTTGGTGAAATATTTACATCTTCATCATCTTGGTCATCAGGATCACCATTTGTGATGTCCTCAACGAGTACATCATCATCAGTTTTCTTCTCCAGTTGAACTTCAACTTTATCCGGTGCATCCTGTGAGATTATTATTTCTTCCTTGTCCTCGGTGATATCAATTGCCTCGGTAACTAATATACTGGTATTCTTTGATTTCTTTTTAGTTCCCCCATTAATAAAAATACCTTTACCTTTAGAATTTTGTCTCTTCTTAGACATATTCAAGAATGCTTCTTGCTCGGCTTTTTCTTTGGCCTTCAAAATTGATGACCATATAGAATCTTTTGTGATATCCATATCTGCTACATTTTCATCCATGATCATTAAGGCTCTATTCTTGATCATAAATTTTTCTTGGTATTTGTTCAAGTATTCACTAACTTCTCCAAAGCTTAAATGTGTGGCTTCCTGAACTAGAGAGTGTTCTCTCTTTCTCTTCTCGGTGTCTAGTGCAATAGCTCATTTTTCAGTAATTGTATCATCCAATTTCTTTGGTAATGCATAGGCAAATTCCATTGGAACTTTCTTGAATTTTATCATCATTTGGATGACAGCCTCTTCAATCTTGGTTTGATCTTCTTTTGACATTTTGTCAAATTTGTCTAGTAAGGGATCAGTGAGATCTCCATGTTCAATTATATCTTTAATGATTTCATCTATTGTTTCTATCTTGTGACTGACCACTTTGAATTTATTGACATCATCTTCTATTTTAGTATCCTCAAGATCTTCTTTATTTCTTATGTATTTTCTTTTTTTCTTTGGTGCCTCAGCTATAGCCTTGTTCTTTCTCTTAATGTATTTCCTTGTTGGTGTAGCTGCTCTCCTTTTTGTTACTTTCTCTACTTCTTCCTTATCAGTAAGTGGTGCTACAGTTGATGATCATGTCTTCACACCTTCATGCACAGGTGACTACTTCTTTATAGGAATTTTGGGTGGAGGAACTGGTGTAGGATCTACTTCTTTGTCAAACTCGGTCTCCTCACTATCATATGGTTTGTTAGCTAACTGTAATTGACCTTCAGTTGCCTGTTCAACCGGTGTTCCTTCAAATGTGTCAGATCCATCTCCATATTTAGCAATGAGATTTTTCTTCATCTTCTTTACCTTTCTAGTTATTTTATCGATCTCAATATTTGTTGAAATTCTAGATTTGGCTTCTTCATATACTCCAAACCTAGTGGCAATGGGATCCTTCGGTAATGAAAGTAGTGCATTAATAGATTTCAGTGTGAAATCATGGTTTGTTTCATATCCCATCGGTGCCAACCATTTTATCCTAGGCTCAACTACTTTTATCAAGGTGTAATTGGTGTTGACTACAAAACATATATCATTCTCAAATTTTTGAACTAATTCCCTTAGAATTCTGCTTCTTTTATACATTTTAGATTGAAATTCTGCAAAGTATGCATTAAAATCTACATTCAACTTATCTCCTAACTTATTCATCATTTCACCAATCTGTTTTGTTATTGGTACATCCGGTATCCAATTTGCTTTACTAGTGTTAGGTACATACTTTTGTAGATAGAAAAATATGCATGCAATTAGAGATCCAAAATTACATGTGTTAGACTTCTTTTTCTTTATGGTCTTCATATTATCCTGAAGTTGATGAAACATTACCTTGGCAAGATCAACCTGGTGACCTTTTACTACAATTTTGTGCACCATGTCTACTGCACTACAGGGTACGCTATTGAGTCTGCTCGATTGAAATAACTTTTACCCGATCACATGTGCTGCAAATTTGACTGTTGGGTCCTTGATTGTTGAAATCTTCAATGCCTGATCGTCCCATTGTGCTCCAGTAAATTTCTCAATATCTGGTCATGATGAACTATGGAAGGCCTTAGCTTTGTCAGTTGTAGGGAGCCCAGTAACCGTACTGATCATTTTCTTATTGACCTCAATCATTTTATCTAGCCAAAATTTTTCATTGTGATACTTGCTCATAATTATTCTGATCCAATTTGATTTAAATGATTGTGGAAAGTGTTTAAAACATGATAACCCTGATTCCTCAATCTTCTTGTAATTTGATTTTATTTTTCCATCGGGGCCACAGAGTAGTTGATGTGCTGCAACAATTTCAAAATCTCCAACTTCTCCAATTTTGCAATGAATATAAGACCTTACATCTTCTGTCAATAAAACCCTTTCTGGTATGCTCAAAAAAGTACCCATTGTATCTATTTTAGCTGCAACTTTAGGATGTGGCTTAAACTTAGGTTCATTGAAGTGTGCCCTAACAATTAGATTAACTTCCTCTTCAACACTTTGTGATTTGTTTGCAGATGATGTTGATGCCATAAATTGATTCTAGGGTTTTGGCAAGCAATAGGATAAGAAGTGTTTGATCGCAAATGAACTTACTCGGTACGTGAAGAGTGATGTTGGTTCAATCTAACGTAGCCTTGAATCCTTCTAAAAATCTTTTAGCTCGAACTCTATCTTTGAATTCTCTGCTCTTTAAAATCATAATGCAAAATGAACTCTATTCCCATGTATTTATAGACTTTTTGATATTCCCGCTCAAACTTTCATGCAATAAATGCTTGATCTTACTTTCAGTGTGAAACAGCTGTCAGCTCGGTGACAACTAAAATTCTTCTCTACTCGGTTAACATAGGATTTCTTCATCGATTGATACATGTGCTCGGTTAACCTTAGATAGTGATTATTAATGGGTAACCAACTCTTGGTCTCTCTTTTACCGACTATATAACATTGTTAGCTCATGACAACTAAACCATAGTGCATCTTTATTTATGTTGATTTGGTATTAGTACATCATGTATAAGGAACTATATGTAAAATATGATCTTTTGAAATGGCACTCCCATACATACCTATTTCACCTTAAGTGGAAGTACCAATGTCATCCAATCCAGTGGACAAGGTTTCACCGACAACATTACTTGACTCAACATTCTCATTAGAATCCTTCTTCCACATAGTGTTCCTTAACTTCATGATATCTGTGATGGTACATCCACTTTCAAATATATGGTTCTCATCTGGTACTCGGTCTCTGCAATTCTTTCTTAAATGACTGACCTTATGGCAGTGCAAACATGCCATCCCAGTGCTTGTCCAGCTTCTTGACTGTCTAATCTGACTCTTTCTATAGCAGTTTGTTGCAATTTGTCTGTATCTACCACATTCAACATAGTTAGTCCATGTATTATAATCCCAAACATAAGAGTTACCTTGTCTCTTCGGTTGATATGGCCTACGTTGTGATTTCTCCTTACGTGTCCAGACTTGTTTCATTTTTGCCTTACATTCTCATGCAGTATGTCCATGCTTGTTACAAGTGTAACATATTTTCTCCATAGTGGTATTATTAGCAAGATCATTTTTCTTAGCTCTACACTCATAAGCAGGATGTCCAAACTTTCCACAATAGTAACAATATCCATTAAACTTAGGAGTGACAGGAGGTTTACCTTGTGCTTTGTTCTACACACATTAGATGTATGTCCTGGTTTGCCACAATGATAACATGTCAACATGTTAGGTTTATGATTTTGACTAATGTTGACTTGTTCAGCTTGTTGTGATGTTTCCCCTTCATCGATGTAGCCTATACTAGCTTTGCTCCCAAATCCTCTCTGATTCGTCAAAAAGTCATCAATCTTCTTAGAGCTGTCCTCAGCAAGTTTCTTCATTTCATTTTACTGTAGTTGATTTTTCACTTCATTTCTTAGCTTCTCATTCTCTTCTTTGAGTCTTGCAACATCTTCTAGTTTTCTTGACAATTCTGCATTCACTCGGTTTACCTCTTGATTCATAGTCATCACTTGCTTAGTTATTTGGAAATGTCAGTCAGTGAGTCTTTATATCTCACTCTCTTTAGTTTGAAGTTGTTCACTCATCTGTCTTCGGTCATCGATTGCTAGATTTCTTTCTTTCTTGGCTTGTTTTTCTTTGTTCATTATTTCTACCATTCTCACCATCTAAGATTCTTGACCGATTTGTAGTGCTTTCACTTGATCAGTTAAATATTGATTCTTTTCAGATAGATCAGTGATTATGCTTTTAGATCCATTGGAGATGCTTCCAAAACTGGATCTAACATGCTCAAGTATTTCATCAATAGGTTCTTCATGGTAACCGATCTCATTTTGTAGAATAGCTAGGTTCTTCCTTTCAACCAGTAATTTCTTCAGTCCTTCCTTGGCTTGCTTATACTATTCCATAAACATTTACATTTCTATCTTCTGATTCTCAATAGTCTTGTCAAGCTTGTATCTCTCCATGACTTAGATCTTTACCCTTCAGTGGTTAAACTATTCAATAAGAGAACTCTACTCTGATACCAATTGTTGTAATTAGGAGAGATAGGAACTGAGAGGGGAGGGGTGAATCAGTGCCTTCAAATCTTTTACTTGTAAACTTTTTAGATCTATAACCATAAACAGTGATAATCGACCAAAACAACTTGAATCTAATTGCATGAATCAATCATCCAGTTAACTTAAGTAAGTAAACAACATGAAATCAATATCACAATCACATGACACAAGTATTTTGGTAACACAGAAACCCTTGCTAGAAGGTAAAAACTACGGTGGGGATGACACCCACACATTCTTCACTATTGCAGATAGAAAAGGTCTGCCTGTTAGGGCTACAAGTTTTGATCACTTCTGGTGATCTCACCCTATTAGGAGTGACATGTCAGATCAGCTAGATCTACCTAGTTATAGGATTTTAACAACACTAATGAAGTGTGCACTCAGTTAAGAGATTTACATAAGACTGTTAAGTCTACTCTGTTAAGAGATTTTATCCAAAAACTCTATTACAATTGTCAGAAAGCAATAGGTAATTATCTACTATTTGACACTCAATTGTCTGATACAGATCTATAATCTCTAATAAAATTATCACCTTGTGATGAATCTCTTCTCTGAACTGCTCGGTAGCCTCTGTAGATTCTACTCAATCCGAATTCCTCTATACTCGATTATGCTCTGTTAACTGATAAACTTGAAGATAGGCAATTGCTTCAAGTGCTCTACAATTCATATATCAACTCTTTCAAAAATGATGCGAACACACAAATATATAGTGTTCTATTTTTTCCACTTTAACAAAATTAGGTTACACAATATAGTCATAACCCTAAGATCTATGGTGTACAATAATAACCTAGATCAACTATTACAAAAGATATACATTGTATTTAATGAATATCATTACATTAAATGTTCCTTGATCTTGGTAAAACATTTTATAAACTATTGTAACCATTTGCATAGAAGAATGTGCCATTCCTGATTACTATGCTATTTCCTGTGATCCTCGATAAACACTATGTAAACTGATCGGTGTATACTGCAATGCTTAGTGTTTATTGTCTGTCGATGTCGGTGTCTTCTGGTGCTTGATAAAATGTCTACTACTCGGTATACTACTTTACCGACTAGTCTATTCTGCTTTATGTTACCGATTAGCTCATTGTAAGTAACCGACCGATATCTTTACAAACCTTTGGTACTAATGACAACCTTAAAATCTCAATAGAGATAAAAATTACTGGCCAACTCTATTCAAAGATACTCATGAGCATGTGCACTCTTGCCATGTTTTCCAAACCAGCACCATTCGAGAAAAACATCCGGTGATGCCCTTACAACTGGTATATGAAGTGCATCTGTTCACCCAATGGGGGCTGGATTTTATGGGAATGATCAATCCTCCATCCTCGACAGGCCATTGATATATCTTAACTGCAATTGATTACTGTGTGCACTAGATAGAGGCATAGGTTATGAAAAATTGTACCACTAAGGTGATCACCAAATTCCTGGAAGAGTTCATCATCATGAGGTTTGGCATGCCTTTTTTCCTAGTATGTGACAATGCCCCCTACTTTTCATCTGCAAGTCTCATTCAATGGGCCTTTGAGAACTAGGTAATTCTAAAATTCTCATCCAATTACTACCTGCAAGGGAACGGAGTCGCTGAGTCAACCAACAAGAATCTAACAATAGTAATCAAACATCTTTTGGATGACAATCCTAGAGACTGACACACCTAGTTGAAATATGCTCCGTGGACAGGTCGTGTCAGAGTAAAAAATTCCCTAGGGACCTCTCCCTACCAATTAGTGTATGGTTTGTAGCCCATCTTTCCAATGAACCTGAAAAATACCAATCTTGAGATTCATGGATCAATACGTCGAGGGTAAGGATTGGGTGCAGATTCACCTCATGAATTTTTTGAACCTTGAAGAAAAATGAACTATGGCCTTGGAACACGTAGCCAAACACTAGGCTATTATCAAGCAATGGTTTGACAAAAGAGCAGCCATAAAAGCCTTCAAAATTTATGATTTGGTCTTAATGTGGGACAAAGCAAAAGAAAAACCAAGCAACCACACCAAGTTCCAATGTTTCTATCAAAGCTCATCTGCAGTTGGGAAAGGGTGACTTTAGCCATCTCTATCAGGGCTATTAACACCTGCCTAGCAATAGAGCAAGGTTAAATTGGCTAATGGATGACTTTGGATTGGTGGACAGTGATCTGACAAGGATGGATAATTATCATGGAGAGCTCACAACAAAAGGTTTTTAGGAAAATTTGAGTGCACATTCTCACACACTGGATGTGAAAGTTATGGTTTTCTCAACCTTGGTGACGATAAGAAGCATCCTCAATCCAAAGATCTTTGTACTTGGCTCATTGTGAATCAGGATTGTCTCCAAGTGGACTGGCTCTGGGAAGCTTTAGTCATTTTTCTTTCTTTCTTTCTTTGGACTATTTGTTGTGGTCCCACGACCACACTCCCCTAATGGCCCTCATGGCCTCAAGGGGCCCCCCTCTTGCCTTCTGCTTGTCTCCCTTTTTATTTTTTGGGGGTTTTTGTCCTTAGTTTTTTTTGTTTTTTTTAAGTTTTCGGCCTTGTCACCCTTTCGCACTTTCAGATGTCCGAAAGTGCGAAGGGCCCGGTAGAGAAAGTAGTGCATCTTTGGGTCTTTCAGCTCTGAGATCATTTTCGGACCTTTCAGTGGTCGGCAACTTGAAAGTCCAATCCTTGCAAGGGAGTCAGCCTTTTGGGTCTTTCGGCCCTTCAGAGGTCCAACACCCCCGCAAAGGCCAAAAATTCAATTCGCATGGTGCTTATGTTAGCAACCCTGTGTAGCCTATAAAAGGCACATGAGGGTTTTCGAACCCTCACTTTTGTGCTCGCTCCTCTACCTCCTACCTACTTTTTTGCCGCTTGTCACCTTTTCTTCACTTGGATCTCATCTCCTTGCTGGTTGTCATCGAGTTCTTCGTTTCCTAGGTAGGTGGTTTTTTCTCCCCTCTTTTTTGGTCTTATATTAGGGTTTTTTTCTACTTTCAGCCTTCTCAGTTTGTCCTAGGTTTAGGGTTGGCATCTTTTTGGCCTTTTTGGCTTGTCCTTAGGTCTAGGTTGCTTAGAGTCAGCCTTTTTCAGCCATAGGGATTTTCAAGTTAGTCGCCTTGCATCCCTTGGTGAGTTTGTGGTCAAACTCACTGTCAAACTTGCTTTTCAAGTCCAACTATAAACCCTAGTTTTAGACCTTCGGGGTACAAAACTTTCAGAGCGCTCACCAATCATCAAAATCGCCAAGTGCTAGATCATTTTTAGTGTTTCGGTGTTGTCGCACACTAAAACATTTCACACCTCCAAAATGCTGAAGTATACCTTATGATCCTTGATTTTGGCACTTTCAGCCATATCGACCTTTTCATACGCTGAAGATCTTTAACTCCCTGATTCATCATTTTTTGTGAAGATAGGAACCCTCCTCAACCTTTCAACCTTTTCAGATGTGTCGGCCTTTTCGGCCTCCAGGGTTTTTGGACCTCTGATTCACTGAAAGATTTTTGAACATGGCAGAGGCCTCATTTGGTAGTTTCAGCCCTTTTGGCCTTTTGGAGATGCGAAACCCCTGGTGGTCCGAAAGGCTAAAAATTCCTTTTCTGACCCATTTGAGCTTGAAAATTAGTAATGTACTTTTTTTTTTGGTCTTTTTCTCTCATCATGTTACTCATTCATGTCTTTTCCTCTCCGTAGATATGGTCAAGAAGGTACTAGCATCACCAGCAATGAAGTATCAGTTCAAAGGATACCATCCACCATCCAAGATGACTGACTTACACACAGGGATAACCGATATAGATATCGGTAATGTGAGTTGGAATGAGTACCTGGACAAATGTGCTCAACCAGTGGGTCATTTAGAGGACTGCACTTCATTAGTCCACTATTTTTTGGTGAATGCAGTAGCGCACCTAGTCTCCATCTAGTCGACAAATCTGATCAACACACTGGCCAATAACTATGTGCCAGATGAGCGCATGGTCAAGAATAGCCTTGGAGAAGTGGTCTTGGACTTGAGGCCCAACAACATTGAAGATTTTTTCCATCTATCCAAAGGGGTAGATAAGTTATTTAATTTCAATATCAACAAGGGGATGGAATTTTACAAGGACACACAAAGGGCTCACAACATCATGAACAATGAGTACCTGATGCAGCCATTGCCCAAGAATAGACTGGATATAATTGATATGAGGAGGGGCTATATGAAAGAAGATGTCCAAGCAGCTATAACAATGATAAGTAGGGTGTACGGGTTGCCCAAGTCCCACCAATTGGAACCTTGGATGATCTTCCTGATCCAAAAAATAAAAGAGAGGCAGGAAAGGTTTGATTGGGTGGCTATTCTAAGTGACTAGCTGGATGAACAACTGATTCGGGTGAAGACAGACCTCCACTTCTACATGACATCATATGTCATGTACTTACTAGCCACCAGGGAAGTATATCCAAGATTAACCAAAGTTGGAAACATTGGAGAACAAAACACGTGGCCATTCACTTTGTACCCTCAATTGGTGAGGAAAGACTTCTTCATGCATAATAGCCCAGAGTTCAGAATAGTTAATGATGAATTTGTTTTTGCAATCATCTTCTCCATTGAGGGTGACTATGCTAAAAGGTTATCAATAGAAGCAGCGGCTAAAGTAAAGGCCATTGGGGAATTTTATATATAATTCTAAACATTCACATACATTTAGGTTGCAGGAAGTACCTTAGCACCCAAGAAGCTCCCAAGGTACCCTTCTGACAGGGTAGTTCTACTAGAGATAGCAAGGTAGTTGTCTGATGTCCATGAGCATATCAAACATAAGAAGAAACATTGCTGGGACTTTCCTATTTCCATCGGCCCCCACTATGTACCTGACATGAAAGTCTGCAATTCATTGACCACATAATGGGATGAATTCCCATTGGCAACCTACAATCTGGTGAGGCCGCACTTTGACCCCATTGGTACCTATAGCCATATAATGAGAAAATAGTATGTTCATGAGCTGCATATTGAAGACCATTGGGCCAATTGTGTAGATGATTATGAGGTAAGAGTCCATGACTATTGCTGAATGAGTCTAGAGCTAGCACAGGGTGCACTATTGTTGAAGATTCCATAGAAGGCGGTAGATGTTGATTCGGATAAAGTTTTGGATTCTATATACAATACAGACAAGCTGTTCACAAGGGCCATCTTTAATGTTAAGGTGGATTGAGATGAGAATGATAGCATGGATTTCAGAGCCCAGCATGTGATTAAGCTGACAAAGTCTTGGATTTCTCATCCTTTTCCAATGCAACCGCTCCCCATGAAGCAACTCCTAGAGAAACCCTCTCAAGAAAAGAAGAAGGGAGAAAAGATACTGAAACCATAGTTCAAAGAGGCTGCCCCTCTAAAGCCATAAATTATGTATCGACATGAGCATCCCACTACATATGGTCTGGCCACACACTCCAAGAAGGTGAAAACCAAGATGACTGGAAGCATTGCACCACCAGAGGCACCTTCACCTAGTGACCAAGACTCTCAAATCTTGGCAAAGAGAACAAAATTGAAGATCATAGGACCCAAGCCATTTGGAGTGACCAAGGGTCATGTGTACAAGAGGAAGAGAGGCTCAATGCCCACACATATGGATACCCTGGTGGAGGATGATGAAGATGATTTGGATGAAGTTCCCCTTAGTAGGAGGACTCAGTCTGCGGGATTCTTAATGAAATGAAGGATAACAGATGATGATCCTATGGATGTTGAAGGGGCTACATAGGTAGAGCCAATAAATCTAGATGCCCTTAGTGATGATGAATTCAACATCAAAAATTTTGCAGGGTTGCATGGGTTCAAGGAGTCTGAGAAAAAAGCTCCTATGTAGTTCACTAGTCTTTTTAGTGGCATGGGAGAGGATCTATAACAGGGACCTCCAGGGTGAAATGATGTTGAGATGACTGAGGACCAAGGAGAAACTATAGAACCAAAAAATGACTCTTCTATTGGGGTCACCTCAGAAGAAGGAGAAAGTACAAGAGTACCATTAGTTTCATTTCACCTCCACCTCCACCTTGTTCTTCCACACCTCCTACCATTCCACTTCAAGAGCCTCCCACTATTCCACTTTCCACTCCCATACAGAATACTTCATTTCCTGAGAAACCTTCTTCATCCCATGTTCCCCTTTCAAATCCACCTCCACTGGCCCATTCAACCACCTCGCTTGTGTCTCCTCTACCTCCCCCACTCAATATTCCTCCCCAAGTTCACATTGAATCAGTGCCCTAGAGTTCGCAGGAGCCAAAGAAAGAAGCAGAAGTCATTGGAGGAGAGAAAATGGAAGAAATTCATGTAGGATCTGAGGAGCTAGATGACAAGGGAGAGTCAAAGGTGGAAGAGGAACCACATACTGAAGAAGATAAGCCACAAATAGATACTGAGGATCAAATGGCTGATGAGCAACAAACTGATGATGAGGGAGAACATGAACAGGACACTAGGAATGAGCAGGAAATGGGAGAAGAAGAAGAAGCTCAAGAGGAAATAAGGACAGAACACTTAGAAACCTCTTTTGCATTGGTTTCTCCCTATGAGCCATTGAATGCATTCTCAAAGCCCACAAGGTTTACCAAAGAAGTGTAGCTAAGGGTTAGAGTATACACTAATGATGAGGTTGACATGACCACGCTAGGGCATGCTTTCCACCAAATAGGGAGGTGGAAAGCAGAGGTGGTTGTTCCTACAATGGATGTTGGTATAAATGAGATCACTCTAGATGATTATGTGTTGGAGGAGGTAGACTTGGGAGAACCAACTAGGGAAGGTAGCAAAACCTTGGCTACTTTGGGCTTGAAACATGCTCTAGGCTTCATGAATAAAGATGGAGAAAGTTTAAAAGCTCTGGAAGAGCAAAATGAAGCTATGAAGAAATTCATTCTGAAGACAGCAGGTCCAATTGACCCTAATAACCTTGAAGCCTCATTATAGGCAATTTTGGAGAAGAAAGGGGATATAGATACAGATGTTCCACATTCTTTTGTACAGGCTTGTGCTGAATGGAAGCTAGATTTTGAGCAGTTCGCTAGCTTATCTCTCTGGAGGATCTTAAGGCCATTCTGAAACATTTTGGTGGGAATAACTTCTTTAGTGGAGATCATGAGTGAATAAAATGGTGTAGAAGAAACCATCCTCAACTGGGAAAAGGTATTGGATGAGTTAACGATGATAAGAAAGAAACGCTTCTAGGTTCTGATGAAGATTTATGAAGGGGCAGAATTGGATAATTTTGAAGAATGGATCCAAGGGATAGCAGCGACATTGGCCATATTTGAGAAGATTCTCAAGAGGTTGAATAAAATAAGGGATGAAAACATGCTTTTTGCAAAGGAGCTGTAGGAGTTCTTTAAAGGTTTGGGTCTAGATTTGTTTGATGAAGATGATGATAAGACCATGCATTCAGTAAATGACATCATTGATCAATATCTAGGCATATTTTGAGTGGTAAAATCTAAGGAAGACATCCAACAAATGTTCTACCAAAAGGAGGAAATTCAGGAAAATGCTAAGTCAAGAGGAAGAAATAAAGGCTTTTGCAAAAGAATTGATTGATTTTAGAGATAGGCAGAGAGAGATCCTTCAAGGGATCAAGATTCCAGAGTTTGATGAGGTGCTAGAGATAGTAGATAGGTTCAAGAAAGCACATCCAAAAGTGCCTCACAGCCAGTGAGCCTCCAGCTCAAAACCTGTCAAATTTTGTGTACAGGAAATTCAGTTTTGACACTTAGCCAATTTTGCAGTGCCTGATTTTTGGCATTTCAGCCATAAGGAGTTTTTTGGCCACCTAAAAGTCTAACAAGTCCAAAATTTTGGAGATGAAGGGCTTGGTACTTATTCAATTCTGGGTCTTGAGTTTTTCGGACCAACTATCAGGATTTGGGCATTTTTTGGCACGTTTGAAAGTTAACTCCAGTTATCTCAGAGATCACTTTCCATTCATCTGGGCTTCCTTTTTGGGATCATTTGTGCATGATTTTGGGTTCTCTTCTAGTTGGGTCCACGTTGAGAAGCCAGAACCAAGAGTCAAGGGTGCAAACATGAAGATTGTCCAATGCATGCACACGTTTCAGCTCTATTTTTGAGTTGTTTAATGCCTGATTTATTCAAATCTTTGTAATGCACGAGGATTAATTTCATGCTAGGCTAGCTTAGTTAAGCTTTAGAAGTAGTTTCTCTAATGCAAGCTTTAGTTTAGATTTACTTTCAAGTGTTAGTTTTAGCGAAACCCTAACTGCAAAAATAAGAGCAGGGCTCTATAAATTGTAATAAAATGATGTAATGAGGGTCAACTTGATGATTAATACAAAAAATACAATTGGTGCTTCATTCATAGTGTGATTGATCTTCTATCTATGTGAAATTTGTGAATGTGTGATTTTCTTATTCTTTATTTCAAAAAGCCAATTGGTTGTTTAATGATTTTAAGTCTACGATCTTTAGTTTGGTGTTTGCTAGTATTACATCGCTATGTTGTGATGAATCTCTGAGAAGATTATTCTTTGGTGCTTGAAGATTAACTTGTCTCATGTGTGTGCACATCTAGAGTAGCTTCGTGATCTGATGAGTTTTGACTTATCATATGTCTACATTTGTTCGATTCCATTGATGATTGAACCCATTCCCCTAAAGATTGTGACATGATCTGATCTTTGTTTTATGGGTTTCTTCATCTTCTTGGTTATTTAATTTGCATGGTGGTGTGATATTAGCATATTTCTATTTGATTTATTTTCAGTAATTCCTTTCAAATCTCTTGTTACCCTACATTTTCTAACCCTCTTTGCAAGTTACTTTCAGTAGATTAACTAAATTAGCATTGCTTTCATCCTTAAATCTGAAAATCGTGGCAAAAAAAGAGATATCTTGGTTTCCTAAAGTTTGTTTTGCAGTTTCCTAAAGAGAAGAACCAACAAAGGCATCCTTGTTAACAAATACACATTTGTCTTCTATTGAGCTATCCAAGCGGTTGAGACCCAGCCAGAAGGAACCTTGAGATTGATTCCATCAATCTTCCAAGAGGGGAAGTTGCTCACGCAAATTCCTAGCCATTGTCTTCGTGTAAAAATGATGCTCAACATGTCTAAATAAAGTTACTAATAAAATGATTGAAAGTACTAATGTCAGGGTTGATGAGTTTGACACTAAGAATAGTGAAGAAAGCACTAGGGAGCTAGAAGACTATGGTAGATTCACTTACATTGAACATCTAGAGCACCTACCGAAGCTGCAAACTGTGTCAACCAGGCATCAAGAAAAAAATACCGAGGAACAGGAAAGAGAAATTGACAATCAAGAAGGAGCCACCGAGCAAGTGAATAAACCTAAATAGGATGAACAACAAAGAAGAGATCAAGTACTAGCTAGATTTATCATAAGACATCATCCTAGGAACCAAATCATTGGTGACAAGCAAGCTGGCATGTAGACAAGAAGTAAATCAAGACAAGGTACATGCTTAGTTTGTGAGTATGAACCAAAAAATGTTAAATTTGCATTGGAGAATGAAGAATGGGTAAATGCAATGAATGAAGAGATACAATAGATAGAGAAAAACAAGACATGGACCTTAGTACCTAGACCCAAGGATAAGAATGTTATTGAAACTAAATAGATTTTCAAGTATAAGCTGAATGAAAATGGAGAGGTTACAAGTAATAAAGCCAGATTAATTTGCAAGGGGTATGCAGAAGAGGAAGGAATAGATTATGGAGAATCCTTTGCACCTATTTCTAGACTAGAAGGAGTTTGAATGTTACTGGCCTATGCAGAACATAAGAAATTTAAAGTTTATCAAATGTATGTCAAGTCTAAATTTCTGAATGGGATACTAGAAGAAGAAGTCTACATCGAACAACCAGAAGGGTTTGTTGATCCAGACAAGAAAGAAATGGTATGTAGATTGCATAAATCTTTATATGGTTTAAAGCAAGCAGCCAAAGCCTGGTATGAAAGGCTGCATACTTATTTGTTAAGTATTGGTTTTACTAGAACTAGTGAGAACAACAATCTGTATATGAAAGGAGATACTGATGATACTATCTTAATTGCTGAAATATTTGTGGATGATATTATTTTTGGAGGAAAAGATCATATATGTAAATCATTTGCTGATGAGATGAGAAAAGAATTTGAAATGTCTATGTTTGGAGAGATTAAGTTCTTTCTAGGCTTGCAGGTTATTCAGTAGAATGATGGAATATTCATCACACAATCCAAGTACATAAAGGAAATACTAAGAACATTTGGCATGGAAGATGCTAAACTAGTTGGAACACCAATGGTCACAGGCTGCAAACTAACTAAGGAAGATGAAACTACAGAGGTGAACCATACACTGTACCGATCAATGATTGGTAAATTGATGTATATAGAACATAGTAGACTAGACATTGCACATGCTATGGGGATATTTGCTAAATTTTTTGAAAATCCTAGAGAGTCACACATGGTTTCTACAAAAAGAATCTTAAGATACCTGAAGAAAACTGAGGACTATGGATTATGGTATCCTAAGGAAGGGACATTTGAACTAAGAGTATATACCGACGTAGATTAGGCTGGAAATATAGATGACAAGAAAAGTACCACTAGAGGAGCATTTTTCTTTGGTGAAATAGTCTACTGTCGAAGAAGAGTATGTTGCTGCTACTACAAACTGTTCAAATATTGCCTATATCAAGCAAGTGTTGGAAGGTATGAATGAGGTAATCACTGAGCCAGTGATTATATACTGTAATAACACAAGTGCAATAAACATTTCAAAGAATCACGTTATGCACTCAAAGACCAAGCACATCTCTATTAAGTATCACTACTTAAGAGAACAAGTACAGGAGAAGCAAGTTAAATTAGAATATGTTACATCAAAAGAGCAACTTGCTGACATATTTACTAAGCCTCTACCAAAGGAAACTTTTGAATATTTGAGGACTAGACTTGGGGTCTGTCCCATGTCTACCGGTCACTAATGTAATCTGGAGGTTGCATCAGCTTAATCTTATCAGAAGATCATTCATGTTGATGCAGCATAGTTCACACTTTGGATTCTTTCTAAGGTTGTGGAAGATTTGAGGAGTCAGAACATAGATATTTGCATATCAATATACAGAGATACATTTGGTGCATGCAAAGAATAGGAACTGGACAATAGAGAGTCACATGGCTAATGCAGAGCTATATGTTTATTTGTTTCTTTGGCATTGCTGTCAAAGGGAGAGATAAACAATATGATACCCGAGGAGATAATTGCAACATCTATCTAAGGGAGATAAAATTTGAGAAGATAAAGGGAGAGATAAACATAAAGAATCTGAGAGTTGCTAAAGATCATATCTGCAAAAGATAGTTTTCACATGTGATGTTATCATGCAATGTAGTGATTAAACATATTAATCTAGGGAGAGCTTACAACATTTCTTACAGAGTTTTAGAATACATGTTTGGTATGTGTATGGTATATTTCATATTTATTGAGTTGCAATCAATGCCAAAGGGAGAGATTAATGAACTACAAATAATTAAGAACTTGATTGAAGAACTACAAGTGATTAGATATCACTGAGCATTGAATTGTTATGTAGGATAATTGAATTAGTCATTATGTTGTCATTGATGTCAACTAGTTTTGATAGTACTTATCATGGTAGTTGCAAATATCTAAACATCTGTAAAGGAGGAGAAAAGATGAAGAACAAATATATCTACATTGAGGAAAATGGAATGACAGATGAGGATAAGGAATACTCTTGGTAACTTATTAATGAGTCTATGACTTCATATTGTTGACTTGATTATGTTACAGTAATCTATTATGAAGTCATAAGAAATTTTTTATAAAGCAATGTGGTCGGTTAATAAAGCATCCCAGTATACACCAAGCCAGTGTAGTGTATACCAAGTGATAGTATCAATCGAGCTTGTGTTCACCGACACATTTCTTTGTTAACCGAGTATGGACAAAAGAACTAAATGATTAGTTTAGCCGACAAAATTGATGAGATGGAAAGTACCTCATAATTAGAGTGGAAAGATAAAGTTTGTTGTAAGATCTATGGCTAGAAAAATTTGGAGAAGATCTAAAGGACATAATTGAAATGTGTTACTAACACATCAGCCGAGGAATGTTTAAGCGGCAAAATCAATGAAGGAGATTAAGCGGCAAAATCTGATGGATGAAAAGAAAATAGTTTACTTGTCTATTTAAGAGACTAGGGTTTCACAATGAAACTTATACCAGAGGAAGGAGATTGCAGAGATATCACGTGAACATTGCTTCATGCTTGCTTGATCAAACTAGTTGAAGAAGAACCAAATTGCAGAGTTAACTGAGCGTCAGAGAGTTTTACCAAGGGACAATAAGTTATTGAATGTTGTTGAACTGAATAAGAAATATTGATCAGAGGATTTGTATGGACTTAAGATAGATCTGATAATCTACAAATGAAGTTGTATTGTATTCAGATCACTTGTTGTTACATTTTAACCATTGTAAACAGATAAAATCTCTTAACTGAGTAGACTTGAAAGTCTTGTAATGTCATTCATAGAATGTACATTTGTTATCCTGTCAACCCCATAGTGAATGTTGGTTGGATGATAATTGTTAGTGTTAAATCCTCTAACAAGGTCACACCTTATAGTGTGTTTGTAACCTTTAAAAAGGGTTGGCTCTTCACTGAGCTCACTTTAGAAGAGTGAAAATATTTTGGGTTACCAGTCCCAGGTGGTTTTTCCCTTTGCAGGGTTTCCACGTTAAATCTCTTATGTTATGTGTTTATGTTGTGATTGTTTGGATATCATACTTTACATATTTCATGTTATATTTGGTTGGTAATCCCTATGAGCAATTAACTGGTAATCGGTAAAGTCACAGATAGTTAGTATTTTATGTTTACCAAGCTGCAGAATTAGTTGAATGTGTTTTGTGGTATACATTTTGTATTTGGGACTATGGATAACTAATTCACCCCCCTCTCAGTTATTCTAACAGAATTCTTATTGAATGTTTAAAGTACTCTAACAAGGCTTTTCCTAATAGGGAAAATATCCTAACAAGTCTATAGGAAAATTCTTTAATTGGGTATCACCTAACAGTGCTTTTGTAAAGCTTTAACTCGGTAAGCTCCTCATAGGGCATATTCTAGAAGAGTACAAACTTAGTGCGTACCAAATCCCACCGTGGTTTTTCCTATTTGGGTTTCCACGAGAAAAATATGGTGTCTTCATTGTGTGATTTATTATTTGTGGATGCAAACTTTGAAATTTTCTATCTCTATTAGTTGCTATTGAATGTTTTGGTACATAAAGTTTAAAGAGTTTTAAATCAAAGAATTTTTTGATTACTGATTCACCCCTCCCCTCTCAGTTATCAGACTTGTATTAACATATAAAATAATTTAAAGAATACACAACATCTTATATGGTAATATATTAAAACTATAGCTAGGATACCAAGAAAAAAGAAACACAATTATATCCAAGATGCTTGGCACAAAATAGTACAAGGTATCTAATCTAAATAATTATAGATGAAAAATTATTGAGTCTCACCCCATTAGATTTAGTGTGAAATGGGGAGACAAAATTGGGAATAGATTTCTTCTACATTTAAATAGGTTATATTATATTGCAAGTCCTTAAACCTGGGAGAAGGCTGGTTGACTACTTCACCTTGTGGGCCTCATCTGTGGGCATAACAAAAATATGGAAATATCTAGCTATAGTAGAAAAACTTTGAACAATCATTTAAGGAGTAGGAAGAAGTAGCATTGGAGCCAATTCAATGGTAAGAATTAGAAAGTATAATATAAGGTGGTGTGATTCATCAATAGGAGTTGATGAAGCTAAAGGAACAAGAGTTTGTTGTTGTGCTAACCACATTAAAAGTAACCCCAAGTATCTACATGGGGACATAAAGAGAAGATACAATATCCTAAAATGTTTTTTCATCTTGATAGGAACCATCAATTAAAGATCTAGGAACATTAATAGTTAAGAGATATTTGTAGGCATTCCTTCACCATGAAGCAATGCATTTACATTAAGAGAGTAGAAAATCAGAAGCCAAACTCTCAAAAAAAACATATCATCTAATTTTAAGGGGATACACTCACAAATATAGTAAACCTATCAAGCACGAACCGATACAATCATATCCAATATGCTTGAGATAATATATAGTAACTAGGTATCCAACCTAATAATGCTAGACCAAAAAATATTCAATCTCACTCACTTCACTTTAGTGTGAAATTGGGAGACAAATGTGGGAGAACCATTATTTTTCCTCTAAATGATAGTATAAGAAATATTATCTTACAAGTCCTTTGACTTGGAAGAAGGGAGTGTACTCCCCTTATATGGCCCATACATGAGCATAATATAAATGGAGAAACAACTATCTCTAGAGTAGCCAAATGTTTAACAAATGCACATTTAGGTAGAAGTAGCATTGAAGCCGATGGAATGGTAGACTAAACAAACATAATAGAAGTTGGGTGGAACTCACTAATAGGATTTTTTAGACTCCCGCTACAATAGTTGGTTTCCTAACTATAGTATGCAAACATTTGTGATTTCAATCTATGGTTGAGAAAAGTGATGCAGTTGGATATGGATTACTTTGTTTCTAATCATATCCACATTCACGATTAGTTTTTGAAACCACCTGTCATCCCACCATGTGTTACCATTGTGCACCCTCAACCTATCTTCAAATGAGAAGCTCCAAAGACAACTGCCTATGTGAAACATGTCCAAGTTGGTGCTGCATAATTTTATAAGAATGAGTCATGCTTCCTCAAAAATTGTAGATCCACTTGTCTATCACGTGGGATATCCCATAAGGATTTTTCAAATTTGGGAAACACCACCATGCATTTAGAGAGAATAATCACTATGAGTGGGACTAATAAATTAATTTTCACGATGGAATTTTTTTTTATAAAAAAGAATAGGTGGCACCCATGCCCAAAAATATAAAAGTTAATGATGTAAAAATCATTGACATGAGAGGCTATTATTAACCACCATGATTAAAGATAATGATGCAATCACACAAAAAATAGGGAGACTTATCTATAAAAACCCAAACCTATTGTAAGTCATGGAGTTAGAAATTTGCAATTATTTCTTCCTAACTGGGAGGAGCACTTCAGTTTTATTGTAAAATGTAGATAAATGTATTATTTAAGAACATTGTAATATTTTCTCTGTGCTGATTCTTTTTATAGAAGATCTTGTTAACTAATGTTGTCTTTTTTGTTGGGTTTAGGCACCATCAACCTTATGAATCCTTAACTTATTATTTTTCTAATGTCTACTTTAATTTACCCATAAGAGGTTAAGCCATTTAATCAATGGTGGTGAAAGAGACCATGTAGAGGAAAAGTCACTTTTATCATTTATCATTTAGGAAAAGGACAAAATAGCTAGGTATTCCCTCTTGGAATCCTCTATTTTGAGGTTTTCAAACACTTGTTATGGGTTTTAAGAGCATCTAACAACTATGAAAAATATCATAAGATTCTATGACAACTCCTATAATGGTTTATGATAGATCCCTTCCACGAGTGGACATACATGAGAGATTCTTTATGGCAATTGTAAGAGTGTCTATAAGAGGATATTCTTGGCAATTGATGTGAGGTTTTTTCTTGGCTAGTTTTACTACCTTTTTTTTTGTGAAATCACAATGGTATTCATCCTCACAAACTTACATAAATTGGTGCCTTGAGCTAGAGTTATTCATTTTGTCATGCTCAATTTATAGGGTATTGGAGTACTTCCATACTCTACAAAAGTATATAGAGAAGTGTATTGTTGTATTATTCATTAGATTATTAATTGTGTACTAATGAAACTACCTTCATAGGGTTAGTTTGACAATAAATGAGCAAATAAACTAAATTAACATAAATTAGTGAGCTATTTAATGCAATTAAAGCCAATAAGCACTCTATGGATCTCTATTTAACTATGCTAATGCTAACCTCTCAGCAAGCTTCCATTAGTGACAGCCTTAAAATAAGAATGAAACTAAATGATAATGAATTCAAGCCTATTTCACTCAAAACAATGCTCAAATTATGCTAAAATGTCTTTCTAGCTAAAATTCTCAATAAGTTTGATGCAATTCTCAGAGGTGTGTATCCATTCTCCTAATTTTAGCCTTGCTTTTATAGATTTTTGCAAGCATAGGGGAGTGGAGTCAATTTGATCATGGTTGAGTTTGAGTTAAGTCCATGGTTTCAACTTTAGGGACAATTTAAAGGGTTTATACTCAAAGCTTGGGACAAAGAGACAAAATGAGTAGTCAAGATGCTCTCACCTTATGAGTGATTGAGATTCGATTTTAGCTTGATCCATGTGAGCCCAATCCTTAATTCCTATTGGTTGAGGTATTTTCCTCCCATGTGGTGGGTGAGGGAAATTAGGAATTAATTAATTGAATTTAATTGATTTGTTTATCTATGTGTATCGCTTAAATGGGTTAATTTGATATTTGATTGAACTATGCAATTAATTAGATTAATTGCACAATTAATTGATTTATTTGATTTAATTGATTTGATTGGCTTTTGATTTTCAATTATTATTGGATTTTGTCTTGATTGTAATTAATTCTTTGATTTTTCCTTAGTTTCTCACTTGATTTGATCTTGACCATTTTTAGGTGATTACAAATTTCCCTCTTTGAATTGATGTGCAAAGCTCATTGGTTCAAAGATTGTTCAGTGTCTTGAAGCAAATTCCTGATTTTGAAGATTGATTTAGATACTGATGATAGATGTTGATTCCTAATGAATTTTTGATTGATTGATAGTCTCAATGGTCATTTTGATGATATATTTTTGATGTGATGCCCGATTTTGATGATTAATTTTGATACTGATGATAGATGTTTATTTTTGATGAATTCTTGATCGATTGATTGTCTTGATGGTCGTTTTGATGATAGATTTTTGATGTGATGCCTGATTTGACCTAATTTTATGATTTTGATGTCCTACTAATAAATGTGAAAAAATTTGTGGTTTGACGTAAGGGAGGATGGGGGGAGGGGCCAAAGGCACACCCTAACTAGATTCACCTTGTAGAGATCACACGCAGAAGCAAAAACACAAGTGAGAGAGAGAATGCGTAAACTTTCATATATTATCTTTAATTTGATTCAGACATGTTGGGCTATAAGGCCTTCCTAGTTTAGGCTAGATATTACAATCAAGTACAGAAGTCCTCCAACATGTGAGGATCTACCAAAAATCTCTAATCTTCTATCTTATATCTTCTAACTAAACTGACTCCCTAAACTCTAACCAAACAACTACATTTATACAAGAGGCTACTGAATCAAGTCGACCTTTAGATCCACCATCAATGAAAAGAACAACCAGATCTAGGTCCACACACTTCCCAATGATAGATACCAACATTAAATCCATGACCAATAATAAATGCAAGAGTCAGCCTCAACATAAATCCAAAATAAACAACTCAGTAAGCAAGGAACCTGAGTGCTAGACAAGCATCACCGAGTGCCAGGTAAATTCACCAAGCGCCAGAGAGATAACCGAGCAACACCGGTGAACAAAGGAAATTGAGCAACACCGAACCGACTCAGTCAAAGAAGGAACCAAGAAACATAGAAAACTTCAAACATGTTTTTGGTGACACGAGATTACCAAGCACTTGAGATGCTCTTACATCAAACACCTGGGGTTATTTGAAAATGATTCTCTAAATCATGAAACAGGTAAGATCCAAGTTGCATCCAACTCAAATTGTGAAATCCATGAACTATCTTCAATCGGTCTATTCTTCCACTTTACCAGATATTTCATATACTTTTTTCTCTTGTACTTCTGTCAATTCTTTGCTCCAAAATATGCTCAACTTCTTCCCTCTATTTCTTAGGATAATCATTCAGTACTATCATTTCTTCATCTAACTCATGATACTCATACAAATTAGAAATGTTGAATATAGGTGATATATCCATGTCATCAAGTAACTCAATCTCATATGCATTTCCACTATAAAATTTATTCAGTATCTTACAAGGACCAAACTTCTTCATTTTTAGCTTCCCATATGTTCCAACAAGAAATCTTCCTTTCTTCAAATGAACCATTACTTCATCACTGAATGCAAAAGTCTTATGTCTTCTTGATCTATCAGCTTTATCTTTTTATTTTTTATTACTTTTCTCCAGCTTATGTTTCACATCTTCATGCAATATATTTATGTACTTAGCAAATTTTACTCTATCAACACTTTTCTTTCTTTCATCAGCAATATCCCTCAAATCTAATATACCTCTCGGTTGTATGCCATTTACAATCTCAAAAGCTATTTTTCCAGTACTCCTATTCACTGAATTATTGTATGCAAACTCTACTTGTGCCAACACATAATCCTAATTACTCGGTGTGTCTCCAACTAAACATCTTACAAGATTTCCTAAACTTCTATTCACAACTTATGTATGTCCATCGGTTTGTGGGTGAAATGTACAACTATATTTAAACTCGATGCCAAACTTTCTCCAAAGGGTTTTCCAAAAGTATCCAACAAATTTACTATCTCAGTCAGAGATAATACTCCTTGGTAATCCATGCAATCTGACAATTTCCTTAAAGAAAAGATCTGCTATATGTATTGCATCTGATGTCTTTCTACAAGGTATAAAATGTGCCATTTTAGAAAATCTATCCACAAAAAAAAAAAAGAATCATTACCTCTTAATTTCTTCGGTAAGCTAAGAACAAAATCCATACTGATATCAATCCAAGGTTTCTCAGGAACAGAAATTAGATTATACAATCTAGTATTCTAACTTACTCCTTTTGCAACTTGACAAATTCCACAACTTTTCACAAATTTCTGAACATCTTTATATAATTGTGGCCAAAAGTATTTATCCTTAAGAAAATTCAATGTTTTATCAACACCAAAATGTCCAGCCAAACCACTACTATGTTTCTCTTTTATCAAATTAGTTCACATTGCTCCTCTCCGTATACACAACTGAATACCTTTAAACAACATACCTTCTTGAATAAAATATTCTTCACATTTAGTACTCGGTTGATCTTGAATAGGTGCTCTACACTTTCTCCGCGGCTCAGAAAAATTAGGATCAAATTCATAAGAATCTCTCATGTCATCAAAGCCAAGAACTTCAATTTTCATCTTGGTCATCAAAGATCTTATTCTACTCAATGCATCAACAACTTGGTTAGTGACTACACTCTTATTCTTCATCACAAATTTATAACTCTGCAAATACTCAACCCATTTCATATGTCTTTGATTCAACTTATTCTGACTACCCAAATATTGTAAAGCCTTATGATCGATATACAACACAAATTCACTCGGTATCAAATAATGTCTCCATTTCTTCAGTGCTTGAACAATAGTATAGAATTCTTGATCATACACAAAATATTTCCTTTTTACATCATTCAACTTTTCACTAAAGAAAGCAACAGGTTTACCTTCTTGACTCAATACAGCTCCTATTGCACTTCCACTTGCATCACATTCCACTTGAAATACCTTATTGAAATCAGGTAATACCAAAATAGGCAATTCAACAACCTTCTACTTCAGAGTCTCAAAACTTTTATCAGCTCCATGTGTCCACTTGAATTCTCTTTTATCTCCTCTCATAGTCTCAGTCACAACATTAAAAATTGAACTGAAATTCCTAATGAACCTTTGGTAAAAACTTGCCAAACCATGAAATGATCTTACCTCACTAGCATTCTCAGGCATAGGCCAATTCAAAATAGCTTCCACCTTTTCAGGATCCATTTTCAAACCATCAGCTGAAATCACAAATCCTATACACAATCTCCTCTTTCATGAAGGAACACTTTTTCAAATTTATCAGCAACTTTTCTTCTTTTAACCTCTGCAATACTTGTTTAACATCCAACAAATGTTCTTCTCTTGTCTTTACTAAATATCAAAATATCATCAAGATATACAATCACAAACTTACCCAAGAATTTCTTCAAATCTTCATTCATCACTCCCATAAAAGTACTCGGTGCATTAGTTAAAACAAAAGGCATAACCAACCACTCATACAAACCTTCTTTTGTCTTAAAAGCAGTCTTCTATTCATCACCTTCTCTAATTCTAATCTAATGATACCACTTTTCAAATCAATTTTGGTAAAATACTTTGCTCCAGTCAAACTATCCATTATGTCATCCATTCTTGATATAGGAAATGTATATTTCACTGTTATCTTGTTAATTTCTCTGGAATCAATACAAATTCACCATTCTCCATTCTATTTAGGTTCCAATACAATAGGTACTGCACAAGGACTCAAACTTTCTCTGATCAAACCTTTCTACAAAAATTCTTGAATCTATCGAATCAATTCCTGATTCTCGGTAGGTGTCAACCAATGTGGTGCCTTATTCAGTAAACTAGCTCGAGGGATTAGATCCATGTAGTGATCAATGCTTCTCTTCAGTAGAAAACCATCAAGTACATTATCATAAATGATTTCACTATACTCGGTGAGTAACTTATCAATCTCCTCAGGGATACTATCCTCTATTTTCTTACTTGGTTTGTTAGGAATCACAACAAAACATACATCATTCTTCTTCAAATCCTTAACAAACTTTCTTCCTTCCATCACACAAACTTTCACAAATGTGACAACATTGCTAACAGGTTCTTCCATCAAAGGTAACAAGATTTTTCCTTCTTCCATCATCCCAAATAGTATATTTATACAATCTCCCATCATATATAGCATGTCTATCATATTACCAAGGTCTACCCAACAAAATATGACAACAATCCATAGGCATGATATCACATAGCACCTTATCATAGTACTTTCCAATTTTCAAATTCACATAACATTGTTCACTTACCAAGAGTGTATGCTCATCTTTGATCCATGAAATTTGATAGGGCTTCGTATGTTCCAACCTTTTCAACTAAAACTTCATAACCATTTCCTCAAATGCCAGATTCTCCGAGCTACCACTGTCAATGATTACCTTCCAAACTTCATCAGAAAATCTACATTTGGTCTTGAACAAACTTTTCCTTACCGGATCCTCCTTATTACTTTCAGTCCAAAGTGCTCTCCTCACCATCAAGTTATTTTCCTTCTTAGGTACATTTGATGACTCTTCTTGCACCAAATCATTTCTACTGTTATCAACCTTCTTACTTGCATGTGTACACTCAATGATCTATGTCCTTCTTCTCCACAATTGTAACAAGTTCCTTAGAAACCACCTATATTATAACCACCTCAGTAGTTACTACCTCTACCTCTAGATGAACTTTCACCTTTCCACTCGGTCTTGCGGTTTCCTTTATCTAGATCTATCTTTTCAAGTTCAGATCTACTATTTTCACCATGAGATCTACCTCTTCCTATTAGGAAATCAGATCTTTGGGAATTTATTATATTACTGTTAAGTAACTATTCTAATATATAACAATATTGTGATGCTTTTATATATTGTACTGAGTATATATAATGTTGTGACCATAGGTGAAGGAGACAATGAGCATTGTTATTGATTGCTCAAACCCTATGATCACAGCATGTATATATATGCATATGATTAGTTAAATAGCAACCAACATGCCTTTTCATAAATGAACAGTCACGTCCAATAATCATTGTTTGGTATTAGTGTTAGCAACTGTTAACAACAGTCACTAGCACTAATACAAACAACATATTGTATTAGTGCAGTCGGCTGTAATAATGACTGAGCATGACATCCTTTATTCATTCATTCGACTTAATAGTCGATACTTAGCATTTTTAAGATTATCGAATATAGTTCGATTAATACCAATGTGACTTTAATATATATTACTATGTTATTATTATTATTATATTTCATCAATATAATAATAATAATAATAAGATAGTAATAATATAATCACAACTCTTCTTTATAATAATTTTTATACTATAATATATATATATAATAATAATAATAATACGAATGAAGCTATACCTTAACACTCCCTCTTAGCGAGTGAGTATTAAATATCAAAAGTCTATCATGACATTCGCCACTTCGGGACACACAAGTTAATGTAGTCTCATCATGAAAATAGACTTGAATATCATGATCTCCGCACAGTCGGGACACACAATTAAGTAGTCTATCTTGACACTTTGGTTAACTATTTACAAGATCGTCACCTTGAAATGTTAACCCACACAAAAATGATCATTTTACACAATATTGTAGTATACACATTTTTTATATTTATTCATGAATAAAAAACTTACAATTAAGAGGAATTTAAACCATACATCACAACTTGATCATGCCAAGTTTGTTTCTGAAGTATTCTATCTTCAGCTTTGCAAGTGGCTTAGTGAAAATATCAGCACTCGGTTCTTCAGTACTAATGTACTCTAGCTTTATGATATTTCTCTCTACCATATCTCTTATGTAATGATATGGAATCTCAATATGTTTGGACCTATTATGGAAAATTGGATTAACAAATAACTTGATACAACTTTGATTGTCACAGTGAATCATAGTTGGATCTAGAGATTTTCCAAACAATCCAAATAATAGCTTTCTTAACCATACAACTTCACGTGCTCCCATGGATGCTGCCATGTATTCAGCTTCAATGGAGCTTAATGCTACTGCTGACTATTTTCAATTGAACCAAGAGATCATAGCTGACCCAAGACTAAAACAACACCTTGTAGTGTTTTTTTGATCGGTAGTACTTCCAGCCCAATCAGAATCAGAATACCCTTGAAGATTGATTTCTACCTTTTCATACTTTAGCCCTAATCCAATAGAACCTCGTAGATATTCAAAATATGCTTGGCTGCCATTAAGTGTATTTTCTTGGGTTCACACATAAAGTGACTCACTACATTAGTTGCATAGTAGATGTCAGGTCTAGTGTTCATCAAGTGCATGAGAGATCCAATAATTTCTCTATATAATGTAGGATTAGTGGGTTCAGACTCTTCTGCTTCAATTTTGAGTTTGTGCAAATTTGTTTCCATAGGTGTGGATAAAGGCTTACATTCCATCATTCCAAACCTGGATAGTATATCAATAGTGTACTTTTGTTGATTTAGCAAAATATAGTCTTTCTTTTGAAAAACTTCCAAACCTAAGAAATAATGTAAGAGCCCTAAATCCTTCATGTCAAATTCAACAGTTAGCTCTTGCTTACATTTTGCAATAAGATGATCTTCCCCTATTATTAAGAGATCATCTACATAAAGAACCAAAATAACCACCATCTAATATCTCGAAGTAAATGTTAGGATCTGCATCATTTTTAGAATATCCTAACTTTGAGAGATAGCTGTTTATTCTTTCATACCAAGCTCTAGGAGCTTGTTTCAATCCATATAGTGCTTTCTTAAGTTTGCAAACATATTTTGATGCTTCATGTATAATGAACCCTTCTGGCTACTCTAAGTATACTTCTTCTTCAATGGTACCATTTAGGAATGTTATTTTTACATCCATCTGGTGTATCTTCCACCCCTTAGAGGCTGCTATAGCAATAATGGTTCTGACTGATGTATACTGAGCTACAGGAGAAAATGTTTCTTCATAATCAATACCTACTTTCTGTGAGAACCCTCTAGCAACAAACCGAGCTTTATGTTTTTCAATACTTCCATCAGGAGCATATTTAGTTTTGAATAGCCATCTAGAAGAGACAACAGTTTTGTTTTTAGGTCTAGGTACTATGTCCCAGACATCATTCTTTATTATAGATTGATATTCTTCAATCATTGCCTCTCTTCATGCTTGATTAGATAATGCCTCCTTAGGATTTGATGGTTCTGATTTATTGATTTCTATTATAAGGGCTACATAACATTTCTGAGTTCTTGTCCTTTTATTTTCATGAGATATTTCACTTGGTTCTACATTATTTTCTTCAATCATTTTCCTTGCCCATAATGGCCTTTTCTTATCATTGATTACATTAGTGTTTTCATTTTCAATGACTAGTAGTTCAGGTTCTTCCATATCCTCCCTCTCAATTTTAGCTGTGGGATCTTCTTCTATCTCTAGGATGTTATCCTCTTCAAAGTTTTTAAATGTGCTATTTTCATCAAATTTTACATCTCTACTTATCTCAACAGACTTTTGTCCTGGAATATAGATTCAATACCCTTTTGTGTTTTCACTATAACCAACAAGTATACCTCTCTTACCTGATGGTTCTAGTTTAGTCCTCTTTTCTTTAGGTACATGAATATATACAGGACATCCAAATATCCTGAGATGACTTAGATCTGGCTTGATCCCTGTGAATGCCTCTTCTGGTGTTATATTTTCTAGTATGGAGTGTGGACACCGATTTTGAATATATATGGTTGTATTTGAAGCTTCTACCCAAAAAGAAGTATGAAGGTTTTGATCGAGCATCATGACTTTTGCTGCTTCGATTATGGATCTATTCTTCCTTTCTGCTACTCCATTTTGTTGAGGATTATACAGCATAGTATACTCCCTCTTAATCCCAATAGAATTATAGAGCTCTTTAAATATGTCAGATTTGTATTCACCTCCATTATCTGATCTTAATACTTTTATTCTCTTGTCTATTTGATTTTCTACTAGTGCTTTGAATTCTTTGAATTTAGATAGTACCTCACTTGATTCTTTAACCTTAAGAAAGTATATCCAGATTTTCCGAGAATAGTCATCAATAAAGATAATATGGTATAGTGATCCTATTAAGGAAGGTGTTGACATGGGTCCACATAAGTTAGTATGGATCAATTCTAAGATTACTTTAGATTTGTGCTCACTTGTAGAGAAGGATCCTTTTATATTCTTCCCTAGTGCACAACCTTTACAAATACCAGAATGACCAGCTTTTAAGTGTGGAAGACTTGTAGTAATTTTTTTTTATCATAGGTAGGGCATTATATCTTAGATGTCCCAACCTCTTATGCCATAATTCACTATGGTTTGTAATTTCATGAGTTAGTGCTGATGGAATATGGATGAAGTGACTGAGAGGGGGGGGTGAATCAGTCAACCATAAAACACTTCACAATTAATTCTTTCTAGATCCCTTAGGATATCTTAACAATGTTATCTGTTTTAGCACTCGGTAAATAGATTGTAGTAATTTTGAAGATGCAGAAAGTATTAACAAAATTATCTTTTAGATATTCATCAGCACTGGTGTATGATTAAGATAGCAATTAAGAACACAAGAGACACAAGATTTAACGTGGAAACCCAATATGGGAAAAACCACCAATGTATCTAGATACTGATTTTCACTTTTCTGAAGTGATGCCCGGTTAGAAGCCAACCCGGTAAAAGGTTACAAAACACACTGTTAGGTGTGACCTTGTTAGAGGATTTAAAACACCCTGCTAGGAGTGGCCTGGTAAGAGGTCTTGAAAACAATTCAATGGAATTGTCACCTTGTTAGAGGATTTACAATATGGTTGTTAAACCAACTTGGTTAAGAGATTTAGAATTCACTGTTACAATGATAAGAAGGTAACAATGAAAAATGACCTGTATAATAATGCAACTGTCTTGCTGATTACAGATCTCTGTTCTGCATATGTGTGATCCTTCCTGATCGAATAAATATGTGCTGCACCTCAAGGATATCTGAACATCCTTCACAAATTCGCACACACCTTTCCTGTCTTTCTTCCGTAAATCTTCTGCTATATTTCTTGTTTATTTTTCACATTTGACCTTTTATTTATATGATTTTAGATTTGTCAAATTGACATTATTTAGTATAACAGTCGGCTGAATTAAGCAAACTCTATTTGCAAAAATCCTTCAAGGGCCGACAGTGCTCGGTGACCATAAATTTCTATAATCTTTCGGAGACCGAGGGAACTCGGTAAACACCGACAATCCTTTACCTTCGATAACTGATTGAACTCGGTAAACACTAACTTTTCTTCGACAACCGACTGAACTCGGTAAACACTAACTTTTCTTTGACAACTGACTGAACTCGGTAAACACTAACTTTTCTTTGACAACCGACTGAACTCGGTAAACACTAACTTTTCTTTGACAACCGACTGAACTCGGTAAACACTAACTTTTCTTTGACAACTGACTGAACTCAGTAAATGCTGAATTTCCTTTGGTAACCGAGTGAACTCGGTAGACACCGATTTTCTTTGATAACCGAGTGGACTCGGTAAGCACTAATATTCCTGTCTGGCAGACCGACTGAGCTCGGTAGTAACTGATTGCTGTGGACTATGACATTGTGTGACATCAAAGACAATACATAATTGAGTAGCAATTTCCTTCAGACAATTGTTTCCAACAAGTGCAGCTTTCTGGTCATTACATAGTTTGTATAGACTACCATCTCTTGTCCCTATAATTGTGGCATTTTTCATATTTGAATTTTTAGGCCATAGTAAAACTTTGTCTTCATTAAAGGTGACACAAAACCCTTAATCTGCTAGTCCTGATATAGAAACTAAATTTCTTTTGATTCCAAGTACAAATAGAACATCTTTAATTTGTAAGGATACTCCATTCTTTATCTTGATAGTACAGGTCCCTATTCCTTTGACTAGGTAGGTGGAGTTATCCCCAATAGTTACTTCTTCGGTTGAATAATTTTCAAGTGTTTCAAACTAATTTTTGAATCCGGTTATATGTCTTGATGCACCACTATCAATTATCCAAGTTCTATTATTTGAATTTAGTTCACTTGAGAGAGTTGTAAAGAAAAGTGGAATTTCTTTTGCTTCAGCTATGGTGGTTTGAGTCTTTTGTATTTCAGGACAGTGTCGATGAGTGTGCCCATATTTATCACATTTGTAACATTGAATTTTAGAAAAATCTCTTTTGAATCCCCTCTTTCTTTTGAAGGATTTTCTCTTTTTGTTGTGAGACTTTGTATTGAGAGCTTGTGTTTCTCCCTCTTTCTTTAAACCTAGTCCTCTGGTAATGAGTCTTGATTCTTCTTGAGTGCAATTGTTTTTAAGTTCATCAAATTTTGTTAAGGGTGGACGAGTGCTTATACATTGAATGAAATTCTCCCAAGATGTTGGTAATCCTCTTAGTGCTATTAGAGATAATTCTATGTCTTCTACATTGTTACCAATAGAGAATAGTTGATCTTGAATTTCAGCAATTCTTAGGAAATAAGATGTAACTATTTCCCCTTTATTCATCTTTATTGATAATAGTTGTTCCTTCAAGGTTAATATTCGACTTGTATTGTTTATTTCATATGATTCTTGAATTTTCTTGAAGACCTCATATGTTGTTGTTAATCTTGCTATACTTGGGAGAATGGAATCTTTAACTGAATCAACAATTAATTTCTTGGCTTTATTGTTCCTCCTTTTCCAAGTTGTTTTCTCTACTTCATCTGTAGGCATTTCTTTTTCCACTTCTAGGAATGATTCTAATTCTAGTTCTTGCAATAGTGTGGTGATTCTAATTTTCCATGATAGAAAATTTGATGCTCCTTACAATCTGTCTTCCATTCTAATTCTAGTGGTCATTTTTAATAATTTGTGATGACTCTTTACTTTTAAGTAATATTTTTATTTTGTATTCCAATCAAATAATAATTCAAAATTTAATTCCCTTTAACTCTGCTCTGATACCATGTTAGGAAATCAGATCTTTGGGAATTTATTATATTACTGTTAAGTAACTATTCTGATATATAACAATATTGTGATGCTTTTATATATTGTACTGAGTATATATAATGTTGTGACCACAAGTGAAGGAGACAATGAACACTGTTATTGATTGCTCAAACCCTACGATTATAGCATGTATATATATATGCATATGATCAGTCGCTAGCACTAATACAAACAACATCTTGTATTAGTGCAGTCAGCTGTAATAACGACCGAGCATGACATCATTCATTCATTCATTCAACTTAATAGTCAATACTTAGCATTTGTAAGATTATCAAATATAGTTCGATTAATACCAATGTGACTTTAATATATATTACTATGTTATTATTATTATTATATTTCATCAATATAATAATAATAAGATAGTAATAATATAATCACAACTCTTCTTTATAATCATTTGTATACTATAATATATATATATATATATATATATATATATATAATAATACGAATGAAGCTATACCTTAACATTCCTCTAGGAAATCTACCACCTCTACCTCTTTTTCTTTGCTCATGTCTCTTGTTCAATTTCTCCTTAGCTTTCAATGCAATTTGATAAGCCTCTTCAATGTTCTCCAATTTGACCAAAATGATTTCTTCTTGGATAGAAACTCTCAAACCATTCAGGTATCTAGCAATTATTTCCACATCATCTTCATCATGTCCAAATCTGATATCTATTCTATAGAATTCCTCAGTATTTTCTTTTATCGAGCTATCTTTCTGCCTCAAACTTTGCATTCGCCTAACTAGGTTAATTTGATAATCACAAGGTAAGAACTTTCCTTTCAATTTATTCACCATTTTATTCCATGCCTTAATTTTGTCTTTGCATTTCCTCTTTCTGTCCAACTATAGATGTTCCCACCATAAGGATGCATGAGTTTTCAATTTTGTGCTTGCAATTTTCACCTTCTTTTCCTCGTGGTCATTCTCATATTCAAAATATTTTTCCATCTTGGTGATCCAGTCCACCAATTCATCAAAATAAAATTTTCCACTATACTCAAGAGGATTAAAGTGTGGTGTAGACTTCAGATTTGTCAAAGCTTTCAACAATATTTCCTCACCTTGATCCATCACCGATGTAGGTTCTACATCAACTTGTTCTTCCTCAATTTCATCATCACTAACATCTTCAAGATGTCTTCCTCTTCTCTGGGTTGTTTCAACATCTTCTAATATAGCAGCAAGTTGTCTCAACATGTCTTCCAAACCTAGATCTACATCTCACCTCCCACTAACCATCTTGAAACCCTCTGCAATTGCAGGTTAGATCACAATCTTCTACCCCACAATAATTAAACTAGGGTTTGACAAGAAGGAACCCTCAAACCTAGATTTGCAAACCTACATCCAAATCTCACCTCGCTCTGATACCACTTGATGCAAGGGAGGATTGGGAGAGGGGCCAAAGGCACACCCTAACTAGATCCACCTTGTAGAGATCACACGCGGAAGCAACAACACAAAAAGTGAGAGAGAGAATGCATAAACTTTCATATATTATCTTCAATTTGATTCATACATGTCAAGTTGTAAGGCCTTCCCAGTTTAGGCCAAATATTAAAATCAAGTACAGAAGTCCTTCAACATGCGAGGATCTTCCAGCAATCTGTAATCTTCTATCTTTTATCTTGTAACTGAACTGATTCCCTAAACTCTAGCCAAACAACTACATTTATACAAGAGGCTACCAAATCAAGTTGGCCTTCAGATCCACCATCAATAGAAGGAATGACTAGATCTAGGTCCACACACTTCCTAATGATAGATACCAACATTAAATTCATGACCACTAATAAATGCAAGAGTCAGTCTCAATAGAAATCCAAAATAAATAACTTGGTAGGAAAGGAAACCAAGCACTAGACAAGCATCACCAAGCACCAGGGAAATTCACCAAGTGCTAGAGAGATAACCAACCAACACCGGTGAACAAAGGAAACTGAGCAACACTGAACCAAATCGGTCAAAGCAGGAACCAAGCAACACAGAAAACTTCAAACATGTTTTTGGTGACACAGGATTGCCAAGGACCCGAGATGCTCCTACATCACATTTAAATGCTCTGTCCTTAGTTTGATTATGTTGATGATATCACTAATGATTTGAGTGTATGCCCCCTCATAAATGAAATGAAATTTGATTGTGGTAAAAAAATTTGTGTTTTTGATCATTTTCGTCCAATATTTTCAATAATGTGTTAATTTTGATTTCATTTCCAATATTGTTTTTATGATGTTCGGATGACAAATGCCCCTGATTTGGTTGATTAGGTATTCAAATTGGCTCCTGGGTCATTTTCTACTAAAAATCACCCCTTTTAGGATAAAAAAGGCTATATATAGGGGTCAAAAGTCATTTTTACTATTCATTTTCACCTCTCCTTTTGATTTTTCCTCCTTTGAGTCTTTTGAGCTATGATGATGGTGGTGCCTTATCGAGAGTATAGATTTGAGTGTGGTCATCGATATCAACAGCCAATAGACTATGGACCTCTGGTATGTACCCTTGGAAACCTCTCAAGTCAAATTTATGTATTTAATTTCAAAAAAAATGGATTTTTATAGGTAAAACTAGATTTTTTTCCACTTTTAAATGAAACAGCACATTTAAGAATTCTTGCAATGCATACACATTTATTTTTGTGCATCTACAATTTTCTACAGTGCATTCAAACATTTTAGTAGCACGTACAACCAAGAACCCTAGGTCAACATTTCACATTTACAAATTTCTTTAGTGCGTATAAATCATTTTGCACATTTGAACCTTTTAGTAGCACGTACAAGTAATTCATGCAGCGCGTATGAAATCCCTCTACGCGTACACATTGTTGTTGCACTTTTGAGATTTTTAGTTACATGTTTAAACTTTTAGATGACACATTTGTGTTTTAGCGCGTACAAGCATTTTAATAGCATGCACAACCATTTTTGCAAATTTTTAGGTTTATCAGCTAGTTTTATTGCTTAGTTGATTTCATCGATCAATCAATTAGCTTGGTTGATGATTCATGTATTGAAACAAGTCATTTAATGTCAGTTATAGTCATGTGATGCTGAATTTTTATTGTCAATCCTGATTGGTTGGTCAATTGTGATGATGAATTTTTCATCTTCTCTAAATAGAATTGGAAAAATTGATAGTGGTCTGATAAGTTTTAGGATGTCAATTGACTTGTGATGATTCAACATTTGATGATTTTGATTACTAATGTGATTTAACTTTCTTCTGCAGGCTCCCCCTCAGAATTTAGCCATTCGAGGGTTATTTCCATTACCGTTTGAGATGATTGACGATCTCAGTGGGTAGGAGCACCTACTGATAGGTGGATGTGGACTTTCTTTCCTTCTTTCTCTACCTTGATTCTGAGTGAATTGAGGACTACTCACAACTATGGAAGAGAGGTGGCACTATAAACATAATACTTTTCATTTACCAATGGGAGAGATGACAATCACTCCTAAGGATGTTTACAGATTGTTGTGGATCCGTACACATGGAGAGATTATATATTACGACCAGTAATATGATGGTACCATTTTCAAGAATTTGTTTGGTGACCCTACTATCAACAACAATAGCATTCTCTGGACATAGTTCACTTCCTTCCCTGTTCTTCTTGCAGTACTTGGAGTACTAGTCGGTGGATTTTGTAATACCCCAAAAATGGGCTATAAGTTCATTAATCTTCTACATCAACACATCGAACAAAATTGACATCGAAGTCCTAATCTAAGGCACATCTAAACATCATCGAATCATAATTGATTATCTTAAATTCTGCATCTGGGAATATTCCTAGCAATATTCCTAATTATCTTAATTATCTTTAATTTAATGATTATTTGGCAATAAATCACATTTATCCTAAGTTTGATTAATTGAATATTTTCATATTTAATTAATTGGATTTAATTCTGCCACTTAATTATTTAATTAAATTTAATTATATTTATTCCTAATTATTATTATTTAATTTTGACAATAAATCAAAATTCCTATCATTAATTGATTAAATTCTTATTTAATTAATTAAAGCAAGTTGTCATTATTTAATAATATAGTTTTTAATAAAAGTTTGATAAAATAGTTAATTAACCCATAAATTAATTATTTTATTTCAAAAATAAGTTAAATTGAGAATAAATCACTTTATTTATTTATTAAATCATAATTATCCATGTGCACATTCAAGGACCAGTTAAACTCAAATTGGAAAATCAATGCAAGTTGTTAGCTTTTTGAAACTCAACATCTTTTTGAGTTTTAAAGTCAATCTAAACTTCTAATTCAAGTTGAACTGTGCTTTTGCATGATTTTTGTGACTTAATTATCTGTTATTTAAAAATAACTCAAAAATCAACCTGAGTTATTTGAGTGATTTATGGCTTTTTCTCATGCACTTCCAAAGCCCTAGATTTCTATAAAACCAAGGCTCAACTCTTCATAATTCATCTCGCAAATTGCAAACTTACTCTACAGGAATCATAGGATATCAGATTTGGAGAATTTGCGCAATTGGAGCTTGAAAGATAAATTTGAGGATTTGAAGCTTTGTGAGATCAATTTCAAATTCATAGCTTTCATATTATTGTTAGAATTTTCATTCTCATATCATATCATTCCTAGATTAGCATTGCATATCAATTTTCATATTAGCATAGATTTCATATCATTTTTCATATTATTGCATCTAAAATCCAAAAAATATAGATTAATTGCATTCATATTTCATATCAGTTTGGCATTCAAATCCTTCATTTAGGTGTTGTCTAGGTCACTGATCTCGATAACAATCTGAGAACATTAATCTCGCACCTACTAGAAGGTAGTAAATCGCTTGGTTAAATTAGATTTCAATTTTGCACGATTTTGATTTTTGCTAACCTCTAATGTTTTACTGAAGTGTTGTGTCTATAGATCAGGTACAATTTTCACACACACATTTCTGGCACCCATCGTGGGGCCCTGAAACAGGTTTCCAATTCAATTCTATCAATTTCTATCTTTTTCTCCTCAATTTCTGTGCAAAAATATGATTTTGTTTATTCGTACAATCTTTGTACGAGTTTCTAACAAAAGTCATATGATTTTGAACCCACTGTCATACGACAGTTGACTGAGTATCATTTCATCAAGCACCCACTATCGTTTGGAGGCTGGATCATCGTTTCATCAGACACCCAGTGTCGTATGAGCTTTGGCATTAGGTTTCAATTATCGTCTGGTAACAGACCCACTGTCGTACGAGTTTCAGTACTAGATTTCAATTGTCATTTCATTTTTGCAGGCAGTTTGTCAGATTTGATTTTTGGATTTTGACTGATAGCTAACCCTAACAATTGAAATTTACTATTTTTGATTGATTTCTGCTGGTTTTGATTGGAAAAAATGCAAGAATTGCTCAAAATCAGGTAAACATCTACTAAGCGCGTTGCAAGGATCTCAGGTATTCCACTTATGCTGATAATATTTTGATTTGAGGCTTAAAATAAATCTCTCGTGTGTCTAGCTTGGGTGATTCTTTTCATGCTTTTGTTTTACACACTTGCATAATTGATACTAGGTTGTGACCCCTTAAGGATTCATTAAGTAGTCTCAGATACTTGTGATTGATCTTGATTGCTATCTTGGTTATTGGACTCGCTAATCTATTGGCCCCTCATTCTGCCTCGTGGTTGCAATCTTAGCGCCATAAAGGGGAGGGGTCAATAGGACAAAAGCGTTAAGTGTTCCACTTGGCAACCCTTTTGTTCTTTTAGGAACTCACTTGTTTTCTAAGTTGGAAACTCATTTTTTAGCTTGTGTGAGGTGTTAAGTGTTCCACCTTGTGGACTCATCTCATATTTTCTTTAAGCGTTAAGTGTTCCTCTTTCTGCTTTTTCGATACTTTTGGTAGATTTTCTTTTGGAAACATACATCTGTGCTCACATAGTAATTAGGCCCTATGAACACTATTCATGATTCTTGAGAGATTGGATTCCCAGTGAAATCCTTCTTGATGATAGAATCCTTGTAGGTAGGGAGGATACTTAGTGTGTTTCACATTCAACTTGGTTAGTGCATCTTCTCTTATTGATCGATACATTCTCTCCCAGGAGAGGTTGATAGATCATGTGGGATAGACATCATGAGCTTTGGTGAATCAAAATTGGTTAGTGCATCTTCCCTTATTGATTGATACATTCTCTCTCCGGAGGGTTTGATAGATCACGTGGGGTTGATATCATAGACCTTGGTGAAGCAAAACTTTGTCTTAGCATGTCGGATTAATCTGCTTGCTTTGTTTGGGTTAAAAGTGAAGAGGCATCAAAACCTTGGATCTGAAGCCAAGTCCCCTTGTGGTATACTATTGTGAGTCACCTTTAGAGAGGGTTAACCGTAGCAGACAATCCCTTCACAGGGTAAACTATGTTGACAGAACCTCAAGCGGTAATAGCCATTTTCATCATGGTAGTGATAGCCACTATATAAATGTCCTTGTGGAAGAAATCTCCATGGGTATGATTCATTGTTGGGTTGTCAGATCTCCCTAGCAGCGCCTAAAGATTAAGTTCTTAGACTGTGTCAAAACCCTGGTGCGTCGGGATTGGAGTTCACCCCTTTGGATCATAAAAGTTGTAGAGTCAAACCATTACTAAAAACCCTAGCGAGGCCAAATTTTCATTTTATAGGGTATATGTGCATTATTGCAAAACATTTTTGGAACATACACAATTAGCGCTTCTGAGGATTAGAATGAATAAGTCACTTGATTGTTCATGCGCAAGGTTTCTTTTGCCCTTGTTCATTGTTTTCAGACATGCATTAAAATTACATGCTTGCAATTTTGCATGCTTGTTTATCTATTTGGTTATTGAAAATAGACTAATTTGTTACAATCCTCAAATTTGGACATTGAAATTTGCAAACAATTCAAATCTGAAAACTCAAAATTTGCAAAATCTGAAATAAAATCTTTTTCTGGAGTCAAAAGTCATCTCAGGAGGTCAGAAAGTCATACAAGTTTCCATCAAGTGTCATTTCATTACAACTCATCTGTCGTATGATTGAGCACCCAGTGTCGTACAAGTTTCCATGCCAGAAAATTCTCAAAGTCAAAATCTTGCAACTGTCATATGAGATTTTCAACTATCGTTTCATTGCTACCCAACTGTCGTATGAGATTTTCAACTGTTGTTTCATTGATACCCAACTGCGTATGATAACCAACCCAATGTCATACGAGTTTTGATGCCAAAAAATTCTAAGATTCAAAATCTTTCTTGCAATTGTCATACGAGTTTTGCAACTATCATTTCACAACATACCCACTATCGTACGAGTCTGCAGAGTGTCATTTGGGAAATTTTTGAAAGTTGTCAAAAATTGTCAAAATTGCTAGATATTTACCTTTTTCAGCCTAATTTCAAAATCTGTCAAACGAATCACTATGTCAGGAATAGAGCAGTAGCTATTAAGAGTCCAATCATTTTCCTAAAGTGGCCTTTTGAATTTGATTCAGCCTTTTGTTTAATCGATTTGAGTCCTTATCATCTTGTGTCAAAACCTTGTCATAACTATCAATCTTCAATCAATCATCAAAATGACTAAGTGTTGTGATATCTTGTCCGCTATCTTTTGGGAACCTACCCATCCATCTAGGGAATAGTATCCTTCATCCACATCTAATCAAATCTTCAAATCAATCAAACCTTGACAAGGTTGTGTCATCTGATCATCTTGATTCAATTCATTCTTTGGTTATCTGGATCTTATTCTTTTGTTTCACTTGAGGTGAATGGTGGAGACTAGAGCTTCCTCTCACAAGAAATCTCTCACCACTCTCCAAACTCCAACTCTTAAGCAACTCATCAATTTTGGTCTTTATGAGGATGACGGTCTTGGCAACTATCGATTGAAATCTAGTTACATACCTCCTCCATCAACTCACGGAGGTACTCAACATACCCCTCATCAATCTAATCTAGGGATTCCATGAACTCCTACCATGTCTCAAGCAGGGACAAATTTTGGCTCTCAAAGAGCTCAATCTCAACATGGTGCAGATCAGGAACCCACACTTGAAGAAATTGCTCAATATCAAAATGATGATAACTTCAAACGAATGATGAAGCATTTCTTGAAAGAAGATAGAGAAGCATACTTTTTACAATTATCTCATCAAGGAGCTAAACTTCCTCCCAACTTTAATGTTGAAGACATCATTACACATGAGGAAGAGAATCCACTCATAGCTATGACGAAATAGATGCATGCTATACAAGTTGAACTTAACAATCTCAAGAAAGAGAACAAACCTAAAGAGTTATCCATGGAGGCTATATGTCCTTTTCCATTTGACAAAGACTTGTAGATGCCACCATTTCCAAAAAGAGTGGAGATGCCAAAGTATGACAAGTATGATGGACACTCTGATCCTCAAGATCATGTCAGAGAATTTTGTACGCAATCAATGGAGTTCATGCATGAACCGACCTATCTGATGCGTCTCTTCCCTCGATCTCTAGGGGGAGCAGCCATCCACTGGTTCTCTAGACTGCCTTCTACTATCAAAACTTTTGAGGAGTTGATCAAATTGTTCTACCAGCAATACTCCTACAATATTCAACACCCGGTCACCATGATCGATATTTGTAATCTCAAACAATACCCAGGGGAACCATTCCTAACATTTCTCAAGAGATGGAGGAAGAAGTTCTCTCTATATGCCAGACCTATTCCAGAAATAGAAAAATTAGAAATCTTCATCAATAACCTTGTTCTAGAAATCAATTATCCTCTACAAATGCAAGATCATACATCTTTTGATAAGATGGTGGATAATGCTATCAAAATCCAAAAAGTGCTTGTAAAAAAAGGAGAAATCACACTTCAAAAAGACAAGTATGAATCAGGATCTAGTTCTAAAGACAAGAACAAAAATTGGAACAAGAACAAAGGCATCATCACATATGGCATTGTTGACACTGTTTGTGCCCCATCAAAGGCACCAGCCTACAATCTCACTCTTGGCACTCAAGCCATTAAAGCTTCAGAGAAAAAGTCTTCTCAACCATCTCAAAGGAAGCCAGAATACAAAAAATGGGATAAACATCAAAAATTTACTCCTCTAGGAGAGTCTTTAGAATTAGCTATGAAAACTCTACTGGCTGATAACATCATCTCTTTACTACCAATCTGACCAAATGATCAGGACCCCAAACTGAAATGGTGGAGAGAAAATGAATTCTGTGATTTCCATCAGAGTAAAGGTCACAAAACTAGTAGTTGCTACCACTTGAAGCATACCATTCAAGATCTGATCGATAGTGGAGACATCACAATTGACAATCCCAAGAGCAATAATGATCATACAGCATTCACAGAACCATTTCTGAAACATGGTCAAGAATTTTCAACTTCTCAGCCTAATATGGGGGCAAAAGTCAACTATGCCTACCCTGGAAATAATGTTGTCATCAATATGGTTGAACCATGTCTCTCTGAAAGTTGCAATGTCATCACAATTGTACAAAGAGATAGAGATCATTCCTCAACTAACGCAGTTACTTGATCACAGGCTCCAATACATCTGAAAGGACAAATCCCAGATTCATCAAATTTCCCTAAGGTGCCCTTCAATCTTTCATCTACTTCTAAACAGAAGGTTGCTTCCAAATCTTCCAATCCAAAGGATACAAGGCCTGTGTCTTATAGCATTGTTCAACAACTCTAGCACACTAATGCAAAAATCTCCATGTTTGAGTTGCTTTGAATATCTCCAGCTCATAGAGCCATTCTCGATAAAGCTTTGCTCGGTTCCAATGTTCCTAATGACCTTGATTTAGATAGGTTCCAGACTATGGTTGGACATCTTACATCTCCGCAGTATATCTCCTTTTCAGAGGAAGATGACAACTCCTTGAGTCACCCACATAATCAGCCTTTGCATATAGAAGTCTTGATCCAGAACTGTAGAGTCAAATGTGTGTTGATAGATGGGGGCGCTAGCCTAAACATTTGTTCTTACAACTTGATCACACAATTGGGATTTTCAGAATTGGCTATTGATCCTAGAAAGAAAATAGCTATCAAGGCCTATGATGAACAAAAAAGATCTTTTAAAGGCACCATTGTCTTACCTATTAGAGTGGGTCCAATTATCAAAGATACCATTTTTCAAGTGCTTGATCTACCTTTGGCCTACAACATCCTTCTAGGGAGACCATGGATACATGAAATGAAAGCTATTCCTTCTACATACCATCAATGTTTGAAGTTTCCTTATGAAGGAGTAGAGGTTACTATCCCCGTAGATCTGAATACAACTTGCAACACCTTGAAGGAAAGTACAGATAAGCTTGTACCTAATAATAGAGAATCTTCTATTGAACCAACTAAAGAAGCATCCACATCTAAAATGGAAGATCTTGCAAAAGAGGTTAATATCAAAGAAAATAGTATGGGAGAATATACTATCGAGCCAGTCTTATCTTTGACATCTCTCCCTATCTCACCTAAGTCTTATGGGCAATCTTTGAAACAATCCAAACCAGACTCTAAAGAACCTCTTGAAGCATATAAAAAGAATTTTGTAGCAGAACAAGTATCCAAGAAAGAATTTGAAGAGGATGAGGCTGTGCTATCATGACTGTACAAAGATGAACCTGAATCTCAAGTTGTTCAAACTGGTGACTCTGTAGTCTCCAAACTCCCTTCCAAGTCATATGGTCCAGAAGATAAATTAATAGCTAAGATGAGATATTCAGGTAAAGGACCTCTAGGAATCAAATGAAAAGGTCTTGAGGTACCTCTCCCACATACTGGTAGAGAAAATAAAAACAAGGTTGGCTTAGGCTTTAAGAAGAAACCCTGTCACCTCAAAGGTAATTGCTCTCATGTCATAGAGCAGACCACAGCAGGGGAACCTCTTCTTAAGAAAGAAGAAACAGAACCATCCGATAGTGATTCAGATAGTTCAGAACTCATCCCCTATGAAAAATTTCCTAAAGAGATCAAAGACCTTCTTGATGATAAAGATGATCCTATCAAAAGAATTAATGTAGTAGAAACACAAGAACCTACTATCAATCAAGAGATAGTTGCAGCACAAGAACCATCTAATCTCCAAAACAATCAAGAAGAAGGAAGTGGTAGTGATTCTGAGATAGAGTCTTATGAGTATGAATACAAATCAAAATCTAAGGGTAACCCTTCTTGGGGTATTCACCTTGACTTTACTCATGTTCTAAGATTTCCTAGAGATCCTGAATTAGAAGATGAATCTAATGACTATGAATGGGGAGTCATCCCAGACCAGATGAGCTTATCACAGAGAAACATGTTGATGTTATTCACCAATATGCACCTCAAACCAACGTAAGTCTAGAGCGAAACGATGAACCTATGGCTGAATTGGACTCCCATGATGACATTGAGCCTATTCACAAATTGGATGTCTTAAGTTGTAGTATCACCTTTGAACTCGAGCATCAGGTTAGGACCAATGATGATAGATTCATATCCGTAAACATTATCTCCCACTCTTTCCCTACTTTGACTATCAAATATCCAGAACTTATTGATCAAACCTCCACGAATCCAAGCCATGGTATTTATACCTTCCCAAATGACTATGCCCTTTCTTGCTACCTCAATGTAGTTGAGCCTATGAGTACTTCCATCAGTCAACCGAGCTTCAGCATGACCGAGTCAGACATCAAATATCTTAGTCAGAAAAACAAGAATAAAAAGAAAAAGAAAAAGAGTTATGAGGGTGAAAACCACTTTGTGGAAAACTTAGAACCTACAAAAGTAAAAATAAAAGACGTATCCAAAGGTGAAAACCTCTCTGAGGTGCCTAAGGATGAGATATTTGATGTCCTGCCGAGTCATTTACAGGATAGATCTCCAATTCTAATTGAGCCCACTCAATCCATCAATTTGGGTACAACAGAGGAACCACAATTGGTACATGTAGCACAATCATTATCAGAAGAAGAGAAGCAAAAATTTACAACATTCCTAACAGAGAAGAAGATCAACTTTGCATGGAAATATTCAGATATGCCAGGATTGGATCCCAATCTTATAATGCATCATTTATCTATTGCTCCAAATGTCAAACCTATCAAGAAAAAATTAAGAAAGATGCATCCTCATGTTGCACTCTTGGTAAAAGCTAAATTAGAGAAGCTCCTAAATGCCAGATTCATCTAAGTTATTGACTATGCAGAGTGGATCTCTAATATTGTACCTATTTCTAAACCAGATGGCTCAATCAGAGTGTGCACAGACTTTAGAGATGTGAATAGAGCATGCCCTAAGGATGATTTTCCACTACCTAACATTCATATGATAGTGGACATGACTGCAGGTTTTGAGATGTATTCCTTAATGGATGGTTTCTCTGGATATAATCAAATAAAAATTGCTCCAGAGGACCAAGAGAAAATTACTTTCACATGTGCATGGGGCACCTTCTGTTGGAATGTCATGCCATTTGGGCTTAAAAATGCTGGTGCTACATATCAAAGAGCAATGACATCTATTTTCCATGACATGATGCATCAAACTATGGAAGATTATGTTGATGATACTTTAGCAAAATCTATGATCAGAACTGAACATCTAAAGGACTTGAGCATGATCCTAGATAGAATGGAAAAGTTGAGTCTCTGACTAAATCCTAAGAAGTGCGCTTTTGGTGTCACTTCTGGAAAGCTCTTAGGATACATAGTTTCAAAGAAGGGCATTGAAGTTGATCCAGCTAAATTCAAGGCTATAATAGAGATGCAACCTCCCATGAATATCAGTCAAATGAGGACATTGCAAGGAAGAGTTCAATCTATCAAAAGATTCATATCATAGCTAGCGGACATATCACAGCCTTTTACAAAAACATTACATAAAGGTGTGACCTTTGCATGGAATGAAGAATGTGAGAATAACTTTAACCATATCAAGAAGTATCTATCAAATCTACCTATCTTGATGCCTCCTATTCATGGGAAGCCATTGATCTTATATGTCTCCACAATGGCCACATCATTGGGGGCATTACTAGCGCAACATGATGAAGAGAAAAAGGAAAGAGCCATTTATTATATAAGCAGAACATTGGTGGCGTATGAAAAGAACTTTTCTATGATTGAGAAAGCTTGTCTCACTGTGATCTTTGCATCGTAGAAACTGAGACACTATATGTTAGCTCATACCATGCATCTAGTAGCAAAAATTGATCCACTAAAATACCTACTAAGCAAGGCTGCCCTCACAGGTAGACTGGCTAAATGGGTCATGCTTCTAAGTGAATTTGACATTGAATATGTTGAAAGAAAAGCTATAAAAGGTTAAGTTATTGTTGATCAACTAGTAGATGCACCCATGTTTGATGACACACCAATGCAAATGGAATTTCCAGACTCCTCTATTATGCACCTATCTTCTAGAGAATGGCAATTGTTCTTTGATGGCTCCTATACATAGAATGGATCTAGAGCAGGCATATTGTTCATAACTCCTCAAGGATACTCCATCCCAAAAGCATTCAGACTAAATTTCCCCTACACAAACAATATTGCAAAATATGAAGCCCTTTTGAATGGTATGAAAATAGCAATTGAATGGAGAGTAACAGAGCTACACATTCATGGAGACTCTCAACTTGTTATTCATCAAGTTAATGATGTGTACCAAACTAAAGATGAAAAGCTCATTCCTTACAAGAGAATGGTAGATGATCTTAAGAAATATTTCATATCTATCACATTTGAACAAATTCCTAGAATGGAGAACAAGGCCGCCGATGCAATGGCAACACTATCTACTTTATTACAGCAACCTGAACATGAGCTATGCTATGAGTTTCTGGTGGAAGCACTATCTTATCCTGCATATGACTCCCCTGAAACCTGCATGATCTGCACTATTGTAGGTCATGATTCATCCTAATATAAAAACCTATTTTCCTATCTCTAAGACCAAATCATCCCCGATACCTTCAATCGCCATGAAAAGAGATACCTTCTCTATAATGCCTCCCAATATGTCATCATTGGTCATGATCTATACAAACGAGGTCTAGATGGTACGCTACTTAGATGTTTAGAATGGGAAGAATCTCAACGTGCATTAGAGGAAGTCCATGATGGTATTTGTGGGTCACACTCGAACGGTTTAACACTAGCTCAAAAACTTATTAGGGCTGGGTACTATTGGCCTGAAATGGAGAAAGAGGCTATCAAATTTGCTAAGAATTGTTAAAAGTGCCAAGTGCATGGCAACTTAATTCATGCTCCAAGGAGGGATCTAATCCCCTTTACAACATAATGGCCTTTCCATCAATGGGCATTTGATCTTATCGGGATGATTCATCCTCATTCTTCTAACGGACATACCCATATAATCACAGCCATAGATTATTTTACAAAATGGGTAGAGGCGGTCCCTTTGACACAAGCAATAGGGAAATAGATATCAATGTTCATATTGAACTATATCATATGCAGATATGGGATACCTCATTCCATAATCACAGATAATGGTGGGCAATTCAGGAATAAAGACCTAGATGATCTATGTGCCAAATTCAAGATCACCTAACATTGGTCTTGCATAGATCTTGTGATCTATGATTAGTGCAAGATCACCTATAATCATTAAAGATCTATTAGGTGATCTATTAGGTGATCTTGCACATAGATCACCTATTCTATGCCAAATTTAATTAAAGATCTTGCATAGAATAGTAAACAAAACTGGTAGAGACTGGCATCTCATGATTAATCCAGCTCTATGAGCCTACAGAACAAGTATCAGAACACCTACAGGGGCTGCACCTTTCACTTTAATTTATGGGTCTGAAGCGGTACTGCCTATTGAGGTAGAAATCCCATCACTCGGAATTAGAATGCATGGTCTAGTAACTGATGATGACTACAGAGTGTCTAGGATACAAGAACTGGAACTACTAGATGAGCACAGACAAGCAGCGTATGATCATCTCAGAGTATATTAGAAGAGAATGTCTAGAGGCTACAACAAGAAAGTCAAACACAGAGAATTTCAGGTTGGTGATCTAGTCTTGAGAGAAAATCCTAAGAATCAATCCCATCGAGAATGCAAGGGGAAGTTCAAACCCAACTAGCTGGGTCCCTTTGTAATCACTACTACTTTTGGCTCTGGTGCCTATCAACTCTCAATGACTGAAGGAGAACAGCTCTGAGAACCAATCAATGTTCTCCATCTGAAGAAATTCTACGCCTAAGGCATTCAGTCTATGGTAAAATGTCCTGAAAAAATCTTTAAAATTGGAAAATGTCCTAAAAAATGAACATCTTGGTGAAAACCTAGCAATAGGCACCTTGATGATTCACAAAAAAACAAAAAAAATATCAAAAATTCAAAAAAATTGAAAAAATGAAAAGTACAAAAAAATGAAAAAAGAGAAAAAGTGCCTTGGTGAAAACTTGGAAACAGGCACCTTGGTCACAAAAATAGAATCTCTTCCAAGATGGTGAAAACCCAGCAAACGGGTGCCACTTGTTTCAATACGCTCCATCTATCAGCGCAATCTTGGTCTTTACTAGCTTTCAGTCTTGCTTTAGTTTGTACACATCTCCCGATTTGTTTTTGCATTTCCAGTTTTCAATAAGTCGGTCTGTACACCACTCAACTCAAGCATCTATATCCTATCAATTCTTAACACTTGGGGGCAATCAATGTCATATCCTATGGTCTCCCATGTATCTTAGACATGTCATATCTAGCCAGAGTCCTTTGAAGCCTCATTTGAGTCAGTCAAGTCTGTCTTGTCTCCAAAAAGGATTTTGCATCTACAACAACACAATCAAACAACAAACTGAAAATGATCTGTGCTTCATGCTTTTATCTCCTTGTATGCTTACTAATTCCAATTGGAATTTTTGCATATTGTGTCCCTTCAAGCCCTTCGATGATGTCCTTTACAGGATTTAGAGAGTGATGACTGGGGGCATAATCTTTTCTTTGTCTTCTACTTGTATGTGAAAATCTAACGTCTTTGGAAATTTTGGATTGAAATGGTGTTCGACTGTAAGAGCCTCTATCTCAAATTGGATGGCCATGTGTACCTCGACCATTGATACCTAGATGATTCAAGGAAGTTTGATCTAACTATTGTCTTTTTGAGTGAGTTCTTTCTCCTACTATGAAACACAATCTTACGTAAGGATGTGAATGATAAAGGGTCACTACGGGTAATTCACATTGGATTTAGAATAATCTCTTAGCTATTTGATGTGTTTGTAATGCAAGGTGTATTCAGGTCATCATGATGTTCATATTTTGATGCTTATACAAATTTCTATATCAAAATGGACAAGATATTCAGGTCATCTTGGCGTTTGTGCCTTGGTGCTTATATCTAATCCGACATTCCGAAAACAAAATCAATATTCATATATCCATGGTTCTTGACTAGTGGGTGTTGTATTGATTTTTGCACATACAAATCAATATTCATATGTCTATGGTTTTTTTTAGCTAGTGGGAAATTGTATTGATTTATCCGGTTACCTAAAAGTTCAATGATGATAACAAATCGACATGTGATCAGTGACTAGGTCCTAGGTCTTAGGTTGCATTTCATTTTGCATGTCTCTTTGCATTTTGCATGTTGTATGATCTCACAATGGCTAAATGAACTTCAAAACTTAAACAATTCTTCATATCAATTCTTCACATCTAACGAGAGCTGAGTCTCACTCGAAGGTCTCTTCATCAAACCGCAAGCAGTAACCCTCCAGGGTTAAACATCCTTTTGACATAAGACTAAGTACTTGTCTTCATCAACCTGCACAAACATATCATGTGTATCGTTGCATTTACATCTTATATCATTATCATTTGTTACCATACATTACATTCATTGCATAAGCATAAATCATACATACATCTTCATAATCAATTACATTTGCATAACATCCATACATATGAAAGAAATTATTGCATTGCATCGATCCATACATACATTCTACACTAATCATAGCATAAGCATAGCATGATATCATCATAAATCCACATCATGACAAGTACACATGAAGTCATAATCAAAATATTGATCTCATATATATCAAAAATCTCAAAATGTGTCAGGGGTGCACTACTGGCACAATGTACAAAAGAATGAGCTCCGGAAAGCTATCAAAATTAGAATGGTATATCAGTGATAACAAAGAACAGAATATATCAAAACATGACCACAAGAATCAACTCTCAGCATACTCCTCGGTATCTAGTGGAGGAGGTGGTGGTGCATCTGGTATGACCTCTACCCTCGGTGCCCTAGCTCCCTCTGAGGCTGCCATGTACTTAGAATATGTAGGTACTCTCTGCTCAGCAGGAACAATAGCATAGTATGTAGATACATAATAGGAGGCCCATGAGGTCTGATGGGTCACCTCTATCTATAGTCTCTAAACCTCTAAGAAAAGCTCTGCACGAAGCTCAGTGTGCTATCTGTCTGCCTCCTGAAACCTCTCCTCCCATCTGGCACTCTGTACCTTCAGGTCCCTGACCTGAGCTCTAAGCTGTCTAATCATCTCTGATGAAGTCAGAGGAGTAGTAGGCTCTGCTGTAGCTATTGGCATCTCTGTATCCTGTGCTAGCTGCTCTGGCTGATGTCCAGTGGTCTCTGATCTACGCGCCTTACGACATCTAACCTCCGCACCCAAATCAAATGTAGTGTCTACCTGTGTGGGATCTGCATCACCACCTACAAACTTCTCACCTGCCAACACCTCATCTGTCGCACCGATACTGCCCAAAGTACCCCTCTCACCCCTGGATCATCTATGTGACCCTGTGGATGTACTTATGGGAGAAGTAGAAGGATGAGGAGGCCTCATATGCCCAGATGATCTCTACAATAGAGTTGTCACTCTCTATTTGGGTGGTGTAGGATGCACTGCCTGTGGTCTCGGGCCCTGTACCATAGGAACACCTGTAACATCCATCGCCTCCTCCATGGAGGGTATCAAATCTGTAGGATTTGAGAATCTATGGATGGGATGATCTGTAAGCCATGTAATGTATCTATCTATCACTCCTACATCAACAACCTGTGGCCGGTAGTCCCAATCTCTGCCTATAATGGCACTGTACTCCTCTGCACATAAGGAATAGGAGAGCCTCGGTGTCCATTCAAGCCTGATCTCATGCACAATGCGAGCATATGCGGTGTACTCTCATGGGGTATCCTATCTATGTCCATACTAATGCCACACTCTGCTAATCAAAAATCTCTCCAGAACAGTGGGAGAGCAGCCAATAAGCACTCGACTCTAAAAAAGAAAACTATACTGCTCCCTCGCAATGGGCTAGACCTCTATCTGCAAATATGGCCTCCAATGAACAAAAGTCATGTCATCTAGACATCGTCGGAAGTACTTGGTATGACCCATCTAGACTTGTGTGACATAACCATCATATGTATATATCATTGGCTCCTGTGGCTGCCGCTATGTCTGAAAAACTGGTCTCAATACTGGGATATGCTCCCAAGCCCATATCTGTAATACAAGAGCTCCTGAAGCAAAGCTGTTGCAATTCTGATACACGATCTCATGTATCTCTGAAAACATATGTGCCAAGAGGTACTGACCCCAGGCAAGCTCAGTGGGCATAGCCATAAGCAGTGCTACCATCAGAGCCCATCCCATCAAAAAGCTGATCTGCTGACGGCCTAGCATGATGAGCTCCCCGATCATACCAGCAATAATGCACTCTAAACAGTGCATCTAACCATATCACTGTACAAGGGTCTCCCAAGAAATGGACCCCATCAACTGTGTATCATCTCCAAATAGATGCCTAAAGGTATGAAGACCACCCTGACCAGAACTCACATACTCAGGACACTGACTGCTATGAAATGGAATGCGCAGTATCCTATAGACGTCCTCTGGAGTCACGGTCATCTCTCCAGTAGGTAAATGAAACATCTATGTCTCCGAATGGAATCTCTCAATCAAGGCAGTCAAAAGGCCATGATTTACCCTAATGTCAGGTAAATGAATCAAATACTCGAATCCACAGGCAACAAGATGAACCCTCATCGGGTCCTGAAGTGCGACACATAATCTTTGGGTAGCCGGGTATGAATGTTGGACGTGTACATCTGGATATGTCACCTATATCATACAAAAATAGGGCATTCTATCAAAAATTGGGTTCAATAATAGGCTAATAGTGTAGAAATTGGATAGTCAGGTACTTCAGAAGGTAGGTCAACTAGTCAGATATCAGAATCAGGCATCAGAAAAGTCAAAATTTGGCCCTAAAAGTCAGTTTTCAACACTCTATTTTTCATACGACAGTCCAAACTGGCATCAAATGTCGTACGACATTCCACAGTAGACCAAATCACAATACATGGTCATACAACACTGCACCCGGGATCATACGAGTTTCGAGGGACCTGGTGAAATGTCGTACGACACAAGGATCCCTCTCATACAACACTTGGGTGGACTAGAAATGACATTGTGAATTCAAATGAAATGTTGTACGAGTTTGGGTTGAGACTCGTATGAGTTTTCACACATGAAAAAATTAAAAAAGCAAAACGCGTATGAAATTTTTTTTAAAATGCTAGGAACATGAAAAATTTGCATTTTCAGAGGGGCACAGAGGTCCACCTACCGGATGTCCATACTGTCGGGGTCTCTGGTATCTCCAGCTGCGCTCAAATCGATGTGAACTCACAAGAACCTTTAGATCTCGCTATTCTGCCATTTTCTTGCTCAGAGGGCTCCACACAATCTCCAAAGTCAAATGGTTGAAATGAATTGAAAATGACCCTTCAGGTCTTTATATAGCATTTGACCTAATTTTCAAAAGTGCTCCGTTTTTCATGAAAATTGCACCCCTGGCTAATTTCGACGTTCTGAATCCATTTTTAGGATCAAAATTCAAATCTGGGATTGTTTAATATGTCAAAATCATGATTTAAAATTTTTGGGCCTAGGGCAGTCTACTGCTTGCGTAATCGACCTTCAATCATCACAAAAATCCAGTATTCAACTTAACTGATTATCTTACATCAAACTATCAAAATTTCAACTTGGTCAACCATGGTCAAACCTAGTCAAACTTGGTCTTTTGGATCTCCAAATGATGCAGAATGCATTCTTCAACGTGTATAACCACTTCTCAAATCAATTAACATGCTTCTGAACTCTCAACGCTGACCTTTCTTGTCAAATTTCAATTTTAATCCCAAAGGGGGCATGGTATTGCACATCATTCAAAGTCTATAAATCAATTTCTATCAATATCTTTCATCAGTGATCAAGATAACAACCACGTCTAGCTATTGATTCATCAAAAAAGACCTCCTCGCTCGGGGCAAATCTATCATCACTTGGGGCATATCAGATTCATCAAGATCCATATCAATTTGGTATTCTCCTAATCTTGTAAACTATACCAGTTTTTGCAACCATCAGATCATAGTGTTCTTTCCTTGGTTCTTCGACAACTGAAGGATTCAGATGTGATACCTGCTAGTTCTACTAAGACAATCGAATCTAGAACTGGCCACTCACTTCTTTGCAATCCTAAGGTTTGGAATCAGGCATTTTGACACTTTTTCGCAATCATAGGTTCATTTGTTGTTATAGTGAACATTATCTTTGGTCATTCAAGACCTATTATCTCCATATCAAATTAATATCAATCAGCTTCTATCTCATATCAATTATCAATTTGAATCAATTTCATATCTTTGTCAAACACAGACTATCTTTGAACCACTGCGCTTCACACAGTAATTCAAAGAGGGGCCAAATGTAATACCCCAAAAATGGGCTATAAGTTCATTAATCTTCTACATCAACACATTGAACAAAATCGACATCGAAGTCCTAATCTAAGGCACATCTAAACATCATCAAATCATAATTGATTATCTTAAATTCTACATCAGGGAATATTCCTAGCAATATTCCTAATTATCTTTAATTTAATGATTATTTGGCAATGTATCACATTTATCCTAAGTTTGATTAATTGAATATTTTCATATTTAATTAATTGGATTTAATACTGCCACTTAATTATTTAATTGAATTTAATTATATTTATTCCTAATTATTATTACTTAATTTTGACAATAAATCAAAATTCCTATCATTAATTGATTAAATTCTTATTTAATTAATTAAAGCAAGTTGTCATTATTTAATAATATAGTTTTTAATAAAAGTTTGATAAAATAGTTAATTAACCCATAAATTAATTATTTTATTTCAAAAATCAGTTGAGAATAAATCACTTTATTTATTTATTAAATCATAATTATCCATGTGCACATTCAAGGACCAGTTAAACTCAAATTGGAAAATCAATGCAAGTTGTTAGCTTTTTGAAACTCAACATCTTTTTGAGTTTTAAAGTTGATCTAAACTTCTAATTCGAGTTGAACTGTGCTTTTGCATGATTTTTGTGACTTAATTATCTATTATTTAAAAATAACTCAAAAATCAACCTGAGTTATTTGAGTGATTTATGGCTTTTTCTCATGCACTTCCAAAGCCCTGGATTTCTATAAAACCAAGGCTCAGCTCTTCATAATTCATCTCGCAAATTGCAAACTTACTCTACAGGAATCATAGCATATCAGATTTGGAGAATTTGCGCAATTGGAGCTTGAAAGATAAATTTGAGGATTTGAAGCTTTGTGAGATCAATTTCAAATTCATAGCTTTCATATTATTGTTAGAATTTTCATTCTCATATCATATCATTCCTAGATTAGCATTACATATCAATTTTCATACTAGCATAGATTTCATATCATTTTTCATATTATTGCATCTAAAATCCAAAAAATATAGATTAATTGCATTCATATTCATATCAGTTTGGCATTCAAATCCTTCATTTAGGTGTCGTCTAGGTCACTGATCTCGATAACAATCTGAAAACATTAATCTCGCACCTACTAGAAGGTAGTAAATCGCTTGGTTAAATTAGATTTCAATTTTGCACGATTTTGATTTTTGCTAACCTCTAATATTTTACTAAAGTGTTGTGTCTACATATCAGGTACAATTTTCACACACAGAGATTCTTAGTTCCTGACTGACGAGATCATGGATTTGTAGTTGGATGGGATTGTATCCTTGAGGATATGATTAGTCATCTCTATAGATTTTAAGGGGTACCATGTGTCTTAGCACAACTCTATCATGAGTTGCATGATGTAGTAGACAGGCACGAAGCTACTCTATCTGCAAAGGTAGTTCTATAGCAGTTATGGACATGGGAGTGTATCTCTGTCACATGTCTGATTACAATGAAACAATGAGATCCTGGGTGTCCATTTGCATTCAAATATGAAGGTATGTTTGTCTAGGTTCATCTGGGCAAGTTGGATTGGAGACATATCATAGATGACTTGGACCAGGTTGTATGGAGGTTGTATCTAGGATGTGAGAAATGGAAAGAGGATGTGATAGAGCTCCCATTTATGTGTATGCCCCGGTGGATGATTGGGTGTACATTTTTTTATTATAGAGCAGTTCTTCTTTTTCAAGGTTCTTCGGCAGTATGGCCATCCTCAAGGTATGCCACATGGACTAGTGCTATATGCTAGGGTACAGGTAGAGTGATGCTTTTGGGGTCCTTAGATTGATTACAAGAAATCCCATGATGAGCTCTTAGCCCTCCTCATTTGGCATGTGATATGAGGGAGAACATAGTGGATACCAGCATGATAAATGACTATGCACAGTGATTCCTCTAAAACCCATTTCCTAGATTCACTGATCCAACTGAGCCTATACTCGAGATTGATGAGATATTTTATGATGATGACATCAGTGGTAGTGGCAGGGTGGTGGAAGAGGTGGTCATCATGGCATATGAGCTAGAAGAGCTAGGCAGGGTGGTAGAGTAGTGATTCCAGTTGTTATTTCCCTCACTCCTATCAAAGGTGGTGATCGAATGAGAGGTGGATGAGCACAAGTTAGGGGTGGAACTTTTTGAGATTTGCATCAGCTTCACCAGGTCAAACTTGATGGATGGGGTCAACATAGGGTTCAAGTGTTTAGACTGATTGCCCCTCAGGTTGTAGCAGATATTGATGCATAGGTTGCATAGATACTGATTGATGCATAGTCTTCAAAGGTACAGGTTCCTCAGGCTCCTCCTCAAGATCCTCCTTCTTCTCAGGCACCTTCTTTTTCTCAGGCACCTTCTTCTTCTCAGGTACCTCCATAGACACCATTGGTTCACATAGTACCACCTTAGGCACCAACGCATGCATTAGATGTTCAATCTTTACAAGTTGAGGTGGTCAAGATCAGACAACAAGTCACGCAATTGAGCTTGATTATGCAGACTTTCATATCTGTGATGAGTCAATAGGGATTGCAGCCTAGTTCGAGTCAAGGTCCCGATATAGGTCTAGGCACAAATGGTGTTGGAGGTAGTGCATGCACTGGTATTTGATTCATATTATGTGCCTTATTGATCATGTATTTTTATGATTCATGTGATCGAGATATTGTATATTATATTCTTTATCAAGTTATGTTTATCTTTGATCGATACTTTATGTTCTGGACTCTGATTTATAGACTTTGATGATACCATGGAGTTTGATTATTTTGATAGATTCTACTTTATGTGATGTCATCATGTGTTGGATTTACTTTTCAGATGATGTATGATTTGCAGTTCTATATGATCTATCCCTATATACTTTATTTTTATGTTTTTCAGATGTATTTTATGATATGAATGTTCATGCTATGTTTAGTTTATGTAGATGGATGTCTTATTTATGACATAGATTAGATGGATGCATTTATTACATGGCTTATTCTTAATGAACTCTCTAATGATATTTAATGCTTGAATGTTTAATGATATGCGATGATATGGATGGATGGATTTTATGCTCTTATGGTTTATGGATAATGTATGTAATGTAATATAATGAGATTAAATGCAATGAATGGATTTTAATGTAATTATATGATTTAATGAATTTAATGATTAATGTATGGATTTAATGATAGATAATAGTTAATTAATGCAATTAACTTAATGGATGTGAATTATTTTAATGATTAATGAAATGACCTAATGATATGTAATAATAACCAAATAATATGATATTGTTTAATGTTAAATGGTGACCTAATGATATGTACTTAATGTAATTTAATGACCTAATGATAGGAACTTAATGCAATTTAATGACTTCATGTTTTTTATTTAATGATACAATTAATCTAATGTAATGCACCTTAATCTAAGTTTGATTTTTAATTTTTTGATTTCCAACACATTCTATCACAGAAGGTAATGATCAAATTTTACAATTTGAGCTTAACTTCACCCCCTTTTTCTTTTCCAAATCCATTTTTCAAGATAAGAATCTATGCAACTAAATGCATTTAATCTAATATGGATGCAGCTAGTTGTCACTATTCAAAATTATGAAGTTTATTCTCATCATTGAGCAATTTTGAAACTTGAAATTGGTGGAATCATCATGGTTCAACCGTGATAATATGAATACCTTTTCCTTTCCATGTTGTGTGCCTAATGCCGGTACAACTGTCACTGGTTAGATTCAACCATGAGAGTCTGAATACCACTTTCATTGGATTCAATGTTGCAAGTGGATTTTCACATTATGGTATTGAACATCAAAATATCCAAGGTATCTTGTTGCGTAAACAAAAAGAGATCTTGATTTCTCCATATATACATGTCCTCAATGATTATTTGATGATCATGTAATTAGATGAATGATACATATTTTAAAACCTTGATCTTAAGACACTCTTGCAGAAATCAATAAAATATCATGCTTTCATCATTGCTTATCTAGTTCAAGACTTCATTGATTTTCTAGAAAGACATGATTTCACCAATCAAGTAATCACTTAGAAAAAAAAATTTCCATGTTTTTGAAATCCATATTTCAAGTATAGTTCCATCCATTTCATATTTAATTGTTCATTTTAATCCTAATAAAGGTAAAGTAATTGTGAGATCGTGGATCAAAAGTTTTCTTTGTCGAATCATCATTTGGATTTGAATTGATTGTCCAAGTGTTTTCTTGTGATTTTATGCCTTAATTTGTGTCAATTGATATTGGTTTGATGAATCCCTCTTGTTTTTAGGATAGATTTTCCCTTAGTTTGATGTCATTTCATTGTTGGAGTTGGGCACTTTTTCATATCCATGATGAAATCTTTAGGTATCTGCAAATGCAATTCTGGGGTTTTATTATGCAATATTTACAAATGTTCGTGAATGCAATATCCAAAAGGATGACTAGGTATGAGACTTGACTTGAAATTCAATGGCACATGTTTACTAGGTTTTCACCAATTGAATTTATTTCTCTTTTTATCTTTTTATGCCTTTTCTCTTTTTTTGTTACTAAGGCACCTATTTGTTAGGTTTTCACCAAGGCACTTTTCTTTCTTTTTATTTTTATTTTGTATTTTTAAATTTTTTCCAATTTTTTTCTTTTTATCATCAAGACACTATTTGCTAGGTTTTCATGAAGACAACATCTTTTTGAGAATCATTTTTTAATGTTTTTGAATTTCTTCATGCTCAATTTTCCACTATTTTTGAACTTTTCTGCATTTCTAATTTTTTTTCTTCTTTTTCTATTTTTCAATGTTTTTTAATTTTTTAGGATCACCTTTGACTATGTACAATAAATAGGATGCTTCCTCATCTGATTTTCTAATACTCTTTTGATTTTTACCCTTTCGTCTGCTTTAGGTGTAAAACCTTTTCAAGTGTATGTTATTGATGGGTTCTTGTAGTTTCTCTCCATCATAGTCTACTAGTTTGTATGTACCCATTCCAAAAGATGAAATAATCACAACATGACATAACCAATTTTCTTCCCATTTCCCTTTCTTCTCTCTTTCTACTTGATTTTTAGGGTTTTCCCTCAATACTAGATCACCTATTTGAAATGTCCTTGGTTTGATGTGTTTATTGTAATTCCTTGACATTCGGTTATGATACACTTTAAGGTGATCAAAGGCTTATTTTTTTCTTTCATCTAGAACTCCAATTCTTACAATCTAGCAACCCTATAGTCTTCTTCACTTAGCAATCCATGTAGTGAAACTCTTAAAGATGAAATTTCAACCTCTAAAGGTAATACTGCTTCAGCCTCATAAACCAATGAGAATGGTGTAGCTCCTGTTGGCATTCTTACACTTGTCCTATATGCCCATGGAGTAGGATTTATCTAAATGTTCCAATCTCTACCTAAATTGTCCACTATCCTCTTCAATATTTTCAAGATATTCTTATTAGTGGCCTCCACTTGTCCATTACCTTGTGGGTAATATATTGAAGATGAATGGTGTATCATATGGAATTTTGCATAGAATTCTTTCAAGTCTTTATTCTTGAAATGTTTAGCATTATCAGTTATGATTTCTTGAGGGACACCATACCTACAAATTATGTGGTTTAATATGAACATGGAGATTTGTTTTCCTGTTGCAGTGGATAATGGCACAACTTCGGCCCATTTGGTGAAGTATTCAGTCGCAATAATAATAAATTTGTGACCATTGGATGAAGGTGGGAAAATCATCCCTATTAAATCCAAACCCCATTGATAAAAGGGCCAAGGTGTAGTCATTGGATGCAGTTCCTAGGCTAGCACATGAATCAGGTTTCCATGGTACTGACACTTCTGACAAGTCTTCACAAAATGGCATGCATCTTTTTCCATAGAAGGCCAATAATACCCTATCCTTTAAAAAAATTTCACTAAGGTTAACCCATTTGAATGTGACCCACAAATTCCTTCATGGATTTCTTGTAAGGCTAATATTGATTCCTCATTCTCTAAACACCTTAAAAGTATTCCATTTAGACTTTTTTGATACAATGTGTCAGATACAAGGGTGTAACAAGAGGATTGTCTTATGAAGTTCCTTTTTTGGTTTCAGGTTTGGTCCATGGGTAAGGTTTGGTATTTTAGGTATGTATATATGGATCCATACTAGGGTGAGTCATGTCCCACTAATAGGAAAATGATGTGGGCATTGGAAGGGTCAATTGCAGGTTGTCCCATTTCTTCTACCAAGAATTTGTATCTTGCACTTTGGTCCAACATTTGGAGGAGTGAAGCCAATGTAGCCATGGTGTCTGTTGCTTTATTCTTTTATCTCGACACTTGCTCAAATATGATCAATGTGAAATACGTTTTGAGATCTTCTATCATATTTTTGTAAGGTATCAATTTGTCATCCTTAGTTTGATACTCATCATTTATCTGATTAATGACTAATTGAGAATCCCCATATATCTATAATTCTATCACCTAACCCTTCATTTATTCTACCCAAAGGTCCTTGTCCTTTATAACCCATCTTTTTCATAATTTTGAAACCTTTTCCATATTGATGGGTAGGGATACTAATGTTTTGGATTCGTTTCTCATGAGCACTTGAATCATCATCTTTATATAGCCATTTCAGAATTTTATTATCCTCTTCATCCATGGATGAAGAAGTACTAGCCCTTACAAAATGGTCATTGTATTTATGAGGTGGGTGTAAGATAGAGGGTTTCCCATGAGACTTTGGAGCTAATGGAAGATCCATCATAGATAAATAATATTCTCCCACACCATTCTGTTTGATTTTGCATTGTTTTTCAAAGTTCTTCATTATGGTATCCATTTTTTTGTATTGGGCCCTCTTGGTATGTATTTGAGTAGATTTTTCTTGGTTTTCTTCTTCTTCTTTAACACTTTCCTCACTAACTTTCTCTTTTCCCTTAGTTGATGTAGCTAAGTTAGTGGGAATTTGGTGGTTTTCAACAACCATGTCTTCTTCCTCTATCTTTTATTTTCCTTTTAAGGATGAAAGGTCCTTTGAACTTTATCCTTATTATATCCTTTTTGATGTAGAGCCTTATGCATTATGAAGGACCAATGAGTCATTTATGGGTTTAATGTTATTACAATATTGGAATGTATTTAGGTCTCCACTCACCGTGAATTCTTGTCCCATATATGGAAATTTCAAGCATTCAGGGTACGTTGAGGGTATCACTTGCATTTCATGTATCCATGGACTTCCTAATAGAATGTTATAGGTTAGTTTTAGATCTAAGACTTGACAAATAGTCTCCTTTTTCATAGGACCTACTCGACTAGGGAGTAATATTATTCCTTTAGAGGCTTTTTCTTCATCATCATAAGCTTTAATAGTTTTTATTCTTATAGATCAAAACCTCGATATGCAATGGAAAGTTTTGTGGATGATTTAAGGACATATCATCTTGCTCAGAGAAGGATAAACAATGAGGTCTCAATAGGTGTCCTACCATATTTTGGAATTTTTCCACATCCAAATTCAAGGGCACATTGGTTTCAACAAGGGTTTTTTCAAAAATCTCTTTGTGAGTAGGTGAAAGTTTGAGAAATTCCAAAATAGAAATTTGCACAGGAGTTCATTGGATTTGATCTACCAAATTGTATTGTTTTGATGAAGGGGAAGTTTGAATAGGTAGGATGATTCTAGGGGCACCTCTTGATAAAGTAATTTTAGATGCTTGCCCCCTAGTCAAAATATTAGAGGCTTCTTCCTTTTGTTTTTCCTTTACCACTATCACATTGATTGTATTATCACAACCACTTAAATAATTTATGGTGTTGTCATAAGTGTGGGCAAGGTTTACTTTTTCATTACCCCTCTTGTTATTTTGGTTGGCATTTGATGTTTCTCCCTTTTCATGATTCAAGTAAGGGTTCTTAAAATCTATGTGGTCTTCATTATTTTGAGGTCCTTCCACCTTTATGGAACCATCATATATTAGGTCTTAGACTAAATGCTTAAGTTTCATGCATTCAATAGTTTTATGTCCCTTGTTTCGATGATACTCACAATGGTGTACATCATTCCACCATGCAGGTTTAACTTGAGGTTCATATGGCCTTGATTCGGGTAAAATAATGATTTTGTTGGCCACAAGTGTTCTCAAAGCATTTTCCAAAGGTTCACCTAAGAATGTGAATTTTCTTCTTTGAAATGAAAGGAAGAAAGGCTTGAGCTTGTTTACATTTGGATTGTTGAAAGGATTGTTGTTTTTTGTTTCTGAAAGGAACCTTGGTCATTTGACTAACATTATGTGTTTGATTTGACTTGCTCGATAAGTTAAAAGGGGTAGCCTTTAGGTTGTTTTCCTCTACAACTCCATCGTTTACAAGGTTCTTATTGGTTTTTTTTAACCATAACCTTGGTTTATCATTATTTTTATTGGCTCTTTTTTTATTATTATAATTATTTAAGTTATTTTTATTGTTGGTGTTGGTATAACCTTTGTTTTATTTAAACAGTTTAATTTCGTATCTTTTTACCAACACTTCTTCAATGTTTATCCCATTTTCAATGATCTTTTCAAATGTGGGGGGACATTTAATTTGGAGTCTATAGTTCATTTCCACATTTATTTTGTTCATGAAAATCTCTATCTTTTCTTTTTCAAGAATATTTCAAGGGCATCGTGCGAAAACTGTTCTCCATCTTTGGACAAACCCTAGAAAAGACTCACCATCTCTTTGTGTTAGAAAGTAAAGTCCACCAAGATAACTAAGAGGGGGGGGGGGTGAATCAGTTATCAGATAATTATAAATTATATCTTCTTCAACATCATTAAACCATATAAGCAATATAACTACCAACCATAGAAAGATATTCATACACAATGACACAATGACACAAGATATGTTGACTAGGGAACCTCTTGATCAAAGAGTAAACCCCAGTGGGAATGATGCCCATAAAAGATGCACTAATATGAATATTCCTTGTGAAAGGATGGACTTTGTTAGGAGTCTTATGAAATACATTCAGTACATATGAATCCCTATTAGGAGATTTTGAATCCTTGTTAAAAGATTCTAACCCTGTTAAGAGTTATGGAAGACAGAAGGACCCACTACCCAAACAACTTCAGGGTAAGATCATTGAACACACTATCCAAATAATCTTTGCATTACTCAATAGAATAATATGTTACCTCTTCTCTAACTGTGCCAAACCGCACTCACTCTTACATCAGATCTCAATTTCAAATTTCTGTACTTCACATGTCTTCCTTCACATATTCGCTTTCATACTTAGATCTATTCTTCACTTCATGCATACAACATTACACACAATCATCTTTAATTAAATTAAAACAAGGAAATACATTCCATCTTTTATACCACACTTAAATAATTACAAATGAGTCGGCATACAATTATAACATAAAAGTTTCCACACGCTACATCAAAATTACATAAAATTGTCAGCTTCCAAATATAATAAATCCTCACTCGTGTGACCTCAAAGTCTACACTATCATCCACATCACTATAAGTGTGTCTTCAACTTCCCTTTAACTATGCAAAACAATATTCCATCCCAATTAAGAGATATCATCTGATTTCCACAAACCGCTACTCAGGAACACTGCCTGAATACTGTTTCCACCAAAATGATCATAACTTCCATGAATAAATGAATTACTATATGTGCTCTTAACCATAGAAATACAACATATAAAAGAGTATATCCTCAAAATCTCATAGGTCCAACTATAATAACCAATGTGCACTAATCCAAACTTTGTCTGCTTCTCTGCAAGTCTTTGGTAAATCACTGTGTTGACATCAATGACAATCATAGTCATGAATGCAACAACAACTACTACAGAATGGCTACCAAACATTTAGCATTCATTCCTAACAATCTCCCCCATTGGCATTAATGGAAACATAGATGGAAAACATCCAATGTTCCAAAAATCCAATACTGCAACACTGCTTCTTCAAATCCTCTTCATCAATCAAATCTTGCTTCATTATCCTATTCAGTTCTCTCCAACAGATGTTCTAGATTTTTTTTCATGTATACTTCTCCCCCATTGACATCAATGGTAGAAATTTCATCACTATGACAACAACAACTCAATGTCAAAAGACACTGTTCAGAAAATACATTCACTAGAGTCCTCATGACTCAGCTCAGATACACATACTCCCCCATAGAGGAAGTACCAACATCTAGTCCAGAAGAAAGATAGGGCTCATATACCACTAGACAGATGCAACCAACTGCATCACTTCTCAAAAGTAGGCTTGGGCATAACCCCAAGCATACCTCTCAAATACTCAAATGTATCCTTAGGCAAAGGCTTTGTGAATATATCTGCTATCTGCTCCTTTGTACTTATGTACTCAAGTCTAACTTCTTTCTCAGCAACTTTCTCTCTTACAACATGATACTTAATCTCTATATGCTTTGTCTTAGAATGTAATACAGGATTCTTAGACATACTAATTGTACTGGTGTTGTCGCAATGAATGACAACGGGTTAAAAAAAATTATTCCAATATCCTTCAGCATTTGCTTCATCCAAATTATTTGGTTACAATTGTTTGCTGCTGCTACATATTTTGCTTCTGCTGTGCTTTGTGAGATACAATTTTGCTTCTTGCTTAGCCAAGAAACCAATCTTCCTCCAAGGAAAAATGCTCCACCACTGGTGCATTTCTTATCATCAACATTGCCTCCCCAATCAGTATCTGTATATGCACATAGGGTAAAATCATCAAATTTTTCATACCATAGTCCATAGTCCATTGTGCCTCTTAAATATCTTAGTATCCTCTTTACTGCTACATAATGTGATTCTCTAGGTTCAGCTTGAAATCTTGCTACAATTCCAACTGAATGTGCTATATCAAGTCTTGTATGAGTCAAATACTACAATCCTCCAATCATAGATCTATATTTCTTTTGTTCTACTGTAGGAGTCTCATCTGTGCTAGATAACTTATGTCTAGTCACCATGGGTGTTCCAACTGGTTTACAATCCTCCATTCCAAATCTTTTCAACAAGTCATTCAGGTACTTTTTCTAACTTAAAAAAATACCATCATTGTTTTATGTTATCTGTAATCCCAAAAAGTATTTCATTTCACCAATCATACTCATTTCAAATTCAGTCTTCATTTCATCAGCAAATTTGTCACTAGCTTCATCTTCTCCTCCAAAGATAATGTCATGAACAAAAATAACTATAACTAACAAACCATTTTCAATTTTTTTTGTGTACAGATTGCTATCAGCTGTTCCTTTTGTAAATCCCAATTTTAACAAATACTTATCCAATCTTGCATACCAAGTTCTAGGTGCTTGTTTAAGTCCATATAAAGCTTTCTTCAATTTACATACCATGTCTCCTTCTTGAGTCAAAGGAAAACCTTTAGGCTGCTCAATGTAGACTTCTTCCAACTCTCCATTCATAAATGTTGACTTCACATCCATCTGATATACTTTGAATTTCTTGTAAGCTGCATAAGCCAAAAACATTCTTACTACTTCAATTCTTGCAACAGGTGCAAAGGTTTCTTCATAATCAATTCCTTCTTGTTGTGAGTAACCCTTACATACCAATCTTGTTTTGTTTCTTACTACTTCTCCTTGTTCATTCATCTTGTTTTTGAATACCCATTTAGTTCCAATAACATTCTTGTCTTTAGGTCTAGGGACCAATTCCCATGTCTTGTTCTTTTCAATCTAATCTAGTTCTTCTTTCATAGCATTAGTCCAACTTTCATCTTCACAGGCTTCACTAGTAGTCTTAGGTTCAATTTGAGAAATCAAACATAATTGTTCTTGTACCTTATTCTGAGTTAGAACTCCTCTTTTGATGCTTCCAATAATTCTTTCAATAGGATGATTCCTTAACAAACTCTTGCTAGGTGTCACTGTCTCAAATCTCTCTTCAGGTGTAGGTTCTTCAATAACTTCACTGTGGCTTTCATTCAACAAATCACTGTCAGTTTCATACAATAATTCAGTAGATCTAGTGTTAGGGTTAGGATGAGCTTCTTCATCTGATTCATAATCAAGCATTCTTTCCTAAATTTTGAACTTTTCATCAACTTTAACATTTGTGCTTTCAACAATAGTCTTAGTTCTTTTATTGTAACATCTATAAGCTTTTCTTTTCAAAGAATATCCAAGAAATATACCTTCATCACTTCTAGGATCAAACTTTCCAATATCATCATCTCTCTTTATATAACATTTGCTTCTAAAAATTCTAAAATACTTAACTGAGGGTGCATGTCCAAACCATAATTCATAAGGTGTCTTATTTGTGTCTGCTCTGATTTGTACTTTGTTCATTGTATACACTATTGTGTTCACTGCTTCTCTCCATAATATCTTTGCCAAATCATTCTCAAACAACATAGCTCTTGCTACTTCAATAACTGATCTGTTTCTTCTTTCTGCAATGCCATTTTGTTCAGGTGTTCTAGGGGCTGAATACTGTCTCTTAATGCCATTTTCTTAACAAAAGGTGTTAAACTCTCTAGAAGTAAATTCTCCACCTCTATCAGATCTCAAACATTTATTCTCCATTCTAGATTCATTCTCAACTTTATTCTTAACAATTTTAACATTATCAAATGCTTCAAGTTTTTCTTTAAGAAATGCAATCCACATCATTCTTGTAAAATCATCAACAAGAATCATAAAATACCTTTCTCCATAGAATCCTCTAATCCTGGTAGGACTGCTCAAATCTATATGAACAATCTCTAGCTTCTTTGTAGATGTAAACTTCTTACTGGTAAAAGAACTTCTCTTTTATTTAGCCATTACAAATTCTTTGCAAATCGTGTTAGTAGGCTTCATAATCTTATACAAATCTCTTACTGCAAGTGTAGTACTTACTTTAACAAATGTTATCAAATTTTATATGACAAAATATTCTATGCCATAACCAATTGTCATCATGATGAAGGGTGCTCCCCTTAATAACGCAAACACATAATAGAAACAGAGAAACAACAACAACAATATGCAAGAACAGAAAATTGGCTTCTTATTATCTCCACAAATGTGGAATTACAAACTTTCAGAATTACAATATGCAAAGCCACATGGGCATTCCCTTACAATATTCTGTAGGACAAAGCCTTGAATCAATACCCAGATCTACTACCTAGAACTGCCCTAGAAAACACTACGGGCCTTCTTTATATAGGCATTTTCCACTACCCGAGAAGGTTCCAAAAATTTAGCCCTAAGGGCCAACCAAATTTAGAATTATTTTATTTTTCAATTTATTATATCAAAGTCAGCTCAAAATAACTTTTGAAACCCGAATAGAAATTTTGAAGGAAAATTATTTTCTGCCATTTCAGGCAGCCCAACTTTCGGAGACCATAAGTCATCACCAGTTGACCTGATTGACTATTATAACCCCATTTTGAAAATTCCACGAAGCCCTCTATAGGTTTGACCTACACAAGCACCTATCACCCAAATTTTCAACCTCATCTGGGGCCTCTAAAGCCTTCAAAACTGAGTTCAAAGTTTCTGTACCCTGCTGCCAATACCAAAAATCTTCAATATCTTCAAAACTAGACCTGATCTAACCATGAAACTTTGTTGGCAGGCTGATATGACTGAGATGAACCTCCACATGTAAAATCAGAACATTCTGAGATCATAAGACCAACTTACTAAAAAAATAGCAAGTTTCCATAAATAGCAGCTCTGCACAAGATAGCCCTTATTGAATACAAAAATAGAAATATTTTTGGGTGATGCAAGATTTATCTTACACCTAGGATGCTCCTGCATCAGACACCTAGGGTAATTTGAGAAGTGACCCCGTCACGACTCAGGTGGGCAAAGGAAAACCAAGATAGTTAACCTCCTCCTTTGTTAGCCATGATGAATCTTCAATAGGTCATCCTTTCTATTTGACCAAATACTCTTCATATGTCTTGTTCCTTATGCTTCTACCAACACAACTATCCAGTATGTTTTCAATCTCTTTAATATTTGAACTGGTTGTTGGAATACTCCATTGTGCTGCTGTAACCTCATCTTCAACACCTCTCTCATGATACTCTATCAAATCTGAAATGTTAAACACTGGTGAAATATTCAGCTCAGTAGGCAATTCTACCTCATATGCATTTCCTGAATCATGCTTCTTCAGTATCTTACATGGCCCAAACTTCTTCATTTTCAACTTGTTATATGTACCAACCAGAAATCGCTCCTTCCGCAAATGAACCATGACTTCATCTCCAACTTAAAATTCTGTATGCCTCCTTTTCACATCTACTTTAGCCTTATACTATGCATTCATCTTGGTAATATGGTTCCTCACCTCCTCATGGATGTTCTTCAAGTGTTCCGCAAAATCCTCCACTTCAGCATTACTTATTTCTTCTTTATTTATCTTTTTCAATTCTGATGCATTTTTGGGACTACTCCCATATACAATTTGGAATGGTGATTTACCAGTGCTCCTGTTGATAGAATTATTGTATGCAAATTTTGCCTATGATAAAATCAAATCCCATCCTATTGGCTTATCTCCAACCAAACATCTCAGCAAATTTCCCAAACTCCTATTCACCACCTCTGTCTGTCCATTGGTCTATGGATGATGTGATGAACTGAACTTCAAATCTATCTTCAACTTCTCCCACAATGTACGCTAGAAATATCCAATGAACTTAGTGTCTCTATCTGAAACTATGGTCTTTGGCAAACCATGTAGTCTCACTACTTCTCTGAAAAATAATTCTGCTATATGAACAGCATCATTAGTCTTCTTGCAGGGAATGATATGTGCCATCTTCAAAAATCTATCAACCACCACAAAAATTGAATCATGTCCCCACTATTTCCTTGGTAAACCAAGAACAAATTCCATACTGATATCCTCCCAAGGCTTCTCTGGTACAGGTAATGGCCGATACAACCCTGTATTCTACTTCACTCCTTTCGCCATCTGACATAGTCTACAACTCTGTACAAATTTCTTGACATCTTGCTGCAACTGTGGCCAATAATAATTTTCACTAACCAAAGAAAGGGTTTTATCTCAACCAAAATTCCTAGCCAATCCTCCGCTATGCTTCTCCTTAATGAGATTCTCCCTCATAGAACTTCATGGAATGCACAACTGACTCCCTCTGAATAGCATATCATCCTGAATGATAAAATCTAGCCATTTCATCCTGTCTAGAGTAACAAGTTCTTTACAAGCTTTCCAAGCTTCACTAAAATCAGGATCCTCTAGATACAAATTTTTGATTTCCTTGAACCCAACCACCTCAATCTACATCTCTATCAGCAATAGCTGCCTTCTGCTAAGTGCATCTACAACCTTGTTAGACTTTCCACTTTTGTGTTTCAAAACAAATGTATAACTCTACAAAAACTCAACCCATTTCAAATGCCTTTGATTCAACTTTCCTTGACTATTCAAATATTTCAAAGCTTGATGATCAGTATACAAAACAAACTCCTTAGGAAGCAGATAGTGTCTCCACTTCTTCAATGCCTGAATTATAGCATAAAATTCCTGATCATAAATAGAATATTTTCTCTTGGCATCATTTAACTTCTCACTGAAATAAGCAACAGGTTTTCCTTCTTGGCTCATAATAGCTCCTATTGTAGTACTGCTAGCATCACAGTCTACTTGAAACACCTTATTAAAATATGGAAGTGCTAAAACAGGCTGTTCTGTAACTTTTTGTTTCAACAATTGAAAACTCTTTTCTACCTCATTAGTCCACTTAAACTCTTTTCTATCCCCTCTCATTATTTTAGTCAAGGGACCACAAATACTACTAAAATTTTTGATAAACTTTCTATAAAAACTAGATGGACCATGAAAAGATCTTAACTCGGTAGCACTCCTTGGAGTAGGCCATTCAAGGATAGCTTGTACCTTCTCTGGGTCCATTTTTAAACCTTCTGTTGAAACTAGAAATCCCAAATACACTAACTCTTTCTTCACAAAATTGCACTTCTTCAAATTAATCAACAATTTCTCATCTCTCAGCTTCTTAAACACCATACGAATATGCATCATATGTTCCTCCAATGTCTTGCTAAAGATCAAAATATCATCTAGGTAGACAATGACAAACTTACCCAAAAATTCTTTCAGAACCTCATTCATGAGCCGCATGAAAGTGTTTGGTGCATTGGTTAGCCCAAAAGGCATGACTAACCACTCATACAGTCCTTCCTTTGTCTTGAAGGTAGTCTTCCATTCATCTTCTTCTCTGATCTAAATCTGGTGATATCCACTCTTCAGATCTATCTTTGAGAAATACACAACTCCACTCAAACAATCCATAATATCATCCATTCATGGCAATGGAAACCTATACTTGATTGTGATCTTGTTTATTGCTCTGGAATCTGTACACATCTTCCATTCTCCATTCTTCTTTGGTGCTAATACCACTGGTATAGCACAAGGACTCAGACTCTCTCGAATCAACCCCTTCTGCAATAACTCATGTACTTGTCTATTCAACTCTTCACTTTCTGCTGGTGTCATTCTATGTGCTACCTTGTTTGGAAAACTAGCTCCTAGAATCAAATCCATCTGATGACTAATCTTCCTTATCGGTGGTAATCCATCAGGTACATTATCAGATACAATATCCTAAAACTCATTCAACAAATCTGCAACCTCTACAGGTACATCCTCTACTTCTTCTTTACCAGCTTTTGGAATTAAAACAAAACACACATGCTCATGCCTCATACCATCTAAAAATTTTCTTCCATCAACAAATGTTATTCTTACATTACCACATACCTTTTCTTCGGTCTCCTTCAATGGCTTTAGCTTATGTCGCACTCCATCCTTTATTAGGGAATAGGTATTTGCATGACCATCGTGTACAGCACATCTGTCAAACTGTCATGGTCTACCCAACAACATATGACATGCATCCATAGATATGATATCATATAGTACCTCATCTTGGTACCTACCAATCTTGAACTTTACTAGGCACTGTTCACTGACCACGACCTTGTGGTCATCCTGCACCCAGGCAATCCAATATGGATGTGGGTGTTTTTATCTCTTGAGCTTCAACTTTGCCACCATCTCTTTTGACACCAAATTGTCAGTACTTCCACTATCAATAATCACATCATAGCATTTGCCCTCACACTTGCATCTAGTGCAAAACAGGCTCCTCCTTTGTTCAGGTTCATTCTCACCACTCAGCAGGACTCTTCTGTTAATCAGTGTTTCTCCTCTTTCAGCATCTTCTGAATTTGATGATCTGGCATCTTCATCTACATGTGCAACTCTGGCCTGGCCTTCATTCCTCCTATCTGTCCTTCCTTGGCATTAAGGACATTCAAATTCCCTATGACCTTCTTCTCCATAGTGAAAACATGTTCCACAGAAGCCTCCTCTTCCTGAACCTTGTCATCTTCCTCTTCCTCTCTGATCTTTATTGTTCTAATCTTGAAAATGATTGGAATTGTTTCCTCTCTGATTTTGACTACTACTGGCCTCATCCTTCTTTTTTAGATCTTCATTTTAGCCTCCATATAACTGTCCACCACGACCTCTTCCATTTTGTCTGCTCTCAAACTTCTTGTTCAACTTTTCCTCTACTTTTAGGGCAAACTGGTATGCCTCTTCAATACTATTCATTCGAACCAGATTCAGCTCCTCCTGAATGTTGGGCCTCAACCCATTAAGGTAACGAGAAACTTTCTCCTTATTAGCTTTTGCATGGCTTGTTCTGATGAGGATTCGATAGAACTCCTCTGTATACTCCTGAACAGATCATCCTGCTTGCTTCAAACTTTGCATTTTCTTCAGTAGGTCAAGCTCATAATCAATAGGGATGAACTATGACTTCAATTTATCCACCATCCGATCCCATCTTGTGATTTTATCTTTCCCTCTTCTATTTTGCTCCAATTGAATCTCTTGCCACCAGATCTTCACATGACCTTTCAGTCTGGCCTTCGTGAATTTGACCCTATCAGGATCCTCAATATCCTCATACTCAAAATATTCTTCACATTCATTGATCCAATTGATCAACTCTTGTGGGTTAAGATTTCCTGAAAATGCAAGAACCTCAATCTTAGGTCTTTTTTTGATCTTGGAAATGGCTTGAAAAAGCCTTTCTTCCTCCTAGTTCACAACTTCGACTTCTCCTTCTTGATTTTCTTCTTCGGCTTCATCCTCACTTTCATCTCTGGCATTAAGATTCATTCCTCTGTGAATCTCCTTTTGCAATGCTCACACTTGTTTTTAGAGTGCTCTAACCTCAGGTGTTACAACACCAGCTCTTTCGCCACGTTCCCTTCATGGAGGCATTTTCGTGATGCGCACTGAAACCCTAACCACCGTCCTGGTGCAAACTACCTCACAATCGGTGATCTATTTACACACTCAAGAACTCCTACTCTGATACCACTTGATGAAGGGTGCTCCCCTTAATAATGCAAACACATAACAGAAACAGAGAAACAACAACAACAATATGCAAGAATAGAAAATTGGCTTCTTATTATCTCCACAAATGTGAAATTACAAACTTTCAGAATTACAATATGCAAAGCCACATGGGCATTCCCTTACAATATTTTTTAGGACAAAGCCTCGAATCAATACCCAGATCTACTACCCAGAACTACCCTAGACAACACTACGGGCCTTCTTTATATAGGAATTTTCCACCGCTCGAGAAAGTTCCAGAAATTTAGCCCTAAGGGCCGACCAAACTTAGAATTATTTTATTTTTCAATTTATTACATCAAAGTTGGCTCAAAATAACTTTTGAAACCCGAACAGAAATTTTGAAGGAAAATTATTTTCTGCCATTTCAGGTGGCCCGACTTCCGGAGACAATAAATCATCACCAGTTGACCCGATTGACTATTATAACCCCATTTCAGAAATGTCATGAAGCACTCTACAGGCTTGACTTGTGCAAGCGCTTGTCACCCAAATTTTTGACCTCATTCGGGGCCTCTAAAGCCTTCAAAACTGAGTTCAAAGTTTCTATACCCTGCTGCCAATACCGAAAATCTTTAATATCTTCAAAACTAGACCTGATCTAACCATGAAACTTTGATGGTAGGCTGATATGATTGAGATGAACCTCCACATGTAAAATCAAAACATTTCGAGATCGTAAGACCAACTTACTAAAAAAATAGCAAGTTTCCATAAATAGCAGCTCTACACAAGATAGCCCTTATTGAATACAAAAGCAAAAATATTTTTGGGTGATGCAAGATTTCTCTTACACCCAAGATGCTCCTACATCACATCAATATTAGTAATCAAACATGTCATCTGAGTAGGATTCAACTCAAATACATTAACTTTGGTTCTAGATCCAGTTCCAATCAGATTTCCATCTTTATCCTTTATCACACAAGTTTTCTCAATAAACCAAACTTGATATCCCTTATCAACTAACTATCCAACACTCAAAAGATTATGTTTCAATCCATCCACAAAATAAACATCATCAGTATTAGTCTTTCCATCAAGAGTAATAGATCATATACCTTTAATCAAACAAGGTGCATTGTTTCCAACTCTAACAACTCCTCCATCATATTCATTAAACTTTATGAACTTTTTCATGTCTCCAATCATATTATGTGAACAACCACTGTTTATAATCCAATTAGCTTTCTTTTCAACTTGAGCAACTAAGGCTTTTTCTTCCTTAACATCAGTTTCTGGATTTTCTTCTTTAATTGCTACAAATCCTATGTCATCATTATTCTCAGTATCACTTTCACTTAAAGTTCTTTCTATACTAGCTTCAAGATCTTCATCATTAGAATAATAACATTCCTTAGATCTTTTAGGTTTGAAATTGTTTCTATACTTTTTAACTCTCTTAGGACACTTAGATGCAAAATGACCATATTCTTGACAAGTCCAACATTTAAATATTTTCTTACCGTCTAGTTCTCTTTTCACAAGCAAGGCAATACCTTCTTCAATCTTCTTGTCTTCTTCATTTCTAGATCTATTGCTGCCAGCATAATCTCCAATCACACTGATGCTTCTTGACAAAGTAGGGCGAACACTAAGAGCACTAAATGTTGTCTCCATTCTAGGTAAGTCTCCTAATAATCTCAGGTTCATTTCTGCTACTTCCAATCTTCCAAGAAGAGTATCCCTTGTAAATTTTGTAGTACAAGGTATAACTTGTTCAATCATCTATGTTGTCTACTTAAATACAGGATTCAATGTCCTCAGAATTTTCCATATCACTTCATTCTCTATCTTTGTTCCTCCATAAGATTTTATACCTATAATAATTTCTGACATTCTACCAATATAGCTTCTAATAGATTCATCTTCCAACATTCTTATATCTTCAAATGCATATATACAATTATGTAATCTAACTCTTTTTGCATGTTCATCACCTTCAAAAGTAGAGTGTAAATATTTACAAATTTCATGAGATTTTTTCAAACATTTTACCTGATTGTACTCATTCTCTGGAAATGCTGTCAAAAGTGCTTCTCTTGCAAGTATGTTACACATTAATAGATTTCTCTCATCAGTAGTACATGTTTCAAGATTGTCCTCTTCAATGATAGTCTTATCATTCTTTGTAATCAACCAATAACCTAGTCCTAAACACAGTAGGTGTGTCTTCATCTTTTCTTTCTAGCTGTCAAAATTTACTCCATCAAACTTAGGGCTTTCTTTCCTAAAATTTTCCATGGATCTCCTTAAGCTGTTAAACTTATTTTTCAAGGACCTACCGTTCTGATACCAATTGTTAGAAAGTAAAGTCCACCAAGATAATTAAGAGGGGGGGGGGGTGAATCAATTATCAGATAATTATAAATTTTATCTTCTTCAATAGCATTAAACCATATAAGCAATATAATTACCAACCATAGAAAGATATTCATACACAATGACACAAGATATGTTGACTAGGAAACCTCTTGATCGAAAAGTAAACCCTGGTGGGAATGATGCCCACAAAACATGCACTAATATGAATATTCCTTTTGAAAGGATGGACTTTGTTAGGAGTCTTATGAAATACATTTAGTACATATGAATTCCTGTTAGAAGATTTTAAATCCCTGTTAAAAGATTCTAACCCTGTTAAGAGTTATGGAAGATAGAAGGACCCACTACCCAAACAACTTCAAGGTAAGATCACTAAACACACTATCCAAATAATCTTTTCATTACTCAAAAGAATAATATGTTACCTCTTCTCTGACTGTGCCAAACCGCACTCACTCTTACATCAAATCTCAATTTCAGATCTCTGTACTTCACATGTCTTCCTTCACATATTCATTTTCATACTTAGATATATTCTTCACTTCATGCATACATCATCACACACAATCATCTTTAATTAAATTACAAGGAAATACATTCCTTCCTTTATACCACACTCAAATAATTACAAATGAGCCGGCATACAATTACAACATAAAAGTTTCCACATGCTAGATCAAAATTACACAAAACCATCGGCTTCCAAATACAATAAATATTCACTCATGTGACCTCAAATTTTGTGCTATCATCCACATCACTATCAACGTGTCTTCAACTTCCCTTTAACTGTGTAAAACCAAATTCCATCCCGATTAGGAGATATCATCCGATTTCCACAAACCGCTACTCAGGAACACTGCCTGAATACTGCTTCCACCAAAATGATCATAACTTCCATGAATAAATGAATTATTGTCTATGCTTTTAACCATAGAAATACAACATATCAAAGATTATATCCTCAACATCGCATAGCTCCAACTGCAATAACCCATGTGTGCTAATCCAAACTCTGTCTGCTTTTGTGTAAGTCTTCAATAAATCACTGTGTTGACATCAATGACAATCATAGTCATGAATGCAACAAAAACTACTACAAAATGGCTGCCAAATATTTAGCATTCATTCCTAACACTTTTTTTTATGTCACATAGGTTAAGCATGGTGATTTCATGTTCTATGTTATAAGAATAGTGAGTCACGAATTTAGAGGCTAGCTCTTCAAAAGTTTTGATTCCTTGTGGTAACTTGGAAAACCACTCCATGGCTTGGCCTCCTAGGCTTCTTGAAAATAGCCTCATTGAATAGGTGGTATCATGCATGAATTATATACTCAAAGAACAAAATTCCCTTAGATGGTCTTGTGGGTCTGATTTACCCAACGTGGTCTTTCCTAGATGGAAAGGGACATAAAGCCTCAATGGAAAAGGGTTTTGGTTCGACCGCTTTCTTCATGGTATCGATTTGTGCTTGAAACATTTTAAGTTTTTTTATTCATTTCACCTAATGGGTTTTCCTCTTCATCATCTTTCTTTAGTGTTGTGGTGTCTTAATCATGAGGAAGTTTAACACCTGATTGGGCTAGATTAAGGAAGTATATTTCCTTATTTCTTTCTAAAAGTTTTTCATTATCTCAAGGAATTCAGGATCTTGGGTAGCACTATTGGATTTATCTTTGGTTGTTTCATTTGGCCCTTGGTTTCCTTGGTTAGTTTCTCCTTGATCCTCATTATTTCCTCCATGAACATAGTCATAAAATATGTTATTTCTAGCCATTGAATTGGCTCTTTCCTCAAATAGGTTAGGGAGACTATTTTCTTATTCTTGGGTTTTGATAAAAAGGAATTTGAAACATAAATTCGGAAACCTCTTGTGTTGTGCAAGTGTCATCTTCTTGTAAGGATATCTTCAATTTATGTGATCATGTAAAAATCGGCATCAACAAAGGTTTGATTCGAATTGATTTTCCCCTATTTCTTGATTGTTATTTTAAGAAGATATTTAAAAAAGTAAGATGGTTTTCAATGGATGTTTCTTACTTTTTATACATATCTTCAAACAAAGCAACCACAAGTACACTTTTCTTGTTAACCCTATAAACACAAAATGTTTAAAATGTATTAAACGTTATCACGAGTTTTTGCACAAGAAGTAACTTGAAGCAATCTACCTATTTGTCAAATTGGTTCGTAAATATGGCTCTAGATAGGTAGGCTTTCTAAGTTAAAAAGGTACTAGTAATGATTTTGTTCAAAGAAATACAAAGTTTCATCCCACAACAATTAGGAGCTTCCCACCACTGGTATATCAAAGTTTTGCACAATCCCGAAGGACTACTCGAGGAATTTCGATACTTGATATCCTTTTGTCACTCGCCCCATTAAGGATGAATGTGTTTTAGTTTATAATGGGTTGGATTATTGTGGAAAAGGAAATTGTATCCCAATTTGGGTTGTCCCTCTCACTGGCCTCGTTAAGCCAAATTCTCGAGAGGTGAGCCCACTAAAGTTCTAGCATATTCATTTGAAAGTGAATAATTGAAGTGAAAATATAGGTTTAGGAGTTTGATTCACCAAAAGGTGAAGTGAATATCCCTACTATTTTTCACTCCCAAGCACAATTAACAATGTTCAATTAACCAAGCCTTCTAATCTAATGGGAATTGAGTATTTCTACTCTCCTCCGCAAACAATAGGCTTTAAATTTAGTGCTTGTTTGTTCCTTAGACTTTCTTTTAATCAAGAAATTTGGTAGGTTTGGTATTTTGATTCGCTTGAAAAGTGAAGAGCATAGGCCTATTATCAAATTCCTCAAACAATAATAGGCTTGTAATTACTAGATTCAAAGTAAAAATGCCACAATTTAAGCAAAAATTCATAAAAGGATGAAGGCTTACCTTATCTCGAAGCTAGCAAAGGCTAGGGGCATTTTTTATTAAATTTTTCATCATTTCACTCACCTAGTGGCGATTGTTTCAACTCCTTGGCCTCCCCTTCGAAATCGTTAGTCCAACACAACCAAGAAAAGTGAATAAAATCAAGAAAAATTAAACTTTAAGCCTCTTTTTTCAATTTTAACAAAAAATGATCAAGGCATTAAATTCCAATTTAAGGATACAAATTTTGATTTATATGTTTGAATTATTTTTAAATATCATTCATAATCCTTACCTTCTTGCTTGGAGTCCTCCGAAAAGTTGTTGATATGGACCGTTTTATCTTCTTTTAGCCTTTTCGTGATGGCTTTATCCTCTCTGTTATTTTTGGTCTCCAGTTTTTTTACCTTTTTATGTCCTACCATCATAAAAACACAAAGAAAACATTTCTGACTGTCAAATTTATCAAATTTGAAAAATAGTCAAAACCGCAACATAAATGCTTAAATGTGCTATTTAAAACCTTGAATGCACTGCAGAACAAATTAAAAGCGCTAAAACATAAATTAAATGTGCTTCTTTATCAATCAAATGCGCATAAAGAAAACATCAAAAGTGTTGCAGGAATATTTAGATGTGCTCTGGAGTCAGGAATATTCACCTGTAAAATAGAGATGTTAAGTAGAGAATCCTAAATTTATAGCTAATTTTCTAAAATTTAGACAAATGAGGCCTAATGCCCCACGGTGGGTGCCATTTTGTGTACTAATGAAAGTACCTTCATAGGGTCAGTTTGACAATAAATAAGAAAATAAACTAAATCACCAAAAATTAGTGAGCTATTTAATGCAATTAAAGTCAATAAGCACTCTATGGATCTTTATTTAAGTATGCTAATGCTAAGCTCTCAACAAGCTTCCATTAGTGACAACCTTGAAATGAGAATGAAACTAAATGATAATGAATTCAAGCCTATTTCACTCAAAACAATGCTCAAATTATGCTAAAATGCCTTTCTAGATAAAATTCTCAATAAGTTTGATGTAATTCTCAGATGTGTGTATCTATTCTCCTAATTTTTGTCTTTCTTTTATAGATTTTTGCAAGCATAGGGGGTGGAGTCAATTTGATCATGGTTGAGTTTGAGTTAAGTCCATGGTTTCAACTTTAGGGAGAATTTAAATGGTTTGTTGTCAAAGCTTGGGACAAAGAGACAAAATGAGTGGTCAAGATTCTCTCACCTTATGAGTGATTGAGATTCGATTTTAGCTTGATCCATGTGAGCCCAATCCTTAATTCCTATTGGTTGAGGTATTTTCCTCCCATGTGGTGGGTGAGGGAATTTAGGAATTAATTAATTGAATTGAATTGATTTGTTTAGCCATGTGTACCTCTTAAATGGGTTAAGTTGATTTTTGATTGAACTATACAATTAATTAGATTAATTGCACAATTAATTGATTTATCTAGATTTATTTGATTTAATTGATTTAATTGGCTTTTGATTTTCAATTATTATTAGATTTTGGCTTGATTGCAATTAATGCTTTGATTTTTCCTTAGTTGCTCACTTGATTTGATCTTGACCATTTTTAGGTGATTACATTAATATAGTTACCTCTCTTTTTGTAATAGAGTTTTTTTTTTTCTAAAAACGGTTTCTCGAGGTTAATCTAGTGTTTAATGTGAAATGGTTTTCTAGTTCTTATTTTGATTCGACAATCACTTTGTTGAAGGTCAATCTTTAGTTTCAGATTTTCATTAATATTTTTTTTAAGTTTATACTGCAATATTTCTTCTCCTTGTTTTACAATATTTAGTATTATAGCTAAAAGTTATGTTGAGGGAGGTATGCCTTTCTCGTTAAGTGTTGAAGGTTTTTTGCTGCAGTGAGAACTTTTGTTTTGTCAATTTTTGGTAGATTTGAGAAAGGTTGTATACCGTGGACTCCACCTCTCATCAAGATATTGAGAAGTTCAATGGAACTAGATATGACATGTGGAAGTTAAAATTTAAAGACCTCCTTTAAGAGAGAAATTAGTGGTTTCCAATTTTGTTAGAAAAGAAACCACAAGGTTCTACCTTATCAAATGAGGAGTGAAAACTTTAGAAAAGAAGGCATGAGGGAACATTTAATTATGTCCCTTGAACTTTTTCCTCTTGAATGTCTCTACAAAAGACACAACCTACAAGATATGGAGGAAAATATGTAATAATTATCAAACTAAGAGTCTTTCTAACATGCTATATTTGAAAATACATTTGTACTCATTTTAAATGAAAGAGGGTGACTCTATTGCTGAAATTATGAATGCATTTAATTTTATTTTGAGTAAGACTACTTCAATAGATGTTAATATAGAAAACAAATGTTTCTCAATTTTTAACGTCCACCTTTAAATTTGAAGGTTTCATTGAGTCTTCCTTTTTCTAAGTCTTCTTACCAATTCTTTTGTAAACCATCCGGATCTAGGTTGTGTTTTGTAACAACCACTAGGATTTGATGTCTTAATAGGAACTAAGTTTATCCTTCTTGTCCCTTAGGTACATCATTAGCATGTTCCATTTGTATTATCAACTCCTGACATCACCTTTGTATAAGCATTTATTCAAAAAAACAGTCTTGTTAAGTCATGTGAAAATTGTTTCACTATTCAAAAGAAAAGATGAAAGTCCAATAGCTGGTTCTAGAACTATTGTCAGAGCCTAATGATTGAAATGGAACTTACAAAATCATAAGAAAGAGGAAATTTATTCATCAAGGTGGTAGGATTTCCCACAACCTTACTAAAAAATGTGTTGGGCATGATGGATAGTCCCAGAATGCTTGTTAGAGCACGACATCTGGAATGGAACTTTAAAGAAAGAAAAGAAGGAACTGATAAATAAGGCCATTTTTAAATAGGGAAACTAACTGTTGGTGTAATTAAATATTCCTAATTATATTTTACTTAATCTTACTTAGGTTAATGCATTGAATAGTAGTTTGTGATTGAGACACCTAGGAGTTTGCACCTCATTAAGCACATGGTGTAGGAGAAATTCCACTTTTGGTGTGAGATCCACCTTTAGTGCTCTTATCACATTATCATCCTAATCCATTGCACATACTTTATTGCATAATGGAGGATGATCCACATTTGGTGGACATGTGATTACTCCTAGCATAGGTGATAGCTTATCATCTCCTTATCATTCTCTCTTATCACCTTTCCTATATAAGGAGGCCTATTATGTAATCATGTAATCAAGGTGAATTCATTGGATCAATTGAATATCAATCATTGCATTCATATCATCTCTCTTGTGCTTTTCTTTAACCTCTAGATCCTTAGTTCAATCTTTTCTATTTGCAAATTCTTACATGGTATCAGAGCCATTGGAGCATTTTGATTAGCTGATTTGAAGAGATCTTGTTGCAAGCTTTGAAGGTCCAAATCTTGGATCTGGGAACCAGCATGTTGTAGAGATGTCTTAGAGAATATCTGACCTCACCATTGCGTCTGGGAGGTTGTTTTGGTTAAAATCGACTATAAACTCACCCATATTTGGGGAAAGTCCAAATCGAGGCAAAAAACAATTTACAAATCGAGTCATATGGTCCGATTTGCACCTCTATGGTATGATTTTGAAAAAAAAAAAAAATTTAATTCTGTATTTTTTGGAATTTTTTTCCTGCAAAAATTTGGGTTTTACGGGCCTGGTACATGCCCTATCATTTATCGCATATACCATAGAATATTCTAAATTTATTCTGCATCAGTGTGACATCAAAACATAGTCAACATCAACATCACAAGAACACAGATCAGAATTTGAGCCCAAGCTTGACGCCAAAGCGGAGCTCGAGCTTAGCTTCTTCATTTACCTTATTTTCAGGTCTTTGCATATTTAAAAAGGGATGAAACCTTTTTTCTCTTCAATGTGGGATTAATAATCCCTTACCACCGCTTGGAATCACAACCATCACCCAAGCAACCCTTTCTTCCACCCACCACTACCTACAGCAGTCGCCACACGACAAGACTCCAGTGGGACATGCAACACAAGCTGCCAACAGAGCACCACCTTACCGACATGTCATCCCACCATGTCCCCAGTGCCACGTCAGCCCCCAGTTAACATAGAGTGACATCATCACAAAATGTCCTAACATCATCAATCATATATATTTATGTCAGCGCTTGTATGGTGCACCCACATAGTCAGCGACACATCAACAAGAGCCTAGTTTTTTGCTAACATCATCATCCCTATTGCCTAAATTTGACGGCTATTCAGCCCTCAAAATAGGTGAAATTGGGCATTTTGGCAACGTCCATACGACTGTCAAATTTAACCCACTAGTTTGTTGATGTCATCAAGGTTTGGAATTTTTTTTTCTTCACCATTGGAGTTTTTCATTTTGTTGTCCAACTTCAAAGGGCTATAACTTGCTCATTTTTGCTCCTTTAGAAAAAAAAAAAAAAAAATTGGGTAAAATTTCCTAAAGAATCCAATGGTGGTATTATTTTGGAAATTTGGTGGCCAAATTTATTAGAAATTGTAGATTTTGTTGACTGTTCTTGCCTATTTCTAATTTTTGCAACTTCTAGGGCTTCGTTTCTGCACTTACGGTAACATTTTGAGGTGAATTTTTTTTTTAAGTGCATGATTTTTTGTCTACTTTCTAGATCTGCAATCAGTTTTCAGTGATTTGGGGTGGATGTATCACTTTTAGAAATAGGCTATTTTGGGGCTATATTTGCACTTGGTTAATCCTTGGATTTTAGTTTTCTAATTTTCATCAGTCATTTGAAGGATTTATCAGTAGTTATCAATCATTGTTTGGTTGCATTATGGATAATTCAAAGGTTAAAATCCTCACTCCATATAACTACCATGAATGGAAAGTTTCTTTAAGTGATCATTTGTTAAGTATTGGATTTCTTAGAATGACTCTTGGACAGCATCAAGAACCTCTAACAGGTATTGCAAAAAGGAGAAAATGGTTTGATCAAAAGGATAAAGCACTTGGCTCTCTTAGATCATTCATCTCTCATGATTTGCACTTTCATATTGCATCTTGCACACATCCTCATGATGCTTGGGTCATATTGGAAAGACTCTTTGGTAAAATTGATAGAATGAGAAAATTCAGATTAGAAAATGAGCTCATAGGTCTAAATCCTAGTGATTTTGACAATATTCAAGATTTTTTCTCTAAGTTCAATTCTATTAGATTGGAGCTTACTACATGTGGCATTGTTAAAGGGGATGAACAATTGATCTTTTATATTCTTTCCAAGCTTGGTCCTGATTATTCTATCTTTGTTTCTACAATCTATGCTACTATGGATGCTCTTGGTAGTGCATACAAATTGCCCTCTCTTGATGAGTTTGTACCGCAACTCACAAGGGAACAAGCAAAGTTGGCACACATGGGTTAATTGAAGCCTTCCACACATCAAGCATTGATTGCAAGTGGGTCTACATCAAAGGCTTCTAATGGAAAAGGAAAGAAACATCATAAGGATCCTAAGCCTCATGACAAAGGTAATGAATCTACTTCACAGAATACTACTGAATCCAAGTCCTCTTCAAGAGAGGAATCATCTAGAAGAAAGAGAGATAAATGTGCATATTGTAAAAAGTTGGGACATGATGAGCATAAGTTTTTTCAAAAGAAGATTGATGAGCTAACTCACATTATTCAAAAACACAACCTTAAGTTTCCCTCATTAGTGTCTACTCCTTCTTCTACACATTTGGTAGCTTCTACATCTCCATCATCATCCAAAGATAAAGGTAAAGGACAAGCACTCTTGGCTTCTACACATCTTGAGCAAGGTAAATGGCTTCTTGATTCAGGTGCATCACATCATATGGCATCTTCTATGGATATGTTTTCTTCTATTTAGCCTTGTAATTCTCCTAATATTTTTATGGGTAACAACACATTCATGAGAGTTTGTGGAAAAGGTTCTATTCCTATGGGAGAAGGGACATTTAATGATGTTCTTTGTGTACCATCCTTGACCACTAATCTCCTTTCTATTAACCAAATTACACATGGAGCACAAGGTAAAATTGTTGAGTTCACTCCTAATTTTGTCTACATTAGGGACATGGAGACTAGAGATGTCATAGCTATGGGAGTTGTTGATCATACATCACGCTTGTATTAGTTTTCACATTTTGTTGATGATAATGATGATATTCATGAAGTACACATCCCTTTGCCAAGGGATAATTATGAGGATAACTTTGGGCACTTGAATCATTTTGTTGTTGAGACAAGTGTTGAGCTTCCTACTCCTCCACCTCCTACTTCTTCGGACATGGGCTCTACTATTCAATAGGATGTTCATAGTGTTTCAAATCTTGCAGAATGTGATGACTACTTGGATGCCTCTTCGGCATTTGTTGATTCTCATGATACAGATTTGGAAGACATACATGAGGGGGTTTCTCTTTCCTTTGATGATAGCATCATAGTTGGGGATACTTCTTCAACTTCTTTGGAGATTGGCACACTTGATTCTTCTCCTTCTTCACTTGATTTGTCACATGAGGTGATAGATTCTTTGAGCTTAGAGAGACCTATTCAGTCTTCAGAGATTCATACATGGAGACCTACATCTTCTTCCTCATTCCATTTTCACAAGGATTGGATTCTTCATCATTTGATGTATCTATTTCTTCCTAAGAAGATACATATTTCTTGTAAGAATTGACTTATCTATTGTTTCCAAGTACTCTTCATCAACATGGGAGCTTCTACATTATGGGGGGGATATCATGTCTCCAACTATCCTTCTTATGGGGGGATATTTCTTTGTATATACATTATGTATGTAGTTCTTGGGGGGTCTTAAGTACTCCATCCATCCATGCATCTTATTTTCTTCTCTCTTTTTGGGGGAGGGTTTTTCCCATGAGGTTTTCCCTCTTTCTCCACTTTATGAGAGTTATTGCATTTCATGTATTTCACTTTGTACATGGGTACCTAACGTGGCCTAGTAGCTGGAACCCATCTTGCATTGTGATTTTAAGTGCATTCCCCTAAGTTGCACTTAAGGGGGGTGTTGGTGTAATTAAATATTCCTAATTACACTTTACTTAATCTTACTTAGGTTAATGCATTGCATAGTAGTTTTTGATTGAGACACCTAGGAGTTTGCACCTCATTAAGCACATGGTGTAGGAGAAATTCCACTTTTGGTGTGAGACCCACCTTTAGTGCTCTTATCACATTATCATCCTAATCCATTACACATACTTTATTGCATAATGGAGGATGATCCACATTTGGTGGACATGTGATTACTCCTAGCATAGGTGATAGCTTATTGGCTCCTTATCATTATCTCTTATCACCTTTCCTATATAAGGAGGCCTATTATGTAATCATGTAATCAAGGTGAATTCATTGGATCAATTCAATATCAATCATTGCATTCATATCATCTCTCTTGTGCTTTTCTTTAACCTCTAGATATGTGGTTCAATATTTGTTATTTGCAAATTCTTACACTAACAACACCACAAGAAGTGTTTGATTTCCAATGTTTAAGTCTGATGGTGATAGTGAAGTTGATGTAATTTTAATTTGAGATGTTGACATAGTTTTAAAATAGCACCAACTACCACAAGAGCATTTAATTCTTGAAATGACCTGCATTGAATATTAAATGTGAGATATTCATGATAAAACCCTCTAACAATATGAAAAGCATTAGTTATGATCCACTCAGAATTGAGGTATGTGCCCAAGAACTAGCTAGGGCATCATATTTCTTCTACAATTAGAGATCAAACTAGTGAGGTCAAAACTTATTCTCTTATTTTCATATTTTAGAAAGAGTTAAATTTTGCAAATTGTGAAGCTATAAACCATAGTCTTTAAAAAATGAAGTTCAAGTATTTGGAGTATGATCAATTGAATAGGTTAGAGTGTTCCTTATCTAAAATTGAGGATATGAAGTTAGGAAATATATATTTGAATGACTTTTGTCGAAGAATCAAAGATCCAAATAAGTGCCCCATTACCCAAAGATTGGTTGAAAGTAGATTGGTTGAAGCTATAGGTTTTTTGGCCATAGTGCAATGTATGGATTTGGTGATGAAGCGTATCAATAGTACAACCTGGATATTGGAGAGACTAAGACCCATAATGATAGAGTTATGTTCACTCTACATAAGGGCACAATCCAAAAATTCTTTCGGTTGCCCAAAAGAGAAGTGTATGCGCATTAGAATTTAACCTCTTCCAAGTGTGAATTCTATTGGAATTGTTGTAGCCTATGTTGTTGGCATTCATTTTTTTGTCATTGATGTCAACATATATTTCAATAAGGGAATCCAGAAGTTGCAAATAGATTGGATAGACAGGTTGCAAAAAATTGTATGGACAATGTATGAAGACTTAGCTCTAGTGAACTGAGATTTGTGTAGCATAATATGTTTACTTATCACAGTTGTGTTCGCATATGTTTATATGCTCAGTTGTTCCAGTTATGGATGAATTGGTGAAGAATGGTTATAGGAATAGTGACTAGGAAACTTACAGAGTTGATCTCAGTAGTTGCAGTATAACTTCAGTATGGAAATGAATTAAACCTTGCGAGATTGGGGAATGGTGTAGGACTGTAAGTCAATGAGTATTCTATTTTTTATTGATATTAAGTTGAGTTTAGACATGTTTCATAATTCCAATGATGACATTAAAACATTCCCAGTGTTCCTTATGATAATATTATCGATAGTTTAATGTATGCAATGGTTTGTACTAGACCAGATATAGCCCAAGAAATGGAAGTTTTAACCAGGTTTATGTCTAAACCTAGTAAAGAGCGTTGGAATTTTGCTAAAATGGTTTTAAGATATTTGTGAGGTACTTTTGATTATTGTTTGGTTTATCATGGTACCGATGATGTGCATAATTTATTTGACATATAGGGTTTTGTTGATGCATATTGAATTGGTCACTTGAATATTTAGAAGTTCACTAAAGGATATGTTTTTACTTTATTTGGAGGTGCAGTGAGTTGGATGAGTAAAAGAAAACCTACAGTTGTATTGTCTATCTATGGAGTAGCGTATATAGTTGATACACATGCCTCTAGTAAGTAAGTTTGGTTATAGAGAATTGGTAATGGTATTGTTTTTTATTGCAAGATAGTGAGAATTTGATGTGTTAGTTAGAGTGCCATGTGTTTGGCCCAAAATCCCATGTATCATATTTGTAGTAAACATGTTGATGTTCAGTATCACTTTGTGTAAGAGATGGTTGAAAGTGGATAGGTATTGATTGAGAAAATTTACACTTCAAATAATGTTGTTGATTCTCTCATGAAGTTAGTGACCACACATAATCTCTCTTGGTGTAGGAAGGCCATGGACCTTAATCATTGTTCTTGATTTGTATTTTTTTTAATGCAATGGGGTAATTCAAAATGTATGATGTCAAGAGGGAGAATGTTATAATTTAGGTTCCACCAACCTTGTAATCCTTGATTTATTATTTTCCTAATCCCTATTGTAAATTACCCATAAGAGGTTAAACCATTTAACCAACAGTGGTGAAAGAGACCATTTAAAGGCATAGTTACCTTTACCATTTCTTATCTAGGAAAATGAAAAAATAGATAGGTGTCTCCTCTTGAAATCCTCTATTTTGAGGTGTTTGGACACTTATTATGGGTTTCAAGAGCATATATGATGGTTATGATAGATGTAATGAGATTATATGATAATACCTATGATGATTTATGACATATTCCTTCCATGAGTGGACATGCATGAGAGCTTCCTTATGATAGTTGTAAGAGCATCTATAAGAGGTTATTCTATGGGTGGGGATGGGGAGGGTGGCACGATGTTTTTAAAGTGGTTTTATTGCTTGTTGTTTTATGATACCAAAATGGTATCCATCTTCACAAATTCATATAAATTGGTGCCTTGAACTAGATTTATTAATTCAATCATGTTCAATTTATAGGATAATGAAGTGTATACACCTAAAAATGGTCAAGTAAAATCAAAGTGAGCAATCAAGGACTAAATCATGAATTAATTGAAATCAAATCTATTGAATTAATTAAATCAAAAAATTGGGCAATTGATTAATTGTATAGCTGAAATCAAATCTAACCCCTTTAAGGGTAGACATGGCTAAAATAAATCAATTATTAATTCCTATTATTCTCACCAACCACATGTGGAAAAATCAAATGGACCAATGGGAATGAAGGAATGATCTCACATGGATCAAGTCCAAATCAATTCTACATCACTCATCTTGGAGTTTTATCTTGACCCTTCATTATGTCTCTTTGCTCCAACATTTGAGACCAAAATCTTTAGTTTGTCTCATCATTTGAAATTGTCAACTTGACTCAACTTTGATCATGGTTAACTTCACTTTACCCCTAAGCATTGAGAAATTTTATAAATAGTGAGAAAAATTAAGAGTACAAGATCCATCCTCATCTTTCTTAATTGCATCATTACTATAGGCATTTGGTTTTGGATTCATAGCACAATTCAAAATAATTGAGTTAGATTGGTAAAATTACATTTATCATAGTTTCAATTTCTCATTCTATAGCTATCTCTAATGATGCTTAAGTTGAGATCAATCTATTAGCTTCTTTAGATAGATAACCATGAGATGTTTCTTGTTATTGCTTTCAATTCAATAGGATTTATTGTTGAATTTTCAAATTTTGAATTGATTCTTGGCAAACTAATTTCATGAAGGTATTTTTTGATACACAAAATGGAACCCATCATGGGGAAAATGCCTCAGACTAACATTTTCTAATGATCTTTTATGTTTTTAAGTGGATTTATGTTGTAGATTTTCAAATTGTAGGTACATCAGTGCATTTGATAGGTGAAATGGCATGTACATGGTGAAGTTTGATGCATCTGCATAGTAAAATAGTGTGTGCACTGAAAAGATCAATGCATTTACATAGATTTTGACACATTTTCAATAACTTCTATCTTTTGTCTAAATTATCTCAATGCGTGTGTAGATGCTTTATAATGCCTTTGACTTGTCTTTTAATGCTTTTGATAGTTTAATCATTTCAGTAGCACTTTATAGAATTTAAATAACGTATTCAATGTTTTCTATATCGTGTAGACCTAAAAGAAGTAGTGCATATGCTCATTTTAGTAGTGTGTAACTCTATTTTTGTTCAAATTGAAAATTCTATCATGTTAATGAATTTAACTCTTTGGTTTTTTTTATGACAGATCATAAAAAGGTGTAAAAATTAAAGATCTGAGTTCAAAAGAAAAAAAGACAAGCCAAGAAGAAGTTAAGGTATGAAAATAGAAAGGAAATTGAAGCATATGGAAGATCTTTGAGAGTAATTGAAGCTTATAAATCAAAATATGTATCTCTTAATTTGATTTTTACTCCTTAATTATTAAATCTTTGATTAATTTTTAAAAAGGGGTTTTTAATTTTGTTGGTTTTCTTCATATTTTCCTTCCTTGTGATGGATTAACGTTTGTGGAAGGAGGATGCAAAGGAGATGGAAGAATCGCCACTAGGTGACTAAAAAATACAAATGAATAAAATAAAAAATGTGCCTAGCCTTTGCTAGCATCGATTAAGGTAACATTTGAACCCTTTTTACCTGTTATTCATCAGAGTGACACTTATCAACAACAAAATAGCACATATAAATTTTCCAATTAGCACGTACAAGGATTTATGTGATACCTACCAGCTCTATTTTGACGCGTATAGACTAAAAATGAATAAAAATGAGTACTTCCTAACCAATTTTAATCAATCTAAAGGTATTTTTTAGTACCCTTTTCCAAGTACTACCTATTTCAATCAAAATAGAGTGCAAACCAAGTCAAATTAAGATTGTCAACAAAAGTAAAAAAGGTTTCACCAAAGGGAATTCAATTCTAAAATCTTCAATTCTTGTTAATGTCAGTTTTCACCAGATCATATTACATCAAAATATCTTTACAAGAATACAATAACATCAAGACAATCACACCATGTCTGAAAATAATCGGTTTAGATATCATAATCATGATGAGGAAGAAGAAGAGATTCTCATGGAAGCCCTCACAAAGAAAATTAAATCTTTACAATAAAAAATCCAAGACATGAAAGAAGAAATGATACATCATCCAACAAGTCTTCATTAAGATCAATCTTTCCTTTTCTATGATCATGAGTCGTCTATATCTTCATCTTCATCAAACAAAAAGTCTATTTCACAATCTCACACTAATCTCATATTTGATCAAGAAGAACATCATAACCATCCTATTTTTTATCAATAACATCTTAATGGAAATCCAATCTTTGACCAAGAATTTATTTCACAATCTCAAGAAGATCCAATCTTTGATCAAGAAAATAAAGAGGAATTAGTCCTATCTCAACAATCCTCATCACATGACAGTGGTAAATTAGATCATCATGATCTTGAAACTCAAATCTCTTTGGTCAACAAAAACACATAGCAACGTCCATTGGATAGACCATTTACTCCTTTTGGACCATCTTATGAATCAACTTTGGAAAAACTCCTTAAAATGATCTCATCGCATTGCCTCAAATCACTTCATGTGGTTTTGTATTCTTGAGAAAATATTGTTCATATCATAGATATAATGAACATGAAACTTCATATTGCATGGAGTTGAAGCATAAAATACAAGATCTTATTGATGATAACCTAATCAAAATTGAAAAATCCTATTGACTTATCTAATGAAGATACTACTCTCAAGCAAGATCAAACTCATGAAACTATGTCTACTATTGGTTCTCTTGCATCATCCACCTCTTCCAACACTCATGCATCTCCTAAAGTAGAAAATCTAGCTAGCATGCCTCCATCAAAAAAAGAACCTAATGCTTTTCATGTTGACTATGTATACCCTCAAGGGCTACCCCTAAAAGAAATCCAAGCCAATCTACAACTTGCTGCAAGTCTTTTCAATGCTTCAAAAATCAAAGATCCCAATATTTTGTGTGATTCAATGCCTGTGATAGTTATCCCAAATGGTTCTCCATCATCCCTTAAAGCATCCCCATGCAGACCCAAAATCCCCCCTCATCCTTAAAAGTGGATCCATGTCAAGTGAACAATCTAAAATGTGAAGAAACAAGTATTAATAAATATCAAGATCAAGATATCCTTCCTCATCCAATGGTTGACCGATGTTCCATATCACAAGAAATCTATGATGATTTGGTCATCCCATTTCACTTCTTCAAAAAACACATCCCTTCACCTCAAGAGCTACATATCCCTCCATCTCCCATATCCTATCCACCTCCTAAGCAAGATCAAGATATTCCTTCCATCATCCCTTATGAACTTTATTGAAAATTAAAAGTGAAGTACTATTCCTATGTTATCCAAAGATCATTGACAAGATCAAAGTACCCAAACATCCTCTTATCATAAGCCTTCATATCCACCTCAAAATTCTCCCATTCTTCCTAATCATTGGCATAAAAATAAATCCCCTCAAACTTCAACTCCTCATATCAAAGTCTCTCCTATTAAAGCTATTCATAAGCCTATTGGTATAAAGATAAATCTTAAAGATGAGAGCCTTGGCCATGTAGCTCACAATAAATATGTTGATATCCTTTGTACATCTCATTTAACTCTATTCACATATAAGCATCTACCTTCTACATCCATTCCATCCATATTTGATCCCTATATCCCAAAGTTGAAACCTTCATATCTTCCATCCATATTGGGCCCTTATATCCCTCTTTCCACCATGCCTATCACTCCTATTTTACCATACACTTACCCCCTCATACCTCAAGATCAACAAAGACATGTATCCGTGAACCCTCCATATCAACCCATCCATATGAACTAGCCATATCAACCTTATTCATCAACAATTCCCTAGTTTTTTGGAAGTAATTTGGATGTGCAACATAAAAATAAAAAATCCAAGAATCCACTTATATATGAAGATCACTATGTCCAATCTAATCAACATGTGAATACAAATGAAAAGGAGATATTAAAAATACCACAAAGGTCCATCCAGAAAAAGAGGAAATGTGGATTCTAAAATCCCTCATTGAAGAAATACATTCAAAAGCATCACAAAAGAAAGAAAAACCAAGAACTATGTGGATTCCCAAGTCACTTTTGAAGGACTTGCACACAAAAGAGAAATAAAAGTTGGCATCCAAGATTCCAAAGGATTTCACTCCATATTTTTCCAAACATCTTCCATCATCTCCTTCATCCATTTTGGGTTCCTATGTCCCAAGATCCACATTCTTCCCTTCATCAAGGCCTCAATCTATCCAATCCATTTTTCCTCCATTATTCCACTGCCCTTCAAGGTGTGTGTTGATTTTGATCTTGCCACCATTTCCACCTATCCTTACACAATTATTTCAATATCTTATCCATTATCCAACACCTAATTTCCATCCATTCATACCCCTTAACCAATCCACACCTATACATGATTCTTATCCTTCCATCCACTATCCATTCATTACCCTTATCCAATCCATTGCATAAATCCTTAGTCACCATATTGTTTCCTTTCCATTACCCTATCAACATCTTTGAGAATACCTTTCAGTGGTTTTTTCCCATCATATCATACCTTTTCAAGGAGTATCCAAAGAGCATGACGCTTGAGTCCCTCCAAAATAGAAAATTAAAGAAAAAAAAATGAAAATGAAAACAAAATAAAAATAAAGAGAAATAAATCTGTCCTATGGTGGAAACCACTTATTGTGGCACCTTGGACAAGTACTGTGATGAAAACATGGCAAACATGCATCATGCACAATTCCTCCTCTTGCACTCTACACTTGGGGGCAAGTTCCATCCATTTATCTATGATTTATCCTATCATATTTCCTTCTTTCATCTTTGATCTTGCCAAGGTTGAACATATCCATGAGCATCAGGTATCTTGACATTTTTTATCCTTTCCATTAGCCTATTCACTTGTTGCATCAATGCTACCTTATCATGATCTTTCTTATCCCAAATCCACCTTCATTATTTCTAAGCAACCTTTCCATAATCCCAAACCATCCACTCATAGTTGCCATCACCCCTTTATCCTGATTGTGTGACCCTATCCATTCCCTATCTGAATTGACCACTTGGTCTTGATCACAATGAAGAACATAAAATGTGAAACAGGTTCTCTAAAACCTCTTGACATGTCCACTCTTTTAGACCACATGCTTGCATGACACCAGGTTACTATCCCATATGCTATCCAACACTACATCATTGGCCTACATTGAGATATTCTTTTTTTTCTTAGCTTGGGTAATCTTGAGGAGATTGTCCTTGAGGGTCACATTCACTTGCTTCCTCCATCATTGCTTATCCATTTTTGATCCATCAGATTGAAAATCCATCCATGTCCTACAGCTTGCTAGACATTAGGGGCAAACCAATGTGATCTTGTTTGAGAGCTGGTAATCTCTAAAATCTAAAAAGTAAAAAATGTTCTTTTAAAAATTAAAAAAAAATAAATAAAAAATTCAAAAAAAAATGATTTTTTAAAAAAAATATTCAAAAACATAATTTTTTTTAAAATCCAATAAAATTAATTGTTTTTATATCCAAAAAATCAAAAAATTCTTAAAAATTTAAAATTCAAAAATCGTAAAATCTTAAATAAACTCTCAAAAGCTGCATAGTCCTCCCCAACATCAGTGTGCAATCAAACTGGGGGCGCTAGTCCAAACTCAATGAGCTTAGCAAAATAGACGCAAGTTGATTCAAAATCATGGCACCAAAACCGAATAATTGTTACACTTGAACTTATTGATCAATATTACATTTCAAACATCTAAAGACTTGATCAAAACTTCAACATTTGACACATAAAATCTTCAAATGGAAAATCAAATCAAAATCTAAAAAGCTTAAACATAACTAAGGATAAAAAATAGATGAAGTTTCTGAAATATGGATCTACAAACAAAAAGAAAAAAGTTCTAAGTGTTACTAAATTTTTGGAATAATGTATTTTAGCAAATTGATGATGTTTTTTACTAGATGAACAATGATGAAGGCATGACATTTTCTTGATTTCTGCTTGAGTTCTTGTTAGGTTGATTCATAGTAGTATGCAAGTTCATCTAATGACATGATCATTAAAGAATCATCGAGGACATTTTCATATGAAAGGGATCAATTCTTTGTCTGTTTAGTTGCAACATTAAAATATGAGAGAAAGAGGTATTCAAACCATCATGGTTGAACCAGTGATGATTGAACCTATTTCATGTTATCAAAATCTCAATGGTTAAAATAATATCTCTATGATTAAAAGGGACAACTAGCTGCATCCATATAGATTAATTTTTCATGTTAAAGATTAAATGATTTTCCTTAATTGGAGGGTAGAGTTAATCATGATCACATCATCAAATATTTCTCAAGGTGGAAATGTACATAATCAAATGTACATAAACGTTCATAATCAAAGTCTGAATCAATGTCATCAAATGTCTGAAGTACATCATAAAAAAGGGAATCATGTCCATCAAATGATCAATGCTACATCAAGAACATCATCAATATTCAATCATGTTGATCAACTAGAGGAGACCTAACTTTGTTCATCTCTAGTGCCTACATTCACACTTGAATCATATCAAATGGCCATGGATATAGGCCTCACACCATCAGTATTCCAAAGGGAACATGTTTTGGGATTCAAGCATAATTCAATCAGTCAACATCATAAAAATTGATCATCTAGTGTCAATCAATAATCCTATCATCTATCTTGCTCTTCTTTGAGCGCATCAATTTCCTAACTCTAGATCTTGAGGAAGGAAAATCATCCTATCATATTGACATCAATACCAAATCAACTAAATGATCATGATTGCCATCAAACACACTTGATATTTCATCAAATCAAAAACTTTGGTCATCAAATTCAATTGGAGCATATTCCAAATTGATTTTTATTGGGAAACAAATCAAAATGTTAATCTAATTCAAAATTTTGAAAGTCATTCAAATCATCCAAAATCAATTTCAATTCATTTCTCAAGGGGGTAGGATATCGTAATAACTTCAAATCAAGAAAATCAGAGAATTTTTTCAAATCAAGGGCATTGAGCCTGAAATTTTCAAAATCATCAGTGGGGCATTGAAATCAGTGAATCTTTTCAAATCAAGTATCATATCAAGAGTCTATCATCGAATCATGTTTTCATCATCCAGTTAGTTGTAAATCAGGAAATTAGTCATCAAATTCATATCACACATCAATTAATCAAATCAATTAGACATTCTTTGAACCAACGTGCTTCACACATTGATTCAAAGAGGGGAATTTGTATACACCTAAAAATGGTCAAGTAAAATCAAAGTGAGTAATCAAGGACTAAATCATGAATTAATTAAAATTAAATATATTGAATTAATTACACCAAATAATTGGGCAGTTAATTAATTGTATAGTTGAAATCAAAATCAAATCCAACCCCTTCAAGGGTAGACATGGCTAAAATAAATCAATTAAGTCAATAGTTAATTCTTATTACTCTCACCAACCACATGTGGAAAAAATCAAATGAAGCAATGGGAATGAAGAAATGAGCTCACATATTGGATCAAGTCCAAATTGATTCTACACCACTCATCTTGGAGTTGCATCTTGACCCTTCATTTTGTCTCTTTGCTCCAACATTTGAGACCAAAATATTTACTTTGTCTCATCATTTGAAACCATCAACTTGACTCAACTTTGATCATGGTTAAATTCACTCTACCCCTAAGCCTTGGGAAAATTTATAAATAGTGAGAAAAAATAGGAGTAAAGGATACATCCTCATCTTTCTTAATTGCATCATTACTATAGGAATTTAGTTTTGAATTCATAACATAATTGAGCATAATTGAGTTACATTGGTAGAATTTCATTTAGCATGGTTTCAATTTCTCATTCTATAGCTATCTCTAATGATGCTTAAGCTGATTGAAATCTATTAGCTTCTTTAGATAGAGAACCATGAGACGTTTCTTGTTATTGCTTTCAATTCAATAGGATTTATTATTGAATTTTCATAATTTGAATTGATTATTGACAAACTAATTTCATGAAGGTATTTTTTGATACACATGAAGTACTAATGAATTATACAGAGGTCTACAAATAAGTGTATTGATATTGTATTGTTTAATGGATTAGTAACATACTTACCTCTCTTTCTATGGTAAATTTTTTTCCTGAAAGGGTTTTCCATGTAAATCTAGTGTTTCATGTGTAATCATTTTGTAATTCTTATTTTGATTCTACAGTCACTTAGTTAAGGGCTAATCTTTAGTTTCAAATTTTTATTAATATTAAGTTTAAGTTCATATTGCAAGAATTATTCACCCTTTTCTACAAAAATTTTTGTCTTTCACTCGTCTTAAAAAATTATGGACTGTGTGTCATTTTTACTCTTCCACATATTTTTAAAAGAAAAGATGAATTGTACCATTTGTTGTTGATTCCCCAAAATGTTAAATTACTGTGAAATTTGGTATGTGTGCTTTCTTTTTGGACCCTTGTAGGAACTATTCCTATTTGGGAGCTAAACATCACACTGTGTACTTTGTTCTGATCCAACTCAAAAGGGTCTTCACTAATCATGTCTTCCTTATTGAAAAGAAATGCACTCCCTAGAATGTGGCTTTAAAGGTTTTTAGGGGGATAAAAGTGTTGAAAAATATTTGCATTGGCACATCAATGCTTAGCTTTCTTTTCTTTTAAGGAATTTCATCCTTCTTTTTCCAAAAACCCATTACCATGAAGAGCCAACTTCTAAAACCTCAGATGTTGTTTCACAAGTCACAACAAGTCTCATACCTACAAAACTTCCTGACTACCTTTATTTAGACATCATACTCTTAGGTATCATCAATTTTACTAACATTCCCAATATGACCATAAAGAATATTCTCCACCAAAAATCTAGTGCGATCATTGGCATCCTAACTTTGTGGAAACACTTATTTTAGCACTCTGTGATGTTGCATGTTAGTCCTAGGAAGATGGCTACACTTGATCATGATTTGTTCTTCTGAGATACACCCATAATATCAAGTAAAACTCTTGGCTTCCTGCCTTTGTGTTCCATTATGACATGAGATATGAAAATCTACCATGAAAAGTATCTTATCAACCTCAAGCACACTATCTTGTTACTTGCAAAAACATTAAAGATATACTTTGTAATTTCTAACATGAGGTAGAAATTATAGAGGTAGAAAGATAATGGGCCAATTGTCAAGCTCTCTTTGACCACCATGTTTTGCCCCACTAACCTAGAATGAAGGAAATGCAAAATGGGGAAGGCAAGTGGACTATTGATGCATCCAAGGAACAGATCCATTTTGATGAAAAGGACTACCCTCTATCCTACCTAAGAAATTTGTTGCCTCTTCAGGAAATTATTCCTAAAATTATCTCTCTTTTTAAGGGAAGCCCCATGATTTGGAGTTTAAGTTGGTCGCAGGAAGGTGAAAAAAAATCTCTAGAGACCAATTTATGTGGTATTTCCAACTATTTGGTATCTGACGCTTTGCAGGAGGCAAATTTATTCAAATAAAAGGCCAATTAGGACTAGGAAATTTGATTATCTCCCCAGTGATCCTTTTTGATCCCTAGATACTAGCAAGGAAAGAGAACTAGACGTGGTGGCTGAACCAAAAACAAAAATTAGAATGCTAGAGGAACATGGGGAAATGAGACTCACCATCAACATTCAACAAATAGAGGAACCTTGATGTAGAGATGAAGTTGTTCATATTTTCAAGGAATAAGAAGAAAACCGAAGGCTAAGATAAAAGGAATTTCCCCAAGAGAAAAAAAATTGAAGAAGAAAACAAAATCCAATTCTCGAAAGAAGTAGAACATTTCTTTACATCACTTGAAGAGAATACTACACTCAAAGAAATGACAAATCATGAGGAAAATAACCTCATGGAGCCATCAGACCCAATTTAGATTGAAAAAAATATCTATTGTGGCTTTGATGCAAGAAATCTATAACCATCATAGGTATGTACCATTAGATGCCTGACATCATAGGCAATTCACTAGTTACCCCTAGTCATAATTGATCCTGAACATAAAGAAATATTTCCATAGGTAAATATGTTTTTTCCCCTCACTAGGAAGTGGTACCCCTACTTATGTCTATAATATTTTTCATAGGGTATCTAAGGTTTTCAAGTAGCATCATGTTTTCTTGCTTCCCCTGTTCTTGTAGTTGTGTAACTAGATTTACAAAAGACATAGGAAACTAGGTCGCAGAGGAAGTTGTTTTCAAAATTTAGTTAATGGGTTCCTAGAGATAGTTAAACTTGTAAGTCAGGATGGAGTAGGTAGGTTTCTTCCCATTTCTACAAATCACTATAGCACACATTCCTTTTCTCAAAAAGGAACCTTGTATAGTTCTGGTGTTTCCTTAAGTGCTTCTAGCATGTCTTTTTTGAGGTTCAGTCCAATGGATGAGTTCAAAGGCCCTTTTAATAGCTCACATCATCATGTGACTAAAATGAAAAGAATTATGAAGGTGGAAAAATATTTAAGTACATTCATGCCCACTCAATGGTCAGGTACATTGTTAGAGACAAAGATGATAAGGCTCAAATTGGCTCATTTTAGTCAACTCATTGTCTTATTTGGAGACATATATACTCTAATTCGTTGGTAGTTTCTATATACGGTAGGTGAATTCCTTTCTTTTTTGGTACAAATTTTAAGAAATTTTTCTCTAATTAGTAATATAATGTAGCATAACTAATTATTTTGTATTTGTAAGTTAAAAAAATATATGAAAAAAATCAACAAAAAAATTATTCTCTTTCTAGAAATGCTTTTCCAATGCCCCCAATGTGAAACAATCACAAGAAATTGAAAATAACATGTACAAAAAGCTAAAAGACACATTTCGTATAAGAGAAAGCACTTTTGATAATAGTTACATATTTTATTCAAAAAAAGACTTTTTATGCACGCACGCACATGGGTGTGTGTATAATTAATCAGAACAAAATATTGTACAAAATAGGTTATTAGCTTTATCTTTGTGCATAATAGGAATATGGACTAGTTGTAGATAAGTCTAAATAATTAGCAAGATAATCATTCTTATTGCCCTCCTCTTCTTATCCATCCAATACAAAGATCTCTTCCTCTTGGAGTTTGTCATTGTTTGATAAATTGAGGCCTTGTTCAAAGATAAAATGAGCACAAAATTCATCCATCTATCCTTGTTCAATATCTATGTGAGGGCTAGTGAGATTGTTTAGAAAGACTAGTGTGTGCCCAACATAATTCTAGTGCTCACCAATTGATTTGGTGTAAAAATTTTAAATGAATGAAAACAAGGGCACCAAAACATCCCTCTCCAAGTAAGCCCTTAGGTCAGTGGCTAAGGGAAACCCAAATCCATACTATGATACTCCCAAAACATCATCCAAGACCTCTTTATAATTATTCCTAAAAAGGCCACTAATCAACTCCATCCTTTGGTTCACCCAAATCCATTAACTTAACCCCCATAAGTCATGATACTAGGTTAGTGTTGACATGATATAGGTCCTTTCTTTTAGAAAAATTCTCATCTAGTATCCATTCAACAATAGCTAGGACCATGTCATTGTGTGTGTGAATTTTGTACCTAGCTGTAGACATAACACTTCAGTAAAATATTAGAGGTTAGCAAAAATCAAAATCGTGCAATGAAATGGAAACTAAACTAACTAGGTGATTTACTACCTTCTAGTAGGTGCGAGTATGATACTTTTAGATTAGACCGAGACCAGTGACAATGCAACACCTAAACGAAGGATTTGAATGCAAAATATGAAAGATTATGAATGCAAATTAAGCTATATTTTTGGATTTTCTATGCAATAATATGAAAAATTGTATGAAATTAATCTAGAATGTATGAAATGATATGCCGATTTGATCTAAAAATACTATGAATGAGTATGAAATCTATGATATGAAACTATGCAAGAGCTAATGATCAACTATGAAAGATCTCACAAATCGCCTGTCGCAAGTGCTCAATCCTTCAATCGCCAATTCGCTAGCGTAATTGTGCAAATTTGAGTGTTGATAAAAATGAAGAGCTGAGCCTTGTTTTTATAGAAACCTAGGGCTTTGGAGGTGCATGAGAAAAGCCACAAATCACTCTTGATAAACTCAAGTTGATTTTTGAGTTATCAGCAAATCAGAGATAATTAACTCACAAAAATCATGTAAAATCAGTGTTTAACTCAAAATAGAGTTTAGATCAAATTTCAACTCATCATCAGATGTTGAGTTTCAATTTTAAAATTGATTGTTAATTTCTAGTTGCCTGCTTTTCTGATTGTGCATGATTTAATTATAAATTAATTAAAAATAAAGTGACTTATTCTCAACTTAACTGATTTTAAAAATTAAAACAATTGATTTATGGGTTAATCAATTATTAAATCAAACTTTATCCAAAAACTATATTATTAAAAATTGACAACTAACATTAATTAATTAAATGAGAATTTAATCAATTAGTCATAAGATTTTTTATTTATTGTCAACATTAATAATACAATTTAGGAATAAATTTAATTAAATGTAATTAAATAATTAAGTGGCAGTACTAAATCTAATTAATTAAATATTCATAATATTCAATTAATCAAACTTTAGGATAAATAGGATTTATCACCAAATAATTATTAAATTAAAGATAATTAGTATAAATAGGTATATTACTAGGAATATTCTCCGATGCAGAATTTAGGATAAAATCAATTAAATTCGATAATGTGCAGATGTGCCTTAGGTTAGGACTTTGATGTCAATTTCATTCGATTTGAAGATGTAGGAGGTTAATGAACCTATAGCTCATTTTTGGGGTATTACATTTTGCCCCTCTTTGAATTACTGTGTGAAGCGTAGTGGTTCAAAGAATAGTCTGTGTATGATAAAGATGTTTGAGATTGATTTGAAAGATTTGAAAGATTAACCGATTCTGAGACAGAAACTGATTGAAAGATTGAAAAAAAAAAGATACCGACCCAGGCCCAGAATGGCCAGGAATCGAGATGATGCTAGCTATATCAACAATGAACCGATGATTATGAAAAAGTGCCAAAATACTTGATTCTGAACCTTATGATTGCGAAGAAGTGAGTGATCGATTCTAGACCTCAATGTCCTTGTATGAATCATATTGGTATCACATCCTGAACCCATCAGTTACGAAGAACCAAGGAAATTACGCTAATGAACTGATAGTTATAAAAGCTGATACAGTTTACAAGATAGATTTAAGATACCAGATTGATATGGATCTCGATGAATCTGATATGTCCCAAGAGATGATAGAGTTTTCCCTAAGCGACGAGGACTTTTGATGAGTCAGCAACTAGACGTGGTTGCTGTCTTGATTACTGAGGAAAGATTGATTACAGATTTAGATTACAGACTTGAATGATGTGCAATACCATGCCCCCTTCGGGATTAAAATTGAAATCTGACAAGAAAAGTCAGCGTTATAGTTTAGAAGCATGTTAATTGATTTGAGAAGTGGTTATACACGTTTGAGAATGCATTATGCATCGTTTGGAGGTCCAGAAGACCAAATTTGACTAGGTTAAACCATGAGTTGACCATAGTTGACCAAGTTGAAATTTTGATAGTTTGATGTAAGATAATCAGTTAAGTTGAATTCTAGATTTTTGTGATGATTGAAGGTCGAATATACAAGTAGTCAGACAATACAAATGATCTCATATTTTGATTTTGATCTCGAAAAAGGATTCTACTTGCTATTTCATTGGATGGACCTTCATACAATGCTCAATCCTTGTGTCATGTTTAGCATTTTTTGTTTTGAAGAATCGTTTAAGTGTTCAAGCAATTTGTGAGATCATGAAAAGTGCAAAATGAAATGCAGAATGAAATGTAAACCTAGGACCTAGGACCTAGTCATTGATCATGTGTCGGTCATTTGTCATCATTGAGTTTTTAGGTAACTAGATAAATCAATACAATGTCCACTAGTTAGGAAACTATAGACATATGAATATTGATTTGTATGCTCAAGAATCAATACAATGACCACTGGTTAGACAACCATGGACATATGAATATTGATTTTATTTTAGAATGTCGGATTAGATATAAGCACCAAGGCATAAATGCGAGGATGACCTGAATATCATGTCCATTTTGATATAGCAATTTGTATAAGCATCAGAACATAAATGTTGTGATGACCTGAATACACCTTGAGTGCAAACACATCAAATAGTCAAGACATCATTCTAAGTCCAATGTGAATTACCCATAGTGACCCTTTATCATTCACATCCTTAGACAAGATCGTGTTTCACAGTAGGAGAAAGAATTCACTCAAAAAGACAATAGTGAGATCAAACTTCCTTGAATTTTCTAGGTATCAATGGTTGAGGTACTCATGGCCATCCAATTTGAGATAGAGGCTCTTACAGACGGCACCATTTCAATCTAGAATTTTTCAAAGTTGTTAGATTTTCACATACAAGCAGAAAATGAAGAAAATATTATGCCCCCAGTCATCACTCCCTAAATCCTATAAATGACATCATCGACGAGCTCAAAGGGACACAATATGGAAAAATCTCAATGCAAATCAGTAAGCATACAAGGAGATAAAATCATGTAAAAGCATAGATTGTTTTTAGTTTGTGTTAATGTTTGATTGTGTTGTTGTAGATGCAAAATCCTTTTTGGAGAGGAGATAGACAGACAGACTCAGATGAAGCTTCAAAGGACTCTGACTGGATATGACTTGTCTAAGGTATACTGGAGACCATAAAATATGACATTGATTGCCCCCAAGTGTTAGGAATTGATAGCATACAACCACTTGAGCCAATGGTGTACAGACTGACTTATTGAAAACGGGAATGCAGGAACACACTGGGAAATATGTACAAACTAAAGAAAGACTGAAAACTGGGAAAGACCAAGATTGCACTGATAGATGGAGCATTTTGAAACAAGTGGCTCCCATTTGCCGAGTTTTCACCATCTTGGCAGAGATTCTATTTTTGCTACCAAGGCGCCTGTTTCCAGGTTTTCACCAAGGCACTTTTTCTTTTTCTCATTTTTTTGTATTTTTCATTTTTTTAATTTTTTTGATATTTTTGGTATTTTCAATTTTTTTGTGAATCATCAAGGTGCCTATTGCTAGGTTCTCACCAAGATGTTCATTTTTTCAAGACTTTTTCAAATTTTTAAGATTTTTTTTAGGACATTTTACCATAGACTGAATGCCTTAGGCATAGAATTTCTTTAGATGGAGAATGTTGATTGGTTCTCAGAGTTGTTCTCCCTCAGTCATTGAGAGTTGATAGGCTCCAGAGCCAAAAGTAGTAGTAATAACAAAGGGACCCAGCTAGTTGGGTTCAAACTTCCCCTTGCGTTCTCTATGTGATTGATTTTTAGGATTCTCTCTCAAGACAAGATCGTCAACCAAAAATTCTCTGTGTTTGACTTTCTTATTGTAGCCTCTAGACATTGTTTTCTGATACACTCTAAGATGATCATACACTTCTTGTCTGTGCTCATCTAGTAGTTCAATTTCTTGCAACCTAGACACTTTGTAGTCATCATCAGTTACTAGACCATGCATTCTGATTCTTAGTGACGGGATTTCAACCTCAATAGGCAGTACTACTTCAGACCCATAAACTAAAGTAAAAGGTGTAGCCCAAGTAGGCATTCTGATACTTGTTATGTAGGCCCAGAGAGCTGGATTGATCATGAGATGCTAGTCTCTTCCTATTTTATTAACTGTTTGGTGCAATATTTTCAATAGATTCTTGTTAGAAGCCTTTGCTTGTCCATTCCCTTGAGGATAATAGATAGATGACCAATGTTGTGTTATCTTGAATTTGGCACATAAATCATCCAAGTCTTTGTTCTTAAATTGTCCACCATTATCTATGATTATAGAATGTGGAATACCATACTAACATATGATGTAGTTCAAGATGAACATAGATATTTTTTTTCTAGTTGCTTGAGTCAAAGGGACTGCTTCCACCTATTTCATGAAATAATCTATGGTTGTGATTATATGGGTATGTCCATTAGAAGAATGAGGATATATGGCCCCTATAAGATCAAATGCCCATTGGTGAAAAGGCCATTGTGTAGTAAAGGGAATTATATCTCTCCCTGGAGCATGAATTAAGTTACCATGTACTTGGCACTTTTGACAGTTCTTAGCAAACTTGATAGACTCTTTCTCCATTTCCGGCCAATAGTACCCAGCCCTAATAAGTTTTCGGGCTAGTGTTAAACCATTTGAGTGTGACCCAAAAATACCATCATGGACTTCCTCTAACACACGTTGAGACTCTTCCTATTCTAAACATCTAAGTAGCGTACCATCTAGACCTTGTTTGTATAGATCGTGACCAATGATGACATATCAGGAGGCATTCAAGATAAGGTATCTATTTTCATGGTGGTTAAAGGTATCAGGAATGATTTGGTCTTTGAGATAAGAGAATAGGTTTTTATATCGGAATGAATCATGACCCACAACAGTGCAGATCATACAGGTTTCAGGGGAGTCATATGCAGGATAAGATAGTGCTTCCACCAGGAACTCGTAGCATAGCTCATGTTCAGGCTACTGTAATAAAGTAGATAATGTTGCCATTGCATCAACAACCTTATTCTCTATTCTAGGTATTTTTTCAAATGTGATAGAGATTAAGTATTTCTTTAAATCATCTACCATTCTCTTGTATGGAACAAGCTTTTCATATTTTGTTTTGTACACATCATTGACTTGATGGATAACTAGTTGTGAGTCTCCATGAATGTGTAACTCTGTCACTCTCCACTTAATTGCTATTTTCATACCATTTAAAAGGGCTTCATATTCAACAATATTATTTGTGCAAGGAAACTTGATGCAAAATGATTTTGGGATTGAGTATCCTTGAGGAGTTATGAACAATATGCCTACTCCAAATCCATTTTGTGTATAGGAGCCGTCAAAGAATAACTGTCATTCTCTAGAAGAAAGATTCATGATAGAGGAATCTGGAAATTCCATTTGCATGGGAGTATCATCAAACAAAGGTGCATCTGCTAATTGATCAACAATTACCTATCCTTTGATAGCTTTTCTTTCAACATATTCAATGTCAAATTCACTTAAGAGCATGACCCATTTGGCTAATCTACCCGTGAGGGCAGCTTTGCTCAATAACTATTTCAATGGATCTATCTTAGCTACCAATTGAGTGGTATGAGCTAACATGTAGTGTCTCAATTTCTGTGATGCAAAGATCACAGCTAGACAAGCTTTCTCAATCATTGAATAGTTCTTCTCGTATGCAACCAATGTTCTACTGATATAGTATATAGCTCTTTCTTTCTTGTTTTCATCATGTTGTTCTAGCAATGCCCCCAGTGATGTATCTGTGGCAGAGACATATAAGATCAATGACTTCCCCTGTATAGGAGGCATCAAAATAGGAGGATTGGATAGATATTTCTTGATATGGTTAAAGTTGTTCTCACATTCTTCATTCCATGCAAAAGTCACACCTTTATGTAAAGTTTTTTTAAAAGGTTACAAGATATCAGCTAGTTGTGATATGAAACGCCTGATAGATTATACTCTCCCTTGTAATGTTCTCATTTGACTAATGTTCTTCAGGAGTTGCATCTCCATTATAGCCTTTACTTTAGCTGGATCAACTTCAATGCCCTTTTTTGAAACTATGTATCCTAAGAGCTTTCCATAAATGACACCAAAAGCACACTTCTTAGGATTTAGTCTAAGGCTAAATTTTTCCATTCTGTCTAGTATCTTGCTCAAGTCATTTAGATGTTCAGCTCTAATCATAGATTTTGCTAAAGTATCATCAAAATAATCCTCCATAGTTTGGTGCATCATGTCATGAAAAAAAGAATTCGTAGCTCTCTGATATGTAGCACCAGCATTTTTAAGCCCAAATGGCATGACATTCCAACAGAAGGTACCCCATGCACATGTGAAAGCAGTTTTCTCTTGATCTTCTGCAGCAATTTTTATTTGATTATATCTAGAAAAACCATCCATTAAATAATACATCTCAAAACCCGCAGTCATGTCCACTATCATATCAATGTTAGGTAGTGGAAAATCATCCTTAGGGCATGCTTTGTTCACATCTCTGAAATCTGTGCACACTGTTATAGATTTGTCTGGTTTAGAAATAGGTACAATATTAGAGATCTATTTAGCATAATCAATAACATGGATGAATCTAGCTTTTAGGAGCTTCTCTAATTCAACCTTTACCAAGAGTGCAACATGTGGATGCATCTTTCTTAATTTTTTATTAATAGGTTTAACATTTGGCGCTATATATAAATGGTGCATAATAAGATCAGGATCCAACCCTGGCATATCTGAGTATTTCCATGCAAAGTTGATCTTCTTTTTTGTGAGGAATGTTGTAAATTTTTGCTTCTCTTCTTCTGATAAAGATTGTGCTACATGAATCAATTGTGGTTCCTCTGTTGTTCCCAAGTTGATAGATTGAGTGGGCTCAATTAGAACTAGAGATCTGTCCTATAAATGACTCAAAATGACATCAAATATCTCATCCTTAGGCACCTCAGAGAGGTTTTCACCTTCGAATACATCTTTTATTTTTACTTTTATAGGTTCTGAGACTGCCACAAAGTGGTTTTCACCCTCAGAACTTCTTTTCTTTTTATTGGTATTCTTATTTTTTTGACTAAGATGCTTGATGTCTGACTCTGTCATGCTAATGCTCAGTTCACTAATGGAAGTCCTCATAGGATCAACTACATTTAGGTAGCAAGAAAGGGCATAGTCATTCAGGAAGGTATAAATACCATAGCTTGGATTTGTGGAAGTCTTGTCAAGGTTAGGGCATTGGATAGTCAAAGTGGTGAAAGATTGGGAAAGAGTGTTTACGAATATAGATCTATCATCATTGGTCCTAACCTGACGTTCAAGTTCAAAGGTGATATTACAACTTAAGATGTTCAATTCAAGAATAGGCTCAATGTCATCGCAAAATTCCACTTCAGCCATCGATGGATCAGACTCGTTAAGTTCATCATTTTGCTCTAGACTTACATTGGGTTTAGGTGCATATTGGTGAATAACATCAAGATGTTTTTCTGTAATAAGTTCATCTGGTTTTGGAATGACTCCCCATTCATAGTCATTTGATTCATCTTTTGTTTCTTCATCTAGACCTCTAGGAAATCTAAGAACATGAGTAAATTCAGGATGAATACCCCAAGAAGGGTTACCCTCAGATTCTGATTTGAATTCATACTCATGGGAATCTATCTCAGAATACCTACCACCTTCCTCTTTGTCTATTTGATTTTCTTCGAGATTAGCTGGTTCTTGTGTTACAACTATCTCTTGCTTTATAGTAGGTTCTTGTGTTTCTACTACATTAATTCTTTTTATTGGATCATCTTCAGTGTCAAGGAGGTCTTTGATTTCTTTAGGAAAATGCTCATAAGGAATGAGTTCATCAGTGGTGTTTGAATCATCACTATCAGATTGTTCAGTTATTTCTCCCTTTAGTTGATTCACTACAGAGGGCTCAATATGTTATAATACATGTGGGGAGTTCTTGCTAAGATAGAAAGGCTTCTTTGTGTATCCTAGACCTATTGTATTCTTGTTTTCTCGGCCATGATGATCAAGAGGTGATAGAAGACCCTTACCCTATAGTCCTAGAGGTCATTTTCCTTTATATCCCATTTTGGTGATCAATTTGTCCCCTGGGCCATATGACTTAGAAGGGCTCTTAGGAGTTTCAACATTACATTTTTGAACAACTTGGGATTTAGGTTCATCTTTGTATAGCCATGTGAGCATAGCTTCATCTTCTTCAAACTCCTGTTTAGATACTTGTTCTGCCACAAATTTTCCTTTATATGCTGCAAGAGGTTCTTTAGACTCTAGTTTGGATTGTTTCAGAGTTTTCCCATAAGACTTAGGCGAGATAGGGAGAGATGTCAAAGATAAGACTGGCTCTATAGTATATTCTCCCATACCATTTTCTTTGATGTTAACCTCTTTAGCAATGTCTTCCATCTGGGATGTTGAAGTAACGTCTAGCTGCTTAGTGGAAGATTCCCTATTATTAGGAACAAGTTTATCAACACTTTCTTTCAATGTATTGCAAGTTGTATATAGATTAACTGGAATCGACCTCTTTAGCAATGTCTTCCATCTGGGATGTTGAAGTAACATCTAGTTTCTTAGTGGAAGATTCCCTATTATTAGGAACAAGTTTATCAACACTTTCTTTCAATGTATTGCAAGTTGTATATAGATTAACTGGAATCGTTAGTTCTACCCATTCATAAGGAAATTTCAAACATTGATGATATGTAGAAGGAATAGCTTTCATCTCATGTATCCAGGGTCTCCCTAGAAGGATGTTGTAAGACAAAGGTAGATCAAGAACTTGACATATAGTATCTCTGATGATAGGACCTGCTCTAATAGGTAAGACAATAGTTCCCTTAGAAGATCTTTCTTGCTCATCATATGCTTTGATCGAGTTATCTTCTTTCTAGGATCAATGGCCATTTCTAAAAATCCCAATTGTGTAATCAAGCTGAAAGAACAAATGTTTAGACCAGCACCTCCATCTATCAACACACATTTGACATGATAGTTTTGGATCAAGACTTCAATATGCAAGGGCTAGTTATGTGGATGACTCAAGGATTTATCACCTTAATTTGAAAAGGAAATATACTGTGGAGATGTAAGATGACCAACCATAGACTGGAATCTGTCTAAATCAAGGTCATCAGGAACATTGGATCTGAGCAAAGCTTTGTCTAGAATGGCTCTATGAGCTGGGGATATTCGAACCAACTCAAACATTAAGATCTTAGCATTTGTGTGCTGGAGTTGTTGAACAATACTATATGAAGTAGGCCTCGTGTCTTTAGGATTTGAAGATTTAGATGTAGCCTTCTATTTAGAATCAGATGAAAGATTGAAAGGCACCTTAGGGACATTTGATGAATCTAGTATTTGTCCTTGTATCTGTGCTTGAGCTTGTGATCGAGTAGCTGCATTAGCTGATTGATTTTCTCTATCTCTTCTTACAATTGTGATGACATTGCAATGCTCAGATAGACATGGTTCAACCATATTGATGACAACATTGTTTCCAGAGTATGCATAATTGACTTTAGCACCCATATTAGGCTGAGAAGAAGAAACTTCTTTACCATGTTTAGGAAATGGTTCTATGAATGTTGTATGATCATTATTTCTCTTATGATTATCAATCATGATATCTCCATTATCAATTTTGTCTTGTATGATGTGCTTTAAGCGGAGTTATTAGTCTTATGACCTTTATTGTGATGAAATTCACAGAAATCATTCTCTCTCCACCATTCCGGTTTGGGTTCAAGATCAAAGACTTTCATCTCAGGCAAGTAGATGATTTTGTTTTCCAATAGAGTTTTCATGGCAGATTCCAAGGATTCTCCAAGAGGAGTGAATTTTAGATTAGGATATGTAGCCCAAGGTTTGTAATCAGATGACTTTTTGTTGGACTCTGTTGCTTTAGCTTTGGAAGCGTTGATGGCTTGGGTACCAACAGTGAGATTAAAATTAGGTGCCTTAGATGGGGCATGGATATTATCAACAATGCCATCAGTGACAACACCTTTATTCTTGTTCCAGTTTTTGTTCTTGTCTTTAGAACTAGATCCATATTCATACTTGTCCTTTTGAAGTGTGATGTCTCCTTTTTTCACAAGTAATTTCTCAATTTTGATCGCATTATCTACCATCTTATCAAAAGATGTATGATTTTGCATTTGTAAAGGGTAGTTAATTTTTGGAGCAAGATTGTTGATGAAGATTTCCAGCTTCTTAGTTTCTAGAATGGGTCTAGCATATAGAGAAAAAAAAATTCTCCACCTCTTGAGAAATGTCAAGAATGGTTCTCCTGGATACTGTTTCAGATTGTAGATGTCAATCATGGTGACCAGATGTTGAATATTGTAGGAGTATTGTTGATAGAATAGTCTAATTAACTCCTCAAAAGTTTTGATAGTAGGAGGCATTCTAGAGAACCAATGAATGGCTTCTCCTCCCAGAGATCGAGGGAAAAGATGAATTAAGTAGGTTGGTTCATGCATAAACTCCATAGATTGAGTATAGAATTCTCTGACATGATCTTGAGGATCTGAGTTTCCATCATACTTATCATATTTAGGCATCTCCACTCTTTTAGGGAATGGGGGCATGTACAAGTCTTTATCAAATGGAAAAGGACATAGAGCCTCCATGGAGAACTCCTTAGGTTCCTTTTCTTTTTCAAGTTTGTTAAGTTTGACTTGCATGACATGCATCTGTTTCATCATAGCTGTGATGGGAGTTTCTTCCTCATGTGTAATGATATCTTCTACATTAAAGTTTGGAGGAAGTTTAGCTCCTTGATGAGCTAGCTCTAGAAAGTATGCTTCTCTATCTTCTTTCAAGAAATGTTTCATCATCCTTTTGAAGTTATCATCATTTTGATATTGGGAAACTTCAAAAGGTGTAGGCTCTTGATCCATATGGTGTTGAGACTGATTTCCTTGGGACCCGTGATGTGTCCCTCCATGAGACATGTTAGGAGTTTTAGGGCTCCCTAGATTAGATTGAGGTGGAGTTTGCTGATTACCTTCATGATTTGATGGAGGGGGTATGTGTATGCACCCTAAAATGGTTGCCTAGACTTTGGTCCCACATTCAACAATTTATCAAATCCCTAAATCAATATTTTCCAAATCAACATTTTTTTTATATCAATTTCTTTGATCAAATCTTATTTCATCATTTTTTATTATTTTCTATGGGCTAACCATTTTATCCTAAAGTATTTATTTATTTAAAAGGAATTTCTTCCCCTTTTATTAAATAAAAAACCCCTACTTTTCCTCTTATCCTAAGTTGCACAAATAAAGCATTATTCTTATTTTATAAAAAGAGAAAAAGCACTTTTTGTCTTATATGGACACAAAAGTCAACTCTTATTTTCTCATTGGAGGATATTTGTGCACATGGATTGCTCCTCTTTTATGCTCCACCCTCGATTAAATCTTTTGCCTCTTAATCTCCATCATCCGTTGATTTTCATTTTCTATAAAAGAAGAGCTCTCTTCTTCATTTTGAGATGATCAATCTTTTTATGCTAATGTTATGTTGTAGGTTTTCTAGGTAACTTTGGAGCTTTTGGAGATTTGGAGCATTCTTAGTTTTTTACATTTTCATAGTTGCATTATCATGGCACTCATAGCTTCATATTTAGCTTAGTTTCCTTTATGCTTTAGATTAATTCATCTAGCTTAATTAGGAGGCTTTGTAATACTTTCATTTCATTTCATAGCTTAGCTTTCATAGCTTGCATCTTCATTTCTAGTATAGCATTGCATTGAATTCTCATTTTTATTCTTGAAGATATTGGCATTCTTGCCCTTGTCTTCATTTGAATCTCCCATTGTGTGGTTGACTAGCAAGGTCATAAGCTTAATAGCTCTAGCTGAGAGCAATCTTAAAATCCTTGCAACTCCATTCATAGGGAGCTCTAGGTGGCTTTCTAAGGTTTCCCATTCATGGATTTCTTTGGATGTAATGACTTAGAGAAGTGCACTATTTAGAATACACATTTTTGGCGCCCACCGTGGGGCAAAGCATTATTGTTTTGTCCTTCATTTCATGCATTTTTGTTAATTTTTCATCATAATTTAGTGTCATTTTTGGCTCTCTAATTTTTCTGGCTCAGAATATCATGTGATACTTTTCCAGTGTCATGCAATAGTTCATTATATACTAGCGTGATACTTTACCAGTTAAAGTATCACTCTCTTTGCGGCATTTTGGCACACTGTTTAGAACATTCTGTCACCTACAAGTATAGTGAAGTGTCACCTAGAAAGATAATATCGCCCCAGTATACTGTAAAGCATCGTGCGATACTTCTGGTGACTGTACTGTCACCTGTATCTAGCAGTGAGTTGTTTCTTGGTTCTTTATTGCTAAGTTTTGATCTAATTAGCTTGCTGGTTTAGTTTGCTATGATTAGACAAATTTAATTTGTAGATTTCATTTGGATTTTTGTTTTACCAACCATTGTGCGAATAACAAGTTGTGGTTGTAGGTGTCTCTTGCTTAAATATTTTGCCAAAAGATTGCATGCACAAGGGCTACTAATGGTTTTTGCAGGGCTGCCCAAAAGCATAAAAAAAAAGAAAAGTGCTTGTTATTTATTTCATTTCAATTGTGGCATCTACTATTTGTTTTCATTTCATAGGAACATAATATCTTGTTGTAGGAATCTTTGGGTGGTAGGAGAAGTATGCTCTTCACCCTTTTGGTGAACGAAAAAATCTTGACCCATCTTTAGATTTTGAAAGCAAGAGGGTAATTGAATCCTTTGCTTGGTGTGTTTGGGAGAAAACTTTGAGATAGGGGAGTATGCTCTTCACCCTTGTGGTGAAACAAAAACCTTGAACCTCATAAGCTGATCCATTCTTTGTTTAGTTTTTAGAATCCTTTAGCGGGCCTGCTCTTGAGCAATCAAGAGGAACGACCCAAGTGGGGACAATCTTTTCGCCGGCTATTCTGACCCACTATAAACTCAAGGCTATCAAGGACACAAAACCTTGGTAGACGTAGCACTTGTCTTCACTTGATGTGAGTAGCTTGTGGAATTGTGACCATGAGGAAAATGTCAAGCAAGAATGCTTAAGGTACTCTTGAGGCCGCGAGGTCCCAGTCCTTTTTGAGGAGCAAGAGGGGTGTTACAAACAGAAGCCCTTACTAAGAACCATAGATAGAAGCCACCCTATTTTTCTTCTTAGCTTCTTGGTACAAGGATTGATCCAAGTGGAATAACCCAGATCACCCCAAGATTACTCACCATATGTGTTCCTTTGGTTGTGTCATTGGCACTTCCACGACAAAGCCAATATCTATTGTGGGCAACCACTTTGTGTGAGGTAATGGAGCATCAAGTGTGGGCCAAGTTGTTAAGTATTGAGCCATTATCTTTTTAGGATAGAAAGTGCTTGAAGTGTTCTCACTATGATATACCCATGTAAACGTTCTTGCATATTCAACATCACGGTAGTTTTCATAGGATTTTTCAATTTTGATATCACAAGTGCTTGTCTTGGCAAGGTTGTTTTTTCCCTTGTTTCAAGTGTTTGAAGACATGTTTGATCCCTTACTATTTGTAGACCTATCCATTTTCTATTGACACTGTGATTGAAACCGAAAAAAATTAACATTCAAACTAAAATTTTGATCAAATTGCCCTTAAAACTGAGATTTTTAGCACTCACTGGTCAAGAGTTGTACGACACTGGAATAGTACCGCACCCTGTACTAAGAAATATCATGTGATAGTTCATCACTGGAAGACTATTGCACCACTTGCCTAGAAAGTGTCACACAGGCTACCTGGAAACTATCACCCAGTATTTGTAAGAACTATCATCTGGTTAGAAACTATCGCACTAGTTGCCTGGGAACTGTCGCACAGAGTCTTTTTTCTATCTACTTGGTTTATGCAATTTTCAGTCTTTCCTTGGTTGACTAGATTTTAGTAGGTTTCATACTCTGCAGCTGAAAGCATGTTTGTACCTTAGGTTTTTGGCTCTAGACATCTTTAGTTAGTAATCCTTGACTTCACCAAAGATCTTGCTTGTCATTGATAAGTTAGGAATCATCCTTGTTGACAAGATTCACCTTTAGATTCCTTGATTGCACACTTGGAGAGTTTGAGTACTCTTTTGTCCAAATCCATCTTCACATCAATTCAATTTCAATATATTTTGGGTAAATCATCCTCCTAATCCATATGTGCTAGGATACTAAAATCCTTTTATTATGCACCAATGTGGCAATGTTGGTTTATACCTTTTGCTAGCTTTCCATTTCACCATTTCTCTTTTGGATGATTGAATATTTTCACTATCCTAGTTTGACAATTAACGATTCATAAGGTTATCTTATCACTAAGGGTCTTTTCTTTCATACCGGTTACAACAAGATACCAAGTGGACCAAGGAAAATGACCTCAAGTAGTTTTTGAACAATTACCTTTAGTACAAACTCGTCAAAAGTGAAAGGGGAAGGAACTCATCTTTGATCAGTCTCCTAGGAGTGCTTCAGAAGTTTGGTTTGAGCCTAGGAGAAGCCTTAGTCAATTGAGTACCTCTTTAGCACCTTCTCAATCAAATATGGACATGAGTTACAGCTTGACCAAAAAGGATAGAGAAGCAATGGATCAAAATCTTGATAACATTTTCCAAAGACATATAAATAACATATTATTTGGGGAATCTTCTCATGATAATCAACTAGAGTCACCCACTATTAGCACTAGGTATCTAGACACTCATCAACGAGCTGAAAAACATCATATACGAGCTCAGCAAGATGCACGGTCACAACATGAAAACCAAAACAACCAATCTTATGATGCTCATGTGAATGTAGCTAACTTGTTCAATCATTCAAGGCCAAATTCTCCACTCCAAACCACCTCACGGTATACAAGTGAAAGGCTTAAAAGAATTGAGCGAGAAAAACAAGCCTTCTTGAATGAACAAGCTGCAAAAGAAGAAAAATTTAGGCTCCTAGAGGAGGAACAATGAGCCTTGTTGGACATAGAGAGAAGAGCCACACAAGAAGAACAAGATAGGCTCCTAGCTCAACAACTTAATGCACAATTCAACAAATAGGGGTACCAACAATGGAAACAACTCTCCACCATCTACCCCCTCGGGCACCCCACGAGGCAAAAGGTATTCAAGGTCACCCTCAAGATCTCCTAGTCCTAGAGGAAGGACTTTACAACATGCTCACTATAGGAGACAGATGCCTCCTAGGAACTCAAGACAACCCTCCCAATGAGCTCATCATGGCTCTCAACATGGAGGAAGTAGTGCAAGTTTTGATGATCAAGATTTTATTAGAATGCAAGAAGAACCACTATTCCAACAATATATGGAAAAGTACCTTGATCAAAATAAAGATAAGTTCCTAGAGAGCTTGATTAACAAAGGTGCGAGGGTCCCTTATGATTTTGATGTGGATAGGAGAATCAAGAAATAGAGTCCCTCACAAGAAGAAGAAATTAAGCAAATCAAGAAGATGATGGAGAAAATGATGGCTCCCAAGAGTTCCTTCAACCTTGACTCTATTTGTCCTAATCCTTTTGATAGGAGTGTCAGCATGAAGGATTTTCCTAGAAAAATTGAATTCCCCCAATATGACAAATATGATGGTAATGGTGACCCACATGATCACGTGCATCAGTTCTACACCATAAGTTTTGAATTCCACCATGAAGATTCCTATCTGATGAGATTATTCCCAAGGAGTCTAAAAGGTCAAGCTATGGAGTGGTTTACCAATATAACCCCTCCCATCAAAACTTTTAAAGAACTGGTCCATAGATTTGTGCAACATTTTGCCTACAACTTGTCAAGATCAATCACCATGCTCGATTTGTGCAATTTGAAACAGAATTAAGGGGAATCCTTTGTTACATTCTTACAAAGGTGGAGACGATTGTGCTCCTGGTATTCTAGGACAATTCTTGAACATGAATGGATTGATATCATTGTTAGCAATTTAGTGCCTGAGATGTGGTATGAGGTTTAGAAGATGGTCTTTGATTCATTTGACACCATGGTCAAAACCGCATGCAGAATAGAGGATGTTTTAAAAGAGGAAGGTATTTTGACTAAACAAAATAATAACAACAATAGTCAAAATAATAACAACTCTCATAAGGACAAAAGCAAGAACTTGCACTGGAATAAAAATAAGCAAGTAGTCAATGACGGAGTTGTTGACTCTTCTCAACCAAAGGACCAGGGTGTCCTTCATCTATCCAGTGTGGTTCAAGCTATGAAACTTAACACATCCTCTAACCAACAAGAGCATAAACAAAGATATCAAGACAAACCCAAAAAGGAAAAGTGGCAGTTCTCTAAGCTTGGGGATTCTTATGAGGATGTTTTCAAAATGCTTATTGCTAACAATCTTGCACAACCACAAGATCTAGCAAAATTCCACATACCTGACATTAAGCCATATTGGTGGAATGAGAAAGCCTACTGCATATTTCATAATGGCATTGGCCATGACATCGAGCACTGTTGGAAACTTAAACATCTTATTCAAGATCTTATTGAAAATGGAAAACTTGAGATTGATGGATTAAAAACCAATGCAAATCACAAAGTGTTTAAAGAGCCTTTGCCTAAATATGATAAGGGGGAAACCTCTAAACCCAAAGATGGCAAAGCTGCAATCAATTACACCTATACGTCTGCATAAAATGTTATCAATATGCTTGAAGTTGTGGATGAGAATATCAATATGATGGGAAGTAGAGATCCTTATGGTCATGATGTTGATTCTCCTCCTATATTTGATGAAGAACTTGTGATAGTGCTTAGAGGTCCTCACTCTCAAAGGTCATCCCAAGCTCTTAACGTTGTTACTAGAAGCCAAAGTCAAAGTCCTATGGTTATTAGAGGTCCTAGTTCCAATCAATCTAGCAAACCCAAGCAAGTGACATCCAAGAATGTCACCACGAAATGATCAGTCAATCCTGAAATGAGCTATAATCTTATTGACCAGTTACAAAGAACACCAACTCAAATTTCAATTTTTGAACTCCTAGAATTGTCTCCAAGACATAAGTGTGTCCTTAAGGATGCTTTGCATACAACTAATGTCCCTAAAAACATAGATGTTGACCAATTCCAAAATATGGTTAACCACCTTGCCAGCCCTCATTACCTTGCATTCTCAGAAGAAGACGATAAAGCTTTGAGCCATCCACATAATCTTGCCCTTCACATTGAGGTCATGATCCATAAAACCCGTGTCAGGTGTGTGTTGATAGATGGGGGTGCTGGGCTCAATATCTGTCCCTTGAGCTTATTGAAAATGTTGGGTTACTCTGAGCAAGTGATTGATACTAGAAGAAAGATTACAATGAAAGCTTATGGCGAGGTAGAGAGAAGTTCTAAGGGGTTAGCCATCCTTCCTGTCAGAATTGGTCCTATTGAGAAGGACATTTTGTTCCAAATTTTTGATGCTGGTCCTTTAGCCTATAATATTCTCCTTGGTAGACCGTGGATCCATGACATGCAAGCAGTGCCATCCACATACCATCAATGTGTCAAGTTCTCCTATAATGGAGTAGAAGTTTGTATACCCGGGGATAACACATTATCTGTTAATGCAATTTTTGCAGGGACCCATGTTCCTCTCAACAGAGAAGAAAAATATTTTGATGCCACTTTGGCACAATGTCAAAATAAATTCAAAGCCATAGACCTTGGTATGGGGGATTATCAAATTGACTCCTTCACAAAATTGCCAATCTCCCCTAGGTCCTATGGCAGACCCTCACAAGAGATGCGACCTTCATCTTCAACAATGACTCTATTTGATACATTTGTAGAGTCCTCAGTACCTATACAAGATGAAAAGGAAGAGGTAGTTGTTAGAGATTGGATTTACAAGGAGGAAAAATACAAGCATAATGAAAATTTCTCCCCATCTCCTAAGGCTTATGGGAGAGGATATACTTTGGTCAAAAATATGGGCTACCTAGGTCATGGTCCCCTCAGCCATAGACTAGATGCTAAGGCTAAACCACTCAATCATGCTCTCTTCGGCCGCAAATCTAAGACAACGCTTGGCCTAGGTTTTGAAGGTCAGAACAAGAAAGTTACTCCTATCCTAGCTGCGACAGATAGTGATGATGAATCTAGCTACATTCCCAATTTGCAAAATCAACAAGATAGGTGTGAAGATTGGGTCCCTTCCACCAATCTCCTTTGGGGAGATTTTGACGCTTCAGTTATCAATCCAACAATTTCAGACCTAGGACAAGAACAATCCATTATTGAAGATCATGTTGAGGATCCTATTCAAGAACATCAGTACACAAATAGCACTCAAGAGGGTGTTACACTTGGTGACATCAAAGCCTCTACGTCAAGGCCTAAAAAACATGCTTGGTGTAAACATCCCAGTCGAGATTTGGATACAGACTCACATGAGTATGAGTGGGAGACTCTTTCTAATTGTTCTACAGTTGACATGGGCAGTGATGTTGTCCATACATATAGTTCCCAACCTGAGGCAGCTAACGAGTCTAGTGTAGGATTAGAGGATTCGAATCCATGAGTTGCTTTAGTGGACGATGCTTCGCTTGGTAGGGTAAGTCCTGATTTGGGTACCTTAGAGGGATACTTGACGAATCCTAACCTTGCAATCACCAGAGATGATACCATTCACATACACAATATTGAATCATTCATTGACTTACACCTTGCCAATCCTCACTTAATTGATTGGTCGCAGCGCTATCAAGAGCCTCAGCTCCTAACCTTTCAAAATGACTATGAGATAGCATGCTACCTAAATGCCCTTGAGCCCATAGTCTCTTTCACTAGCAAACCAACTACGAGCATGATAGAACTAGATGTCAAGTACCTCAGTCAAAAATTAAAAAGAAACAAAACAAAAAATAGAAGTTCTGATGGTGAAAACCACTATGTGGCAGTGTCAAAACCTAAAAAAGTAAAAATAAAAGACATATGTGAAGGTGAAAACCTCTTTGAGGCACCTAAGGATGGGGTACTTGATCATCTTCCTAGTTATTTTCAAGACAGGTCATCAGTGCTTATTGAACCCACATAGCTAGTTAATCTGAATACAAAAGAGGCTCCACAAATAGTTCATTTGGCTTAGTCATTGTCAACACAAGAGCGAGAAGCCTACACCAAATTCCTATAAAGAAAGAAAATCAATTTTGCCTAGAACTATTTAGACATGCTAGGGCTGGACACTAGTCTCATTATGCATCATTTGTCCATAGCTCCAGGAATAAAACTAGTGAAACATAAATTGAGGAAAATGCATCCCCACATAGCTCTTCTTGTCAAAGCTAAATGAGAAAAATGCCTCAGTGCAGGATTTATAAGAGCCATTGATTATGCCGAATGGATATCCAATATTGTGCCAATTTCAAAACATGACAAGTCCATTCGTGTCTGCACAAACTTTAGAGATCTCAATAAAGCTTTCCCAAAGCATGATTTTCCACTCCCAAACATAGACATGATAGTGGACATGATTGCGGTATATGAGATCTACTCTTTGATGGATGGATTTTCTGGTTATAATCAAATCAAGATAGCTCCCGAGGATCAGGAAAAGACAACATTTACTTTTGCATGGGGAATCTATTGTTGGAACATCATGCCTTTTGGTTTAAAGAATGCAGGAGCTACATACCAAAGAGCTATGACAACAATCTTTCATGACATGATGCATAAGAATATGGAAGATTATGTGGATGATACCTTGGCTAAATCTAAGAAAAGGGATAAACATTTAGAAGATTTAGAGGTCATTCTAGATTGGATGAAATAGTTCCAGCTAAGATTAAATCTGAAGAAATGTGCATTTGGTGTTACCTCAGGAAAATTGTTAGGCTTCATTATTTCAGCAAAAGGAATTGAGGTAGACCCTGCAAAGTTACAAGCAATCATGGATATGCTGCCTCCCAAAAACATCAGTCAAATGAGGAGTCTCCAAGGATGCCTTCAATCTATCAGGAGGTTTATTTCCCAGCTAGCGGATAGAACTCAACCCTTTAAAAAGAACCTAGATAAGGGAGTCCAATGTGTGTGGAATGAAGTATGTCAAAAGAGTATGGACCAAATTAAGGAATACTTTCCTCCCATCTTAATGCCTCCTATCCGAGGAAAACCACTTATTTTGTACATTTCAATGACTGAATTTTCCCTGGGGGCATTGTTGGCTCAAATTGATGAAAATGGGAAAGAGAGAGCCATATATTACATTAGCCGTACTCTTGTGTCTTATGAGGTCAACTATGCCAGTATTGAAAAAGCTTGTCTTGCAGTAGTATTTGCTACCCAAAAATTAAGACACTACATGCTTGCACATACAATGCATCTCATAGCTAAAATTGATCCTCTCAAATACTTACTTGGTAAGGCTACTCTCACAGGTAGACTTGCTAAATGGATGATGATTCTTTCCAAATTTGACATAGAGTATGTTGAGCGTAAAGCCATAAAAGGACAAGCTATTGCAGACCAACTAGTTGATTTTCCAATTCAAGACAACATGCCTATTCAAGTTGAGTTTCCAGATCAGCACATAATGTACATAACTGACAGAACATGGAAGATGTTCTTTGATGGATCTTTCATGCAAAATGGTTCAGGAGATGGAGTGTTGTTTGTCTCTCCTCATGGGTACACAATTCCTAAGTCCTACAAACTATTGTTCCCATGCACAAACAACATAGCCGAATATGAAGCCTTGACTAATGGGTTAAAAATGGCAATAGAATGTGGAATTATAGAGCTACACATTTATGGGGATTCACAATTGATAGTCAACCAAGTTAATGAAGAATACCAAACCAACGATGAAAAATGGGTACCCTATAAGAAAATGGTTGATTCATTGCGACAATACTTCACCTTTGTTACATTTCAACAAATCCCTAGAGCAGAGAATAAAGCAGTTGATGCTATGGCTACATTGGCTTCACTTCTTTAGCTAAAACAACATGAGTCCAAATTTGAATTCCTGGTGGAAGAGCTACGTTACCCAATCTATGACTCCCAAGAAAGCCAAGTCATTTGTACCCTCATTGGTCATGAGTCATCCCATTATGGTGCCATTTACTCATATCTCTGTGATGGCATTATACCTGAAACCTTTAACTACTCTGAAAGAAGAAACCTTGTCTGTAATGCCTCTCACCATACCCTTGTCTCTGGTGATTTGTATAGGAGGGGTTTAGATGGGACACTTCTTAGGTGCTTGGAAAAGGAGGAATCCAACCAAGTGTTAGCTGACATTCATGAGGGCATTTGTGGAGGACATTCTAATGGTCTTACCATGGCCCGAAGGTTGCTTAGGGTGGGGTACTATTGGCCTACCATGCAGACAAATGCAGTAGCTTTTTCCAAATCATGCGAAAAGTGTCAGAAACATGGAAACTCGATTCATCCTCTAGGAAGGGAGCTTATTCCATCTATTTCTCATTGGCCATTTTAGCACTGGGCCTTTGACCTTGTTGGGTAGATTCATCCCAACTCATCAGGTGGACATAAATTCATCATTACTGTTACTGACTACTTTACCAAATGGGTAGAAGCTATCCCACTTTCTATTGCCTCAGGCAAAACAATTTCCTTGTTCATCTTGAACCATATCATATGTCGATATGGGGTGCCTTTAGAGATAATCACTGACAATGGAGGCTAGTTTAAAAATAAGGACCTTAAGAAACTATGTAAGAAATTCAAGATAAAACAACATTGGTCCTCCATTTACTTCCCACAAGGAAATGGACAAGCAGAGGCTTCAAATAAAACCATTCTCAAAATCCTCCATAGAATAGTTCACAAGAATGGTAGAGATTGGCATCTACAGATAAATCTGGCCTTGTGGGCCTACAGAATGAGTATTCATACTCTAATAGGGGCTACTCCTTTTTCCCTCACTTATGGTGTTGAAGCAGTGTTACATTTAGAGGTCGAGATCCCTTCACTTAGAGTCTCTCTCAAAGGTTTAGAGACAGATGAAGACTACCGCGCCATGAGGTTGCAAGAACTAGAACTTTTAGATAAAAAGAGTAAAGCATCTTTTGATCACATGAGAGTCTACCAAAAGAATATGTCCAAAGCATTCAACAGGAAGGTTTTCCCTAAAGAATTTCAAGTGGGGGATCTTGTCCTACGAGAAAACCCTAAGAACCAACAACATAGAGAGAAAAAGGGTAAATTTGAACCTAATTGGCTTGGACCATACATTATTACTACTGCTTATGGTACAGGTGCTTACTTACTATCTGATGAAAAGGGAGAGTAGCTCCCTGATCCTATCAATGTGTTGCACCTAAAGAAGTTCTATCCATGATGCCTATTCTGTCTGGGGGCATCCTTTGTACATATCTTATTGATCCTAAAAAAATTCATATATGATGCTGAAAAAAATCCTAAAAAGCATATAAAGTCCTGAAAAAATACAAAAAAATTGAAAAAATAAAAGAAATATCCAAGTGGTGAAAACCTGGAAACAGGCACTACTTGAGGCCTTTGCACCCTTGTCTTTTAGCATGCATCCTCAACACTTAGACTTTCTCCATCATGCCTTGACCTTGTTTCTTTGGTTTGGAATTGGTCTTTGTCTTTGTCTAGGGGGCATAACTATGTTAGCTTTGGTCTTTAGGATGCGTTGGTCTTTAGGACATCATGCAAATGGTGTTTTTCAACACCACCCCAAACTATGTTTTTCAACACTACCCTAGCATCAAGTGTTTCTCAACACTTATCAGATATCTTACCCGTAGTCTAGCATGATATGGTATTACTCATTCACAGATGTGATACTCAAAGTTTGACTCTATGACCTACACACATGCACTTAAAACACTTGACTCACTAAGACTTGTTTGACTTTATTTCTTTGTGTGCTGTCTATGATGATTTCTTTGATGACTGTTCTCTCCCTAAGAAGTTTTCGATGATACATAGCTAGAAGACTGCGGGCATGAGGACATGTTTTATTGCTTTTTCTGCTTGTGGGTATATTTTTTTGGTCTTAATTTTCATTAGCATTTATGCTTGTTTCACTTGACAACAAGATCTACAAGGTATTATCCTTGACTGTTTGCGCAAGTGCATACTTCTAGCCATCTTGACTTTCCTTGTGTCTTGATGCAAGTATAATCTTGCTATACTAAACTTAGGTAATCTCACTGCACTGGTCATCTTGACCTACATGTCTTTGGTGCCTAGGTGGGATTCCCACATTTTATCTGATATAGATCATATTCATATATCCATAGTCATAACTAGTGAGTATTGTATGATCTTATGATGCTACCAATAAAGCTCAATGATGATTATTAGATTTCTATTGGTGTTGTGACATTGCAAGTCAACCACTTTTCATAGTAGCTTGCATTTTTCAGGTTCATGTTAGATTAGTCTTGCATTTTGCACGTGGAGAGAGCTCTCCTTTTATCTTTCACAGACTAGTCGGTCAACTGCGCTCATCCTTTCACTTCTTCTCGATCATGTCCTTCACTCCTTGTCTTTTACATCACATCCTTTTTCCTATCATCATAAGGGGTTAATCTTATCATCATATATAAAATGACCCTTTTTGCCCCTTTTATAACATTTTGACTTTTTGACCAATTTTCAAAACATCTCAAAATTTCACAAAAATTGCACCCCTAGCTAATTTCAATGTCTTGGATCCATTTTAGGGATCGAAATTGAAATCTGAGCTCACCTTGATCATCAAAATCATATCTCTCCTTCTGCACAGTTGGCTAACCATTTGAGGCCTGATCCTTCAATATTTGTTGGGACATCTTTATTTCTTCATCCCCATCTCTTTCAACTTTCTAGTCTTTCATTCACTTTCATTCGATTCATCTCTCTAAGGTTTGACTTCATTTTTATCCTATATCTTTCTCAGTCAAACCTAGTCAACCTGGGGCATATCTTCACTACTTGATGGTTATCCTATCATCTTTCACCTTCAATTGTGATTTCTAGTGATTTGATCATCTTTATCAATTTACTGTTTCTCCTATACCTGATTTCGATTTTGATTCCGAGGGGGCAGTACCTATCAGCTTTAATCTTTGATTCAGCTTTATCATTTAGCTCATCTTGAGATTTTTATTTTTAGACTTGATTATCACTTAATAGCAATGGTGTTGGTCTTGTCTTTCGATTCTTATCTCTTATTTTTAGACTTGATTATCACTCAATAGCAATGGTGTTAGTCTTGTCTTTCAGCGAATCTTTGTCTTGATGTGTTCCCATCCGTCAAACACACATCTGGGTTGTTTTTTGATCCCAAATCGATCTCACATTTCAATTCCATTCTTTGACTGCATGTGATCCCGAGTCAACCTCACATTGGTCAAAGAGGGGCAAATGTATGCACCCTAAAATGGTCGCCTAGACTTTGGGCCCCCATTCAGTAATTTATCAAATCCCTGAATCAATATTTTCCAAATCAACATTTTTTTTATATCAATTTCCTTGATCAAATCTTAGTTCATCATTTTCGATTATTTTCTATGGGCTAACCATTTTATCCTAAAGTCTTTATTTATTTAAAAGGAATTTCTTCCCTTTTTATTAAATAAAAAGCCCCCACTTTTCCTCTTATCCTAAGTTGCACAAATAAAGCATTATTCTTATTTTATAAAAAGAGAAAAAGCACTTTTTGTCTTATATGGACACAAAAGTCAACTCTTATTTTCTCATTGGAGGATATTTGTGCACATGGATTGCTCCTCTTTTATGCTCCACCCTTGATTAAATCTTTTGCCTCTTAATCTCTATCATCTGTTGATTTTCATTTTCTATAAAAGAAGAGCTCTTTTCTTCATTTTGAGATGATCAATATTTTATGCTAATATATGATGTAGGTTTTCTAGGTAACTTTGGAGCTTTTGGAGATTTGGAGCATTCTTAGTTTTTTACATTTTCATAGTTGCATTATCATGGCACTCATAGATTCATATTTAGCTTAGTTTCCTTTATGCTTTAGATTAATTCATCTAGCTTAATTAGGAGGCTTTGTAATACTTTCATTTCATTTCATAGCTTGCATCTTCATTTCTAGTATAGCATTGCATTGCATTCTCATTTTGATTCTTGAGGATATTGGCATTCTTGCCCTTGTCTTCATTTGAATCTCCCATTGTGTGGTTGACTAGCAAGGTCATAAGCTTAATAGCTGTAGTTGAGAGCAATCTTAAAATCCTTGCAACTCCATTTATAAGGAGCTCTAGGTCACTTTCTAAGGTTTCGCATTCATGGATTTCCTTGGATGTAATGACTTAAAGAAGTGCACTATTTAGAGTACACAATATGTAACCAGTTTTCAATTGAAAATTGCCAAGACCATCGTCTTCGTAAAGACTAGAATTGTAGAGTTGTTCAAGAGTTGGGGCCTAAAGAGTATTCAAAGGTATTGTATGAGATGCCTCTCCAGATTTCTTGTGTGATGAAGCTCTAGTTTCCACCATTAACCTTGGGTGAAGCAAAAGAATGAGATGAAGACAACTGAAGAATGAATTGATTCAAGAAGATCGAATGACGCAACCTTGTCAAGATTAAAGTGATTAAAGATTAGATCAGATGCAAATGAAGGATAATGTTCCACAGTAGTGTGGGTAGACATCCAACAGATGGCGGGCACGATTTCACAACACTTAGCCATTTTAGTAAAAAGTGTATCGTCTTAAAATGGAAGCACTTCCATGATAAGAGAATTTAGCCCTCCAAGTAAGTGGTTTCAGGTCATGTTAAGCACCTTGATTGGGTCTTTGCATGTATTTGTCTTTTCTCCCTATTTTCCACTTCTTCCCTGCACTTGATTTCTTCATTCTAGGTGAAATTAGGGTTAGGATCTTAAGGATTCTCCTGAATTTCCCTCTTCCATGGCTCTATTTTCTAGGTAGGATTTAGAAATGGATCCTCCTAGCCTTCATTTTAGTAATCATAGGATTTTATGTCTATTCCTGACATTTTGTCCTGTTCTGGCATCATTTCTAGGTTTCTGGGCATCCCTGGGACCTCCTAATTTAGTTTTGAGTCAACCTAAGAAAAAGGTCAATGTCTTAGGTCGACCCTAACTAGGTCAGGGTCAATCTTGACTTTGACCCCTTTCTCCAAAATTTTAGAATCTTTAATTTTTGGGCTTCGGGCTTTCAGGAAATTTATTTTTCCACCTCCGAGTTGGCCATTTTGGGTTTCGAGATGGTAAATCCTTTAATTGCATTTAATCTAGGTATATTTTCTAAAGGTGAGGACCTAATTGGGATTTAATTCTCCAAGGTGGCCCATCTAGAGGAGTGTGCCCTAGATCACTATAAAAGGAGGCCTTCCTCTCTCATTTTCACATCAAGTTTTGTGAGAACATCACATCTCATCCAAGCAAGCTATCATCAAGTTTTGCAATCAAGCTCTCAAGTGAAAGCAAGTGAATTCAAGTCTTCAAGCATTCAAGTGTTCAAGCATTCATCCATCAAGGAGATCCATTGTTAGCTATTGAAGGATTCAATCTCTTTGGAGCCCCTTTGATGATCCATCCTTCTCCATTCATTCAAGCCTTCTCATATGCAAAGATCAATTCAAGATTGGTGTTGAAGATCAAATACCATTGATTGGAGACATCCTACATCCTACATTCATTCCTACTTGTGGATTTGAGGATTCGAATCCTCTACAAGGACTTCAACATAAGTGAGGTGATTTGTTTCAATTACTTTGTTTATGCACAATACATTTCAATTCAAGGTTAATTCCTAAACTTGGGTTTGACCAAGGCAAACCCCCCATACAACAAAAACCCCCATTTTTTTGTAGGTACAGGTGTGGAGTTTCAGATCTGAGAGTGAATTTGGATACCCTTTTTGGCCATCTTCCAGGATCTGTGAATAGAATTTGAATCAGACTTCAAATAAAGAATGTGGTATTTGACCTTTTATGAGGGTCAAACTCGAGCTGAGCCATCTTGAGGAAAGATTTTTGGGTTTTCTCTGTCTCGACATTTCCAATCCAGGACAGGTTTCATATTTACCAGAAAGTACACACAAACATCAGAATTCAACATTTTCTAGATCTGCCCTAATTTGAGGTTAGTACTTGTATTTCAATTATTCTATATTCCAAGCATAATATCCATTCCACAAAAGGGAAATATTAGATTTACTTTCTTTTCCATATTAACCATAAATTGATTCGATTGTGTATTAACCTCTAGGTTGATCAAATCAGATCTCTTCATTGGGGAATTTGGGTTTGAGAATAGGTATCATATTTCCCCCTTTACATTTGAATAGAGGTGAATCCATTTTACATCTATTCAAAAAGATCGAATTTGAAGGTAATTTTGACAAGGTTTTGAAACAAGATGAAAAAGACTCAAATCGATAAATCAGAAGACAAAATCAGACTCAAAGGCTCACTTGAGGAAAATGAATGAATTTGTTCTAGTTTCTACTCTGTTCTTGACACAGTGATGATTTGTTCAACAAATTCTGGAAATGCTCTGTAAAAACTAGGTCTCGGACAATTTTGACAACTTTTTGGCAATGAAATTTCTCAAACGACTTTCTACAGGATCATACGATAGTGGGTATGCTATGAAACAACAGTTGACAAAATCGTACGACAATTGCAAAGCTCGCACGATAGTTGATAGTAGGATTTTGACTTTTTGCTTTTGATTGGTGGCAAAACTTGTATGACACTATACAAGCTATCATACGACAATATAGGGGTTTTGAAATGACAATTTCCAAAACTCGTACGACTTTCTCACCTGATGGGATGACTTTTGACTCTAGAAAGGATTTTTACTTCAGATTTTGCAAATTTTTGGTTTTCAATTTTAGATTGTTACAAATTTCTCTGTCTAGGTTTAAAGATTATTTTGAGATCGTTTGTTTTTAGTAACCAAATAGATAAACAAGCATGCAAAACAATAAGTGATTCTAAGCACGTCTAAAAACAATGAACAAGAGACAAAGCAACCCTGTGCATGAACAATCAAGTGACTGAGTGTACTAATCCTTAGGAGTGTTAATTATGTATGTTCCAAAAAAGTTTTTCAATAATGCACCTATTCCTAGAAAATTGAAAATTTGGCCTCACTAGGGTTTATAATAATGGTCTGACTCTGCAACTTTTGTGATCTCAAGAGGGCGAAATCCAATCTAGGCGCACCAGGGTTTTGACACAGTCTGAGAAATTAATCAATCAAGAGTTGCTAGGGAGATCTGACAACCCAACAAGAGACCACACCTATGAAGATTTCCTCCACAAGGACATTTATATAGTGGCTAATGTTACCACGGTGAAAATGGCTATTACCGCTTGAGGTTTCGTCCACGTGGTTGACCCAATTAAGGGAATGTTCACTACGGTTAAGGGTAAAAGCACAATTAGGTGTCACCTTTCAGGCTAACTTATCAACATGGTTGAATTTTAGTATTTCTAACTAAACATTAATTTTGGTCATACATATGGTCTAGCTAGATTCATCCTAGCTCAATTAGATAAGTTCTTTAACTTTTCCAATTGGAAATATCTATTAAATGCATGTTTTATACCACTTTGGGTCCAATTACCATAAAAATCAAATTATTTCAAAAAAGTGGTGTTTCAATAACTCCTAATATTTTTAATGATATTTTTAGAAAAATAAAAAAATACCCTTTTGTAGAGATCAGAGTCAAGAATATCCTCATATATATTTTATAGTATTTTAATTAGACATAGTTTATTGTAATTAAAAAATATTGCAAGTAGGTATTTTAACAGTCAAGGAGATGTTGATTCGGAGAAAGAAAAAAATAGTAAATCATTTTAAATAAATTTGAAAAAAATATGGTGCACTAGAGGAGAGAGCCCTCTTCAAGAATATATATTTCTTTTTTTGATTGGGATAGTTTTGTTATGAAAAATATGTTGCGAGATGAAAACAAATGATTTCAGTGAGTTGGAATTTGAATTGTTATAAAAGAGAAAATATAGGTCACAAACCAATTTTTATTTCTTCATGCACTAGCTATATATGTCATATATGACATATTTTGAAATTAGGGGAAAAAATGATTATTTACATATAATTTTTTTGGTGGGAACTAGAACCCTAATTTTCAGCATTTTTCAGCAACTGAAAAATCATCTTTAAAAATTAAAAAAATATATCAATTCTTATTCAAAAAAATTATTAAAAATATTAATCATAAACTTCATCCATTTTATCACATTTATTTAGTTTACATCATCTTCAAATTCCAAACATAAATGTCATTTTTATACTATTGAAGTTGAAGAGCTTTGATTTTGTTAGCCTTTTCCTTTGTAAAAGGGTGACAACCTATTATGCTTTTACCCTTAACCCTCTCTAAAGGTGACTCACAAAACATACCGCATGGGGACTGGTTCCAGATTCAAGGATCTGAGTTTCTGATACTACCCAAAAAGGGAGTAGAGCATAGTCCTCTAGCCTTTTCACTTTTAACCAAAACAAAGTAGATAGATTAATCCGACATGCTAAGAGCAAGATTATCTCACAAAGATCTATGACATCAACCGCTTATGATCTATCAACCCCTCTGGAGAGAGAATGTATCAATCAAAAGTTGAAGACACACGAATCTAGTAGAACATGAGACTCTCTCAGTTACCTCCCTACCTACAAGGGGATCCATCATCAAGAAGAGCTTTGCATGTGTAATGCCCCACCAGGGAACCTAGAAGAACTTAACCTAAAACATGCGACTAAGTTTGCAGAATATTTTTTAAAAAAAGTTAACAATCAATAACATCAAAGTTTACAATGCGGAAGCAAAGCATAACAATAAACAACTAACATAGGTTACAACTCTCAAGGGTTCCTTGATGAAGATTACGAAAGAGTTAATTAATTAATAAAAGATAAAGATATGAATCCAAGATTACATCTGAATGGTAAATACAACATTATATGCATGATTACATAAATACAATTGGTACCTCAAGTTAACCATAATAATAAGCATCAACTGCACATGTTGCAGGTTATGTGAATACAATAATTGGAAAGAAATACAACATGATAACTCTAAATATCTGATACAATGATACAAGATCATAAAAAGAAAGAAGAACAAGAAAGAACAACTGCAACATGGATCATCCAGCCTCGGTGCACGAACGTCAGAATCCCAAATGGTAAAAGAACCACTACCACCCGACCTCGTGAACCTAAATGGTCCACTCCCACCGTGCTAAGGAGATAACATCAGAACCCACTTGAATAACAAACAACAACAATCCAATGGAGAGGTCCTGAAAGCTTCTAACTCAAGGATACCAAAAAGTACAACAAGGTATAACATACTCTACCAGAGGCAAACAAAACACATAGGAAACCTAAGATGCATACAAGAAGTGTCATCACATAAGTCAACTCTAAGGTTATCCTAGTAGTCCCTTTAGACCCCGACGCCCTAGTGACTCTATGTGGTTATAGTAACCTCTCGTGTAGATAAGGTACTACTTATGCCATATCCAGTCCATATAGGTAGCAAGCATCATCTCAACTCCCATCCTAGTCAAACTTAATCAGGAACTCAGGCATGGGCAAGGCACACAATATCTTATTAGGTTCATTTTAGATTCTCAATGTTTATTCATTATCACTTATTAAACTACTTGTAATGGGATCTCCTGGTAGCCACTTTCGGGCTCTAACACCAATTCACAAGCCACTTCCTGATATACACTTAGATGACCTACTCTAGGGTTTCACATGAACATTAAGAACTCCGAGTTATCACAACTCATGAATCTCTGCAACTAGATTCCACATGCAAGACCATAAACATACAAAACCAAATACATAATAAAACAAGTTCACTGACACAACAGAATATGCACGGCAACCAAACAAGATAGATTAAACATCTAAAACCCCACCTCTGGGATTACATCTCCTAAAAGCTAAATTAATGCTACACATACCAGTAATCATGAAAAGAAACCAAACACTCCAATAATAAACACATCATTAGGAAATTCTCATAAAAATAATATTTAATTATATAGCATTATTCTTCTTCTTATTTTTCTTATTCTAAAAGAATTCTCATGTACAAATTTTATTTATTTCTAAAAATAGAATACCACTACATGCAACTGAACATGCAACTAAATATATCTTTCTTAAATGACATGCACTAAATATATCTTTCCTAAATAACATGCAACTGAATATATCTTTCATAAATAACATGCAACTGAATATATCTTCATTAAATAACATGCAACTAAATATATCTTCATTAAATAACATGCAACTAAAAATATCTTTTCTAAATAACATGCAACTGAATATATCTTTCATAAATAACATGCAACTGAATATATCTTTCATTAAATAACATGCAATTGATAACCACAACGCTATACTACTCAAACAATCAATACCAGCAAGCACGAGGAAGACACTTTCTACAATTTCCTACAAAGATCCGAAACAGAATAACCATGATAAAATCAAAACCTACCTCAAATCAAAATTATACAGATTCGATGATGTCTAGAACGAAGAAAATAGAATCCAAGCTTTTCAAAGAATTCTCCTAAATCTGTCCCAAATCTCTCTCCAAAATTCCTTCTCCAAAACCTGTGTGTAATCGAATAATGGCCAAAACCCCCAATATTTAAAGAAACTTCATTTCTCATGCATGAATTTGAACTCAACTCCAAAAGAGCTTTGCATGAAGATGAACTTCAGTTCATAGTTCAGTCTCAGTTGAATTGAAGTCCCCTTTCCACTTTGACTTGAGTTGAAAACACAACCAAACTTCAACTTGAAATATTAATTCAATTTCATCCAATTATGAATGTGCAACATAATGCATTCAATTAATTAATAATTAGAATATTTAGTTAACATAATAAACACATGCCAAAATAACCTTTAATTTAATAAATATATTTTAATCAAACAATGGTTAATTTCATGATTTAAATAAATCAAAAGTGAAGATATTTAATTAATTCACATTAATTAAATATTTCAACCACACTCAAAATTAGCATAAAATTAATTTTCAATTAATTTATGCATCAACTATATAATATAAATAATAATTAAACTAAATAAATACATTTATTTAATTACCATTTAAATACTATGCCACAGCTAAAAAATAGAATAATCTAAAAATAGAAAACACCCAAACGCCACAAATCAAAGAATCAAAAAGACCTAAGAACCCACATTCATGCTCAGGGCTTAGGTATAAAATCTTGCCAATTGGACAAGTTTAGAAAGGTGGAAACACATAATCTTATCCCCTACTTTAGGACAATATTTGGCTTAGGTTAGGATTTGGAACTGAATATTATCTCCCCTCTTTTACCATTGAGATTAGCGATAGACCACGCTCATCCTGACAATTCAGGGAAGTCGATGCCCGGTACCTGCGAACCTGCATAAAAGACAAGCATGTACATATATATAGATATAACAGACAATGGCGGGGATTAGCCGATCATGTGGATCTCACAAGCAAGTAACTACAACTCCGTCCCTCAACCACATCAAGCACGTCAAACAGAAATGTAAAACAAACACATCAACCATACACATGCAAGTATGGGGTCAGTAAAATCATAAGTTTTAATGATTCCCTAACATATATTCTATCATCCTAAAGTAATCATATCATTTATAAAATCAGACTAGGGGCGAGGTACTACAACATGCATGAACAAGTGGAAGAAGCCCACTCTCTCGAGATCATCCACAAATAGTGTTCATAGGGCCTATTTACTATGTGTAATAGATATGCAAAAAGCAAATATATGTTCATTTTATAGCCCAAAATGAAGTTTGTGATATGAAAGCAAGAAAATCACACAAGCCTGACACATGAGAGTTCATTTTAATCCAAATTGAAATGTTATCAGCTTGAGAAGAATACCTAAATTCCTCGCAATGCGCTTAGTAGATTTTTACATGTTTTAGCATTTTAGTTGCATTTTTCCAATCAGATTCAACAAGTATCAGTAAAAAATAGAAGATTTCAATTTTTAGGGTTAGTTGTTAGTCCAAATCTGAAAATCAAATCTAAAAAGCTACCAAAGATGCTGAAATGACAATTGAATTCTGGAGTTAAAACTTGTACGACAGTGGGTTACCTCCCAAACGACAGTCTGGAAACTTGTATGACTGTGGGTGTCTTCTCATACGATAATCGAGCTTCCAAATGACAGTGTGTACTTTCTTATATGAGCCTTGAAATCTGAACCTGTCGTACGAAAGTGGGTACCTCTTGGCATGACTTTCTGACAAAAGTTGTACAAAAAATGTACAGACATAAAATAAAAATCATAGTTTTAACCAGAAAATGATAAGAAATTGATAGAAATTGATAGAAATAGAATGGAAATCCATTTCAGGGCCCCACAGTGGGTGCCAGAAATGTGTGTGTGAATTTTGTACCTAGCTGTAGACACAACACTTTAGTAAAATATTAGAGGTTAGCAAAAATCAAAATTGTGCAATGAAATGGAAACTAAACTAACCAAGCGATTTATTGTCTTCTAGTAGGTGCGAGTAAGATACTCTCAAATCAGACTGAGACCAATGACAATGCAACACCTAAACGAAGGATTTGAATGCAAAATATGAAAGATTATGAATGTAGATTAAGCTATATTTTTAGATTTTCTATGCAATAATATGAAAAACTGTATGAAATTAATCTAGAATGTATGAAATGATATGCAGATTTGATCTAAAAATACTATGAATGAGTATGAAATCTATGATATGAAACTATGCAAGAGCTAATGATCAATTATGAAAGATCTCACAAATCGCCTGTCGCAAGTGCTCAATCCTTCAATCGCCAATTCGCTAGAGTAATTGTGCAAATTCGAGTGTTGATAAAAATGAAGAGCTGAGCCTTATTTTTATAGAAACCCAGGGCCTTGGAGGTGCATGAGAAAAGCCATAAATCACTCTTGATAAACTCAGGTTGATTTTTGAGTTATCAGGAAATTAGAGATAATTAACTCACAAAAATCATGCAAAAGCAGTGTTTAACTCAAAATAGAGTTTAGATCAAATTTCAACTCATCATCAGATGTTGAGTTTCAATTTTAAAATTGATTATTAATTTCTAGTAGCCTGCTTTTCTGATTGTGCATGATTTAATTATAAATTAATTAAAAATAAAGTGATTTATTCTCAACTTAAGTGATTTTAAAAATTAAAACAATTGATTTATGGGTTAATCAATTATTACATCAAACTTTATCCAAAAACTATGTTATTAAAAATTGACAACTAACATTAATTAATTAAATGAGAATTTAATCAATTAGTCATAAGATTTTTTATTTATAAATAATACAATGTAGGAATAAATTTAATTAAATGTAATTAAATAATTAAGTGGCAGTATTAAATCTAATTAATTAAATATTCAAAATATTCAATTAATCAAACTTTAGGATAAATAGGATTTATCACCAAATAATTATTAAATTAAAGATAATTAGAATAAATAGGAATATTACTAGGAATATTCCCCGATGCAGAGTTTAGGATAAAATCAATTAAATTCGATAATGTGCAGATGTGCCTTAGGTTAGGACTTTGATGTCGATTTCGTTCGATTTGAAGATGTAGGAGGTTAATGAACCTATAGCCCATTTTTGGGGTATTACAGTCATCATTTGTATTTATCATATGTATGAGTTGTCTATTGTTCACCCAGCCTAGAAAATAGTTATGGGCCTTGGTGGTGGTAATTCTTACTGGTGTATCTGTTGGAAATGCTACTTACGCTACTAATGATCTAATGGCTAATATAATATCTAAAAAATTAACACAATTGGAATGATTTGTTGGGATAAAGATGGCCTCATTTTATAGTTGCTACACTCCCCTTCACATGCTTGAACCTTCATTATTTAAGGAAAGGCATTATTTTGGAAAAGACCAAAGAACTAAAATTGCATTCCCAAGACATTCCTTCCTCAAGTGGACATGCATTCATATATCCACCCACATGAGAACAAAGATGGTGATAGGTAACAATACTTTCTGAGGTAAGTGAATAATTAACATATTAAATGTTAGTTTTACAACATTAATATTTTCCATGATTTAGCTATGATCCAAACTCCTTAATCAAGATTTTTCTTTTACTATGCATCATGTCAAAATGCATGTGCCAAAATTCACAAATTCTCATAATTAATATACATTTATTACTCCCATGTGGTAATATGTGGCAACAATTCAAGCTCTTGGTTTAAGTGAAAAATCTAGTAGTTACCCTTTGCTACCACTTCAATTTCTAACCTAGAAGAATAGATTTCACTGTCACCATTTAAAAAAAAAGAGAAGCAAATAAAAGAGAATTACTTTAAATTAGCACCAAGTGACACAAATAACTCTATTGGGCCTATGGATGATTGGTTGGTAGTAGTGATATGCTTTGAAAAAAATGAAGTGATATCCTTGTTAGGGATGGACACTTGACTGGAAGAAAGGCTCTATCTAGTTGGCTATGAGAGGAAGGTTTCTATGTAGCTTAAAACAAAAGATGATATCAACCTCATATTGCTTAATCAGAGGAGACAATTAACACATTGTGAACACACTAGAATGAATGAGTATTGTACCTCATGAGATGGGTCTCATATGCCTACAAAATCTTAATCTAAGAGTTAGTGGTTTAGTAACTCATGACTAATCTAATGCTTTGTAAGTCTTCATATTTAATACATCATTTCTTCCTAACATGGGGATACTATTATTTTGGTTACTCTTGTATGGTCATGTCAGTCACATTCATTTCTTCCCAAGGTTATCCTTCTTGGTTGTGTTTTTATACTTTAGGTTTTTTATTTATCTACCATTTCCTCTGATCACATCACTCTTTGAATAAATTTTAATGCCAACTTCATCCCAAATATTGTACTCTAGATTTAAAGCTTTGAAAAATGAAAGGTTTGTTTTCTTTTCAACTAAATTTGTTCATCAAGATTTTTTAACTATAAATTTTGATGGTAACATTTGTGCAAGAAGCACATCCAACAACCTTTAAATCATCAAGTTCATTTTTTATTATTGATTTGAGATATCAAACATGAGTTGATGTTCAATAACTATAACTGCTAAGATTGCACCAAAATCTTAAAAAGAGAAGATAAATTTGATCACACTTAAAGGACCCTATTGGGCATGTCAAAAACTATTGTTAATTTGAACTGCACCCTTACTTGGATACCAAATCTATTGACTTAGTTAAAAATGGGAATGAATTCAAGGTGTGAGATCCTTGCTAAATAAATCCAAACCTTTAGATTGAGGACTAGTTCCCTCTCTACTCTAAGTAAAAACAATGTTAGTCCAACCAAGAACTATGTATTTGTAGGTAAACCTATATTAACAACTTAATAAGGAAAAGGGGAAGAAAGAAAATGGGAATATAATGGAAATGGTGGTGATGCATTTTGATTAAAAAGTGGGTCTTCATTCCCACTATAACATAAGGAAATGCATAAAATACCAAGGAACAATTTACACAATCTTATATTATGCTTGCTCTTAGGAGTTGTATGTAGGTTAGAGTTTGAGGAATTCTCAAAGGGAAGAAGTAGATCCATGATAAGAATTCTTAAACATATTAACTCAACATATAACTAGAAAAAGAACACCAAACATCCACCAATTCGTAGAGGTAACTAGTTTACACAAAGTGAAGGGAGTGAAAATAGGTAAAAAATGATGAATTATTACAATTAGACATCTAGTTATTTTCTAGAGTAGAGTTGTAGAAAATCTAGAGCTCACCAATGGAGAAAAATAAAGAAGAATGCCCTATTATAAAAAGGTTTAACAATCATTTATTCTGGATGATGCACCAAACTATGGAAAACAAGATAGAAACCTTAGATGTTAGTAGAAACCAATGAAAAGTAGACATATGTACACTTCAATCTAGTCTTGGTGATGAAGGAGACATGATAGGATGCTTCAGGATCCTTTGCATATCCTAGCATTGACTTTTTTTTAGTGTAAAAGTATGAAGATTGCCCACAAAAACTATGATTTATGGATAGAAATTTGACAAAAAGAAATGTCTACAAATAACAAAAAATAGTAGGCATAGTATTTTCCCTCCTTAGTTCATTCCAATAAACTTTCATACACCTCTATAGCTCTCATGGATCAGCATGTGGTAGCTAGAGGCGCCATTGGACATTAATGACATTTATTTGGGACATCTTTGGAATTATTTTCTTCTTTTAGGCTTGGATCTACCATCATGCCAATGAAAAAACATTAAAACATTTTTGAACTTGATGAGACTACTTTTCTTGGGCATTTAGGGCTCATGCCTTAGGCCTACCACCTATCACTTGTTGAAATGAGAATGAAGCATAGAAGAGAAACCCAAAAGATGAATAAAATGACTTCAAGGAAAAGGTGAACGAAAGATGTCAAGCATTAGTCATTGAAAATGATTCTTAATTCATGTGAAATGATGGGATGAAGATAAGGGGGAAGCCTAAGGCTAGAAATTCATTAGAAGGCTTAGGTGTTATTTAGGCTTGGCAAGGTTTGGGGATCATGATAATGGAGGAAGGACAAATTCAAAATGATAGAGAGTCTTAAAAGAATTGACAAAAGGAAGGTGTTATGCATTGGGCCTACCATATGTCTCTTATGACAATTGGAATGAAGCATTAAAGAAGAAGTGTGATGACTAAAAATTGATAAGTTAAGCAATTAGTCATTTTTAGGGATCACACATTGGGAAATCAAGGGTTGGAAAACCAAGATGAGTTGAAAGTGATAAGGAAATAATTCCAAGTTTAAAGGTTCAAAGATAGATAAGATCAATATTTATGCATTTTAAGGATCAAGTTTTGGGCATCATGGGATGATTTAGGGAAGGACACTGAAAGGTGTAAGGAGGAAAGGTAGATGTTGAAGGCTTAAAGCTTGACAAGTTTGACACTTAGCCAAATTTAAGAGGAAGTAAGGAAGACCTTAGAGATGATAGCAATAACATGACAACATAAAGATAAGAAAATGCCCAAAACCCTAACAAGTTCAATACTTAACTAATTTTGGATTTTTTGCAACTTGGGTATTGGCTTGGAGAGGAACAAAAGGATGAAGGAAAACAATGAGGCATAAATTATGTAAGGTGGTCCAATTATCATCTTAGAATTATAATAGTTGATATATAATAAGGGAGCTTGGGATGCCAAAAATGTCCATGGGTCTCACTTGACACAGCTAGGCCATTGCTATCATTGCAAATTTGAACCTTTAACTTTCAAAATTTGAATTTAAAATAAATCACGTCAACTATCTCCAATTAGCTTATGTGAACTAACCTGATACACTTTTGTTAAATTATGTACTTAGCTGTTGTATTTAGATATATTTACTCACTCATTTAAAATCATGTTAGAGTGTGAAGACAACATTTATGTCAAATAGTTTAAATGTGAATCTATTCTATATTTGTTTGATATTGACACCATCTTAGGTCCATGATACCCTTTCTTATCATTTATAGTCTTTCGGTTAGAGTCACAAATTTGATCCAATTAGGAGTGTCACTAAAGGTAACTTGACCCTCATAATTTAGTAGAACCCTAAGTGTGTTCTTAAACACTACCAATCCTTACAACAATAAAATGTTAGAAAATTAAGTTACACGATTCGTAACAATGCACAATTGAGTAGTTCTATCTACTAGTAATGTAGGTTCAAATCTCTACTAAAAAAATTATTCTACACTTGCACATGTAGACCTAAGTGAAAAATAATCAATTTTGCATAATATAAGATCTTCAATAAGATCTAAAATTCCAATATCTTTTTTAAACAAACAATAAGATTTGAACACCTTCACAAATTAATTTCCAAAATCTATCACAATATATTCCAACTTTCTAAAAATGAAAATATTTATTTAAATTCATATAAATTCTACATTTAATTTAATTTCAAAAATTGATTAAACGAAACTTGAATGAATATATCCTTTAAGTTTCATCCACCCATCCCACATAGATACAAACAATAGAACTTACTTAAATAGGAGATCCTTCCTCAACCACTAAGGTAAGGTTAGGTTGGGTGGGATCCTACTATTCTAAACAATTTTGTCAGTCCTTTCAATCTTTAAATTCCAATTTGATTTTCTTAAAATGAAATTATGTAAATAAATAAATAAACTCAGAATTCCATATTTAATTCAATATTTTAATTTAGTTATTGTTTTTTGGTTTGAATGCCTTCTATTTTACTCAGCTTTAGACCTTAATCTAGTAGTAAAAGATTTGAACCAAGGGTTTTAATTTTATATTCTATAATCAACGAGGGAGGCTGTGACACATTTTCCCCAGATTGCCCTACTACTTTTCTTTGTGTGGATGGGTGGTTGGGGGTATACACAAATTTGTGCTTGTACAAGCGAAAAAATTATCAAGCACATCCTCTCTGAAAGACAGAATATCCCATGCCTCTACAGATTTCTTCCTTAACGAGGATTTCCCTCTATGGGGGATGCCATTTTAAGTCTCACAACGCGTTTTCTAAGTTAGAGGCACCCATATGCCTGATACCCAAAACCCGCTGGTTATGTTTTACCCCAAGCTCAGTAGGGTTATATGAGAATGGCAGAAAGAAGGTTTTCAGAGCCCTCCACAGTCATGAAACTCTTCCTTGGATTGAAGGCAATGGGGAAAAATCAAAGGCCACGGATAAACTTGGAGCTAAACAGAGCGGTGGTAAGAAGCAAGGGACCAGCTCTTGGAATGAAGCTGCAGATAACTACTTCGCAAAGCAGCCCAAAACCAGGTATGATCACAACTTTGGAAACAAAAAGTCTTATGAAACGAATGTAAAGAAACATGTAGAGATATCCAATGTAGAAGTTGGTAGTACGCATATAGCAGAGTCTGAAGATGAAGAGGATTCTGAGCCTGTTAATGATGAAAGATGGGAAAAGATAAAGAAAAACTATAGAAAAATGATAGAAACTAATGAGAGAAGAAAACCCAAGAGAACATATGAGGAAAAGGCTGTTCCATGGGACCATAGGGAAGGATGGGGGAAGAAAACATGGAGGGAAGTATCTACCGAATCAACCCTTCCTAAGATGGTGGGAGAAGCAGTCTATGGAGTGGGTCCTGTTCTGGCTGCGCTAACAATAGCTAGGAGGGAGTTGTATGCCCTCTATGTTCAAGAAGGTCTTGATTTGAGTAGCACACATAAGAAGAAGAAAGACAAGGCAAGCGTTGAAAAGATTTTACAAATTGCGGGGAATCTTGGATTGAGTGTGAAGGAGGCTTCAAAACATGACCTTAATATGCTGGTGGACTCAAGGCCTCATCAGGGCTTCGTGCTGGACGCCTCCCCATTGGAGATGGAAAGCATAACAGAATTGAATCCTGTTTCTGATAATGAGGGTAAGGGTTCTTCTCCCCTCTGGGTCGCTTTGGATGAAGTCACCGATCCTCAAAACTTTGGGGCAGTTGTTCGGTCTGCTTATTTCTTTGGAGCAACTGGAGTAGTAGTCTGTGCTAAGAATTCAGCTCCGCTGAGTGGGGTAGTAAGCAAAGCTAGCGCAGGATCTTTGGAATTGACTGAGCTTCGGACATGTAGGAATATGATGAAATTCTTGGAACTGTCTGCAAGTAATGGATGGCGGGTTTTGGGTGCTTCTGTGTCTCAGGAAGCAGTGTCACTGAATGAGGTCTCACCTGGTGTTCCAACAATTTTAGTGCTGGGAAGTGAAGGCAGAGGGCTGAGACCACTTGTTAGTAGATCTTGTTCCCAAATGATTAGTATACCTGGAACCCTTACACATAACACGAGTAGATCTGTTGATGTTAGTTCTAGGGAGGATCAATTTGAACTTGAAGAATTTAATCAATTCATGGCAGTTGAAAGTTTAAACGTTAGTGTAGCAGCAGGCATACTCCTCTATCACTTGATTAGGTCCCCTGAGCCTTCTTTGGATTCAAAAAGTTGCATTCAGTTGGAGTCTCAGTAAGCTAAAGCCTTTCTCTTGTTCAACTTGTGGTTTATCAGCTTTTTCATGTCATTGATTGGTTTTCCTTTCAATTGGTTTGAATATATATATATATTCCCTGACAGTTTTGCTCTCATATTCCTTTTTGCCTATGAGAAAACTCTTCCTGAGGCTGCTAATAGCAATTTAACATTACTTCCAAAGAAGCCACAGATGCGCCTGCTAACCTTCCTTCCTGCAACTCCCTTCTTACTCACTATTTCGTGCTTTTCTTTCATAGCTACCCATTGAAGAAGTATTTTGTTCTTTCCTTCTCAAGGAACTGGATCACAAAAAACAATATCAGTAGGTGATCAGTTCCACATTGAGAAATTATGTCAGTTAATTTTGGTCTGACATTACATTGTAGTGCATCATCAGCTTGAAAGTGATGTGGTCTGGCTTTATAGAAAATATGGATCAAATTTTTGAAACCAAACCCTTACATACTCCAAATCACTTCCTGCTTTCATTTTAGATTGATCGGTGGATGACAGTTTCTGTTAGGAGAGTAGAAGTATTCTATGGACCTATCTTTACTCACATTGTCGTGGGAAGATGGTCAAGGTTGACCACCTACTGAAACTTGCCATTTCTATTTTTCTTGAAACTTGCTTTATAACTTAAATTTTTGCAATTTGAAGTTAAATTTTGAAGCATATATTGAATAAGCTATGAACTTTTACCTCTTTTTTATTTACCAAACACTATGGATCTTGAGTAAATCAGGTCTGTATTAGTTAGGTTAATTAGTTATTAAGCCTTAAAGCATGCACACCTAGTGCATAGACTCATTTTTGTTATGTTTATAAGTATAACCACTAGCACTGTAACTTTTGAAACTTTTCTGGATTAATAGTATGGATGGTACGGTGCCTCACATACACACAGATTAAAAAATAATGAATATTGCCAATTTCCACTTATTAGCAGGACAGTAGATAATACAATTCTGACATTGTTTTGATACTTTTCCTCATAATTGTTATTCAATTTCTCACGAGTTTTTTCATTACAGTGTACAACTTCCAGATATATGAACACCCTTGTATGCCTCCTCAAACAGATTCTTATTGTTGTAAGTTGTAACCATTTGGATAAAGGTAACATATAGTCTAACTTGGTGTTCAAATATGGCATTTTTATGTCGTGTTAATAATTGTATTACATATTACAAATTCTTACAATCTTTATACACGATATGTGCGTTGAATAGGTTAAGAGGTTTGGAATGACTAGAACCTGTAATATAAATTCTATAAGGTAGCCACAATAAGTATGAAAAGGGAAGATGATGACATATGGGTCATGGCGAAGTGCATCTGTTTCCATGTTCAGTATGCACTGGGATAGATTAGAATCATATGTACCAGGCTTAGCATAGATTATCATGCTTTATATATATATATATATATATAGTGGCAAACAAACTGTATAAACGAATTTTGAGAGGATTTTTTTTTGATCCATAAGATGCAACTGAGGTTGCGAAAATATTATTAATACAGATAAATATTTACAGAGGGATACCCAGTATCCATATCATGACCACTGATGTTCTTCATTACATAATGGGCTTTCATGATGCCACACAAACCAAAATTCATATCCTAAACAGAGCAGCAAAATTATAGCAACAACAGGCCTCTGAGAGGATGCTTTGTGAGCATCCAGATTCCATACCATTAGGCGCAGGAGACAGGCAAAAGAGCCACCTTGGCCAAAACAATCTACCGAGCCAGTGATTGCCAACCGTCCTAGAAGTAAAAAAAGAGCCACTACCGTAAAGTTCATACTCTGACAGAAACCATCCCAGGTCATCATGAAGCTATCCCATCCGCAGATACTTCCACCGGAACTCATTGAGAGAAAATGTTTCTTTCAAATTCTTCAAAAAAAAAAACTCAAAAAATACCAAACTCACCTGTTTATTCTTCATAGAGGGCTTTGGAGCAGACAATCTCTCCGAAATCATCCAACCATTTGAATTCCAGCTCCACGTCAATACATTTCATTTTCTGCAGGAAAGCTCAACCCACTGTGGCCCATCATCGGTGCCTAGCCAACCTGGTTGAGTCCATATTCAGAATAAATGGCTGTCTTTCCACATTTGCATCCAGTAGTAATAGTTTGGGTAGGTTGCTAGGCCACGGGATGCTGACCCCTAATTCTGCAATTACGACAATGTCAATGTCGTCAAAAAGAAAGTCTTCCTTGAAGATTTCCCATGGCAGAAGGAGCATATCCACCTTTTCTCCAGCCAAATCCAGCAATGAAGCTAGAAATCTTGAAGTGATGTCCATGTTGACACAGTAATGGTCCACAGAGCTTATGATTTCTCTTCCGAGGACCATTCTGATGGCCTCCATTGTTAATAGGTCAACCTCCTTGCAAACTGACTGTATGCACAGGTCAGAGATGAACCCCAAGAAGGCCATCTGCTTTCTTATTGCTCCTCAATCTTATGGGACACTCCATTTTTGCTGCTAGCTTGGTTTGATTGTCTGCTATTCAAATGATAAACTGCCATCTTAGGGGGCCTTGCGTCTTATAGAAAGAGCACCTCCAAATGGCATTCATGCTAGAACAGAGCAATAACAAAAGTTCTTGAATGCACTGTCCTTTGCATGCTTATTCTCTTGCCATGAAAAATAAGGACACACCAAATGTGGGAGAATTTATCCTTTTCCGACGTAGTGTGAGATTTTTGGTCAATATACAGTTTAATCTTGTATTCATAGGTAGTAATTAACCTCTCCCCCGGCCCCTCTTTTTCTTGCTTTTTATTTTCTTTTTTTTATCCCTTTGCTTTGAAGTTTTGAACCTCGTGTCACCTCTCTTCTCCATTCTTCTATTCTCCTTAGTTTGAGTCTGGTCTGCAACTAGTCATTATATTTGTCTTAGCTCTCTACTATCCCGATAATGGATCAGGGAGGCGATCCTAATTATTGATACAAAAACTAACAGAGTCTAATCCAAAAATAGCATCAATAAATATTATTAACTTCTTGATGAATGGAATGTACTTAGTTTTTTGTTGATAACCTTTGAAATTATAAATTAACAGATAGGTAGAGATTGTCACCCATCTCAGAGGTTTTCTTGGAGCTCCTGCCTTGGAGGAAGGGCGAGAAGAGTCCACCATTACAGATTTTTCAAGACCTCTTTGTGCATGTAGACTGTAGTGTGTCTAGTGGCGATAGTGGGTTTGGTCTTTTTATTTTATTTTATTTTACTTTTTCTGTTAATTGCATACAGATTAAGGTATGAGTAATCCCTCAAGATACCCCTGCTTATTCTTGAAATGAGTGATCAGATGCTAGATGGTAACAGAACTATGGTCAAAATCTATCTACTAAGCTTCTGCATGGACGAGCAGAATGTTCTAGTGAGATGCAGGAAGGTGGGTAAAGGTTAACGAGTAAAGTAATCATTGAATCAAAAGAAGGAAATGGATTCTCCATCTTTAATTCGCTTATCCCTAAAACTTTCTTTGATAAGGTTGTTTTTGTCCCAGCTGAAAATGTTGGCATGCAAGGGAAGATCTTCATATATGGATCAGAAACTCGAAGGCAACTATCCACAGAGAAAAACAAGGGAGTGTGGAGGCTGGCAGTGAACAAGGTCTGGCCCTTCTTTCTCTCATGTCATGCTCTAACATGAAGATTATTGTAATATCCCGTGTCGAGACTTTACTTGATTTATCTTAAATTTCTTGATTAGGGTTTGGATTATAATGTCCGTGATAGAATTAATCATTTATCTCATTAGATTTAAGTTATCTTTAATGCTCATGTCCAACTTTATTACTATTCCAGCTCAAGACGGAAATAGTAGGTGTTAACCAAGTTGCCTAGATACCACTATCAATGAATTCTCTCAAAGTTTATATGTTCAAGTCCGTATCACGAAGGCTTACAAAACCCTGACCCCTACCCTATCTTGGGACAAAGATCCATTGCTTGGATTTATACAAGCCCCTCCTTGGTAATATCACAAACTTCCCTTCTATTAATCAAATAGTAATAGGATTGAAATATAATTTTTGTATACAATTATAAATTTTTAATTTATTTATCTTGAAAATATATGTTCTTATATATATAAGGATTTGTGATCCTAATAGAATGCAGGTATAATATTCTGCAACTCATCATTGATTTATAGATAAATTACAACATTTCACTATGCTGTCATATGAGATTCTTGCCAACCATTTAATATAAAGTGGATCCTCTTTATTTAGGCATTGTATTCTGAATATTAGATGTAAATGATTATTTCTTTCCTATTTTGTTTGGTACTTTGAGAATGAAATTGATTTGTATTATATACATGGTTTGTGTACCCTTTGGTATGGGTCGTGACTCCTTAAACAAATCAGATTTTGTATAATCACACCCCTTAGACAATTGTTATTGCTTCTATACTCCATGTGATTTGCTCTGCATTGTATAATCATTTTATATTCATGTGTGTTTCTGGTTTCGATTGTGTGCGTTTTTTAGTATCAACGTTTTGGATCACACTCCGTGATCCATCATCAGGAAAGAGAGAGTGCAAGAATGGTAAAAATGAAGATGCAGACCAAGCATCTTCATTTTTACCATTTGGTTTGCATCTTCATTTTTACCATTCTTGCACTCTCTTTCCTGATGATGGATCACACTTCGTGATCCGAAACGTTGATACTAAAAAACGCACACAATCGAATCCAGAAACACATGAATTTAAAAATGGATTGTGGAAATTTGATATTATTAATCATTTTATATTATAATTTATTTATTACTTATCTATTCATACAATACCATTATTATTTCAATAATACATGCTTGGTCTGCATCTTCATTTTTACCATTCTTGCACTCTCTCTTTCCTAATGATGGATCACACTCCGTGATTCGAAACGTTGATACTAAAAAACGCACACAATCGAATCCAGAAACACACATGAATTTAAAAATGGATTGTGGAAATCTGATATTATTAATCATTTTATATTATAATTTATTTATTACTTATCTATTCATACAATACCATTATTATTTCAATAATATTTTAATAATAGAAATCATATTAAGATTATTATATTTATAATAATGACAATCTTTGTTTGTCATTTAATCTATTGGTTTATATAATAATATTTTATTCAACTATTATATTATGTCTTTTATAAAATATTTCTTTTGCGATTTAATTAAATTATTTATTATCAAACTCTAGGATGGGGACATCACAATTATGCTTGAAAATGAAGGGGAAAGATGGAAATAATTGGTTCTTTCTTTGTGTATTGGAATCCAAATGTGCTATCTTCTAGAACTTTATGATGAATGGACTAATATTCTTTGTCAAAAAAATGGGAATTTAATAATTTATGTCTTTGTAGAGTGGTTATTATGCTTGAAAAGGTAGGGGAATGGTGGAAAATAGCCAATTCTATCTTTAGCTCATTTGAACCGAAATGCTCAAATTTTCTAGAATTTTATTGATGAATGGATTAATATAATTTGTTGAAAGCTTGAGAGCTTATATTGTCAGTGTAAAATGGTAGACAAGGCAGTTTTATTGATTTGCTTGAAAATTTTTAAGTAGCTAAAATAGTTGTTATTAAAGGGGGCTGGAATGTAGATCTTCCCACATTTAGGGCTCTCTAATGGTCCTTGAATTTGGAGGGGTTTTCCTAAGGTGGCTTGAGATCGATGGTGTTCCTTGTCTCCTCTAGGCTTTCTTGCCGTTAGCCTTGAAGCCCTTGGGTGAGGTGTTTGGAGTAGAAGAAACAAGGTTCACTTATTGTCATATGAATCTTAAGAGTTTCAAAGCTCAGATGAGTGTGTAGTCCATCCTAGAGTGTATATATTAGAAGACTAATGGCAAAAAGTATGCATGATTGGTTGAAAACTTGGGAGTGCTTGATGCTCGCTTCTACTGTAAGTGTGGATGGTATCTAAGAAAAAAGATGCCCTATGTTGGTTTTGACTTTCCTATCATATTCTATGAATGAGAGCTCAAGTGTTTCTTTGTGTTAGAGGTAGATTAATGTTCCTTTTGTTGCTGTTTTGACATTATCAATTTGGGACAGTATAATATCCGAAGTGTTATAGTCAACATAGTGATCAAGTTTACTTTGGCTAATAGGATAATTTATTTACCCTCTCATAGTTAATAATGACACATGTAACATATGATTTGATGTCATAACTTCCTCAATGTTTGATTGATGGTAGTTAGGTGTCGCTTTCATGTGATCAAAGCTAACTCTATCTTAGTTGACTTAGTTGACTCACCTCATAATTGTGACTTGGTTTGAAGTTAGCTTACGACCTTTCAACCTTTCAGACAATGTTATTGTGACTCGTGCATCTAAGAGAGCTATATTTTGTATTTCACTTTTTGTTATTGTGGCTACATTACATTAACACATAATGATATTATTCTATTTTATGGATTTGTGTTTGATTTATAGGCATTAGGTCTTAGGTGTTTTTTGTTCAACATAAAATCTAACATGGTATCAAAGCCGTCATGATTTTAGGTTAGTCCAATTCTACTATTTGAGAGCATTTGGATTTGAGGTTTTGTAATATCCCTACTCAATTTCTAAAACAAATTAAGAAAAAGAACATTGTATGATCCAAAGGCATGGTAGGCCAAGGGCATTTCCACCTTGATTAGTTAGCAATGAAGGATCATTGTCAAAGGAAAGAGTGAAAACAATTAACCCAAGGCATAAGGTCGCTTCACACATAACTATGTCCAAGGAAATACCACAAATCAGCTAGAGGACAAGAAATTGTCTCCTACATTATTGCTGACTAACGAAGGAGTATCACAATCTACAATTAGTTAATTAACTAACAACAATTAAATTAATGATCCAAATTCGAATGAGGTAGATGTTCTATTCCTCTTTATCGCTCTAATGTTTTCCATCAACTGTTGTCTCAATATCTCACAAACATCATATTGTTCACCTTCTTTAACAATTTGATATGCCATGTCAATGAAACCTGCATAAATTGAGTTCAATCTGTTGCTTTACTGCATTTTGTAACCAAGAATCATAAAAATAACTCTTACATCTTTCTGTGACACATCCCTAACTGTCATGTCTCTCCTATTCCATTTGCATCCAGTTAGGGTTTCTACCTTCTTCTTGGTATTCTTTGCAGAGATTAACAACTTACCTACAGTAGGTAACCCTATTACTGCATGAATCAAATCCTTAGTGATCATTATAGGATTGCCTCCCAACCAAAAGAATTGGTCATGAAATCTTTTTAGCAAAATCTTAATCCACTCTTCTTCAAACTCAAAGTGTTTTATATAGTTAAGTATGTTTAGGTTTTCCAAATGGGCGAATTCAGGTTTGAGCTTCTCATCATCATCAATCATATCCTTTATTTCATAAAGTATCTCCAGTGATCCTATGTTCTCATACTTGCAATGGATGTAAGCCCTAATATTCTCTACATGAAGAACTCCGTGCGGAGTGTGCAAGAATGTGCCCGCAGGGTCATCCTTCATAGACTTATACGAATGTTTCTTGAATTCATACATGTTCCTATCCTTGATATCATATAACTTAGGTGCATCCATCTCTGTGTTTATAAGAACAATTTTGTAAGATCGGAACGAGATTTCACAAATACCTTGTATGCAATCGATGAAATCTAGGTTTTGCCTTTGAACTTCATGAACAAGCTCACAAGTACTTCACAAATCTAGCTCCAAAGCTTAGGTCTCTTACGGTTTTTTGATCGAAATAGTGCCAAAAACTTCTAAGTATAACAACTTATAGTTTGCAATGCACAAAACCCTATGTAGCCATAAAGATGATAACTTCCAGAGAGAATTCAAGTGGACACATGGAGCTGATAAAAGTTTTGAGACTTTGAAGTAGAAGGTTGTTGAATTGCATGTGTTAGCTTTATTTGATTTCAATAAGGTATTTCAAGTTGAATGTGATGCAAGTGGCAATGCAATAGGAGTTGTTTTGAGTCAAGAAGGTAAACCTGTTGCTTTCTTTAGTGAGAAATTAAATGATGCAAAAAGGAAATATTTTGTGTATGATCAAGAGTTCTATGCTATTGTTCAAGCCCTAAAGAAATGGAGACATTATTTGATACCAAGTGAATTTGTGTTGTATACTAATCATAAGGTTTTACAGTATTTGGGTAGTTAGAATAAACTGAATTAGAGACACGAAATGGGTTGAATATTTACAGAGTTATACATTTGTGATAAAACATAAGAGTGGAGTCACTAACCGAGTTGCTGATGCGTTGAGTAGAAGATCTTTGATAATTGAAATGAGAATTGAAGTTATTGGTTTTGAGGACATGAAAGATTTGTATGAAACTGGCTCTGATTTTTCTGAGCTATGGAGGAAGTGCTGAGCACCTATTCAAGATCAACCAAGTACTAAATGAGAAGAGTATTTCATTCAAGAAGGTATGTTGTTTAAAGGTATTTAGTTGTGTATACTGAGAGGATCAATGAGAACTAATTTGATAAAAGGAGAAACATAGTAGTGGTTTGGCTAGACATTTTCATATTGACAAAACATTGAATTTGCTTAAGGAGAAATATTTTTGGCCACATTTGTATAAGGATGTTCAGAAATTTGTGAAAAGTTGTGGAATTTGTAAAGTTGCAAAGGGAGTAAGTCAGAATACTGGATTGTATACACCAATTTCTATTCCTGAGAAACTTTGGATTTATATTAGTATGGATTTTGTTTTGGCTTACCGAAGATAATAAGAGGTAATGATTCTATATTTGTTTTTGTGGATAGATTTTCTAAGATGACACATTTTATACTCTATAGAAAAACATAAGATGCAATACATATAGCAGATCTTTTCTTTAAGGAAATTGTCAGATTGCATGTATTATCGAGGAGTATCATTTATGACCAAGACAGTAAATTTGTTGGATACTTTTGGAAGACTCTTTGAAAAAAGTTGGGTACCGAGTTGAGGTATAGTTCTACATTTCACCCACAGACTGATGGACAAACAAAGGTTGTAAATAGAAGTTTGAGTAATTTTTTGAGATGCTTAGTTGGAGATAAACTGAGTAATTGAGATTTTATGTTGGCACAAGTAGAGTTTGCATACAATAATTCAGTGAATAGGAGTACTAAGAAAACAACTTTTGAGATTTTTAATGACATACAACTGAGAGGTATATCAGACTTAAAGGACATTGTTGGTGGAGAAAAGAGAAGTGTTGAAGGAGAAAAATTTGCTGAATTCATGAAGACATTGCATGAGAAAGTGAAACATAAGTTGGAGAATAGTAATAAGAAATATAAGGATAGAGAAGATAGATCAGGAAGACATAAGATTTTTGTAGTTGGGGATGAAGTAATGTTACATTTGAAGAAAGACAGATTTCCTGTTGGCACCTATGGGAAGTTGAAAATGAAGAAATTTGGTCCTTGCAAGCTATTGAGAAAATTTGACAGTGAAAATGCTTATGAGATTGAGTTACCTGATGAGATGGATATATCATCGATAGTCAACATTTCAAACTTGTATGAATATCATGAACTTGATGAAGACATGATAGTACCAAATGATTATCCTAAGAAGCAGACATAAGAAGTTGAGCATATTTTGGAACAAAGAATTGGTAGCAACACAAGAGGAAAGGAATATATGAAGTATCTAGTAAAGTGGAAGAATAGACCAATTGAAGACAGTTTGTGGATTTCACAATCTGAGTTGGATTCAGCTCGGGTTGTACTCACTACATGATTCGAAGAATCATCTCAAAAACAACTGCAGGTGTTTGATGCAGGAGCATCTTAGGTTCTTGGCAATCCTGTATCACCAAAAACAAGTTAGAGTTGTTAGATATGCTCAGTAGCTGCTTTTGGGCTCTCGGTAATGTTTTCTTGTTTCCACCGACGGGGCTCGATTGCTACTCAGTTCCTTTGTTCGCCGAGTTGGCTCGATTGGTTCACTGAGTTAATTTTCTGGCGCTCGATAATCTTGCTCACCGAGTGGTTTATTTTGATTTTTGTTGAGGCCAATTTGTGCATTGAATTTTGGTCGCGGAGTTAATGTTGGTATCAATCATTGGAAAACGTGTGGACCTAGATCTAGTCGTTTCTTTCTCCAATGATGGATCTGAATGTTGACTTATTTTCGTAGCCTCTTGTATAAATAAAGTAGTTGATTGTAGTTTAGGAGGAGTTGGGACATCAGTTCTAAAAGATAGAAGATAGATTTTGAAGGTTGAATGCTCGCATGTCAGAGGACTATTGTAATCAATCTGAATGTATTTGGCCATAATCGGGAAGACCTTACAGCCTGACATGTATGAGGTTATTTGCTGAATAATATATGAAGTTTTCTGCATTCTCTCTCTCTGTTGTGTTGTTGCTTCCGTGTGTTGTTTTTGTAGGGAGGTTAGTGATTTGGGTGTGCCTTTGGCCCCTCATCCTGTCCTCTCTTGCGTCATATTGTAACTTGAGTCTTGATGGCCCAATTTCCAGAAACCATAACTTGTGAATTGGTGATTCGATCGGCTATTCCCCATTTAAAAAATGCCACAAAGAATTCTACACCCTAGGATTACAAAGTGCTAACCAATCTGTTGATGGGACTTTGTGACGACCTTGCCAATAGGGGAGAGTTTTCACCAGGAACCAAAGTACCGACCAATTTCTTCTGAAGAGGTTTATCAGAGAGTGAACTCTCCTATCCTCCAAGCACTTGGTAATCGGGTCACCACAGTGCAAATAAAAATCTTCAGTTGGACAAATGACTTTTTATGTTTAGGGGTTTGGTGGTTTTATGGTCATCGAATTTCAGAGATTCGAGACAGGTGGAGTTTCCTGCAAGTAATCATTATCTTAATGAAAGAAAGTGAAAAAATAGGCCTGAGTTAGTAAACAAATCTACTTATAATCATATTGTGAATTACTAAACATCAACAATGCTCAAACAAAGAACCAGTAACCATACTAAACATACATGCGATCATCAACCGAAACATATATTAGCAATGAAAGCAAAAGCATTTTAGTTATCTATCAAAGAACATTGAGAAAAAGGACTTCGAGAAGCATAAAATATGAAAGAGGTTCGCTAAGTCCAGAATGAAGAACAACACAAAGTATAGTACCAAGAGTAGTCTTTATTCCTTCATTAGCTTAAAAGGGCTAGCATCACTGGTTGGTACATTTATGGCTCCTAGGGAGCATTAATCTACTGAAATCACTAGTAACTGAACTAAAAGAAAAATAGCAAAATTATATCATGGAAAACAAAATCTTCAAATTTTATGACCCTTGGTTCGGTATCATACTTCTTATTTATAGACAACCTACAATCTACATTAGGATCTACAATCTACTTAATTCTATAAAATATAATATTTATAGTCGGTACTACCTGCGCTGTCAGAAATATCCAATCATGGTACAATAATTGAAAAGGAAAGAAGATAGGGGAGGAAGGAATAATGAGAAAATTAGGAAAATAATCATCATGAGACACCACCAAATGTATGGATGTAGCTTGTTCAGTCTAGGTGTCTCAAGCAGTGCACTTCATAAATGTAGCGACGACTCCCTGTCTCCATGTCTCCTCCCTGTGCATTCAGTTATAAATGATGGAGCGGTGCCTTGGGGGTTCGGATGGCGTGTATAGTCTTCCACCCTCTACCTGTTACTTTCAGCCATACTGTACCTTCTCAACCTCTGACAATCCTTTTGACAATCAATCAGAGACGACAGTCGGGTCGGCTTTGAAGAAATCATCAAGACAAACCACTGTAACAAATACAAAAATGGTGTTCAAAAGTTTCCCGCTCAAGACCTTGTGTCTGCACCAAGCCGTGTTGCTGGTGCTCTGGATGTGCGGTCTTCTATTGCGTGTTCTGTTAGTGCCCTTGTTCCTGCTCCTGCAGTGTCTGGTGGTTCTGGGTTGTCTCAATCAGGAGCTTCTTTGTCTGGGTCTCTGCCTGGGTTTTCCTAGATGGTTCTTTTAGGATCCCAGGTGGATAAGGGGAGTTCCACGATCTCTTATGCAGATGTGGCTGTGTTTGAAGCTGGGATTTATGGTCCCGCCTCTGCTGGGAGAGGGGGTTCCCGTCCTTCGGTGCAACCTGTTTCTGTAGGTAAACCCATTTTGATTAATCTGGATATTGATATTGTTGAATAGATCTCCAAAATTGCGGAGGATTTCTTTTCTACTGCTGCTATTTTTCGTTTTAGGGGTTTTTGGCCCTCTCTTCCAAATTTACATGCTTGGATATCCAAACATTCGAAGCCTATTATAACCGATACAGTTTAGATTTATCTTGTGGCAAGGGATTTTTTATTGTGAAATTTGAAAATGCTACAGATAGGAATACTATCTTGTAAAATAGTTGTTCTCTTGGGAGGAGTGTTTCCCCATGATGGCCAAACCCTGTTATTAGGGGTTTGATCCTCTTTCTGAATCCTTTAATAAAATACCCGTTTGGGTAAGATTTCCGAATCTTCCCCTACATCTTGCGCTGGATTCAGTTTTGGAAGCTGTGGGGGAGGCCATTGGGGATTTCCAGATGGTTGATTCAGATTCCTTTGATATTTTTAAGACGACGTGTGCTCGTATTCTTGTGGAGGTTGATGTTTCCTTGGGTCTCCTTGAGAAGATAACTTTGGCTTCTTCAATGGGAACTTGGACCTAGAATCTAGATTATGAGGGTATTCCTTTGAGATGCAAGAAATGTCACATGACTGGACACCTTGCTGCAAGGTGTTCATTTGATAAGGTTAGATCGAAGAAATTGCCTTCTTGGTGGTTGGGGGTTTCTAACCATCATTATACAGTTCAAAAAGTTTCCCAGGATGGGGGTGGGGCTGTTTGCTCTCCTCAGACTGATCATACTGTGACTGGTGCTTCTGAAGCTGTCTCTAATGTTACAGATGCTGTCCCTGATGTGGCTATTGGTCAGAATGTTGTCCCTGTTGCTGTTGTTTCTATTTCTGATGCTGTCTCTAGTGTAGCTGTCTTATCTTCTGATGCTGTGGGTTTTGTTGCCCATGTTTTGCCTAGGAGGGTTTTGGGGATTGATTGTGGTGCTATCCTTGCCCCTTTTGTGGATGTTGATGTTGCTTGCCCTATAATGGGCTCTTCAGGTTTATCTTTGGATTGGCAGAAGGCTGCCGAGAAGGTGGAGGATGGATGGACATTAGTTAAAGGAAAAAAAGTCAAATCTTCCAAACCTTCGTTTGATATGTCTTTACGTTCTCATAAGGATGGGCCAAAATGTAAATCTTGATTATCCTTTTTTGTGGTTAGCTGGGCTATTTTTTGGTCCACTTGGAGGGAACTATGGTTTGTTCCTCTGGTTTGTTTGGTAGTGTTCCACAGTTGGTTTTTATGATCTTTCATCGCTCTATCTTTCTTTGCTCTTTGTACAAGGTTTCGGGTCCTTTCAAAACCTGTTTTTACTTAATCAAAATGAATACAAAAATGGGAAGTTCAGAACTTCAAACTTCGAGAGCTTGCACTCAAAGAATGATTAATGAAACAATATGGGTTCGCGGGAGGAGAAGACCTAGAACTCGAAGAATTCACGGTTCTTTGAAATTCTTGAAGGCCTCTAGTACCTCAACCATGCCTTCCTCATCTACCTCTTTTAGGTAGTGCATGCGACTTATGGCTTCCTCGAGATGGTCTCTAGCATCTTGAGCTTTTCTTTTTAGTTTGGAAGCACCTTGGTAGCATCATGGGCCTTAAACATCAGTTGGGAGAGCCTTCCCAGAACTAAGCTATCAAAATCTCTTGAGGGCCAAAATTGTGCATCAGCCTGCTCATCAAACTTAACCAATAAAAAATCAAAAGGGGTGAAAATGCATGGGAAAACCGGATTTGATGACATCACCTCCCAAATGAATGCAACAAATCAGTCCATTGGACCCTAGAATCCAGCTTTATGATCTTCTGAGATCTTAACTAGTTGCTTGCTTGTCTTGATCTTGAATGCAATTCTAGTGTACTGGGTCTTCAAGAGATGGCAAGGGTTGTTCCCTAGAATATTTTTTTCAACTAAGTTATTTTCTCCCAAGTTCAAAATTTCCCCCAGGCACTCTTTCCAATCCTCATACTTCTTTGCCTAGGCTTTCCATGTAAAAATAATCTTGTTAATTTTATCTACATCTTTATAAGAATTTTACAATTCTGGGAGGGTCTCAGATAAAAATAATTGCCTCCAACTTCTCTTCTACCCATCCATCCATCGCTAGCACTTTCATTTTCATGACCCGAAGCGCATCCATGTTGCCCTGTGGGAGCGACATTCTAGAAGTGGAGGCCTTTGACATTGCAAAAGAGAGGGGGATTGCCAATTCAAGTAAGAGCTTCCAAAGATTTCACTCAAAGGCCTAAAGATCTTTCTTCTTCCGGTACTCTTTTTCATACCTTTCATGGATGATCCAACTCATATCATCAAGGAGGTCTACTTCTCTTCTATTTCGTTGGCCCACAAGAATATCTATTATTGTATAATCTTCTGTTGCTACTATTGATTCTTCCCTGTTCTTTGGTGGGGCTTCCATTGTCACCACCATATTTGACATAAAAGCACTGGGATGAGGGGCCAAAGGTACACCCAAATCACCAATCTCCTTGCAAAAACATCACACGAAAGCAATAACACAAGAAGGGAGAGAGAGAATGCAGAATCTTCATATATTATTCATTAATAACCTCATACATGTCGGGCTGTAAGGCCTTCCTGGTTACCACAAAATAAAATTAGAATTCAATTACCACAATCCTCCAACATGCGAGGATTCAACTTTCAGATCCTCTCTTCTATCTCTAATCACTCATAAAAACTGATCCTACTACTACAACACACTATTTTATTTATACAAGAGGCTATCAAAACAAGTTGGCCTTCAGATTCATCGCTGGAGAAGGAAATAGCCAGATCTAGGTCCACACGCTTTCCAATGATTGATGTAACCATTAACTCCATGACCAAAATTAAATGTATAAGTCGGCCTCAACAGAAATAAAAAATAAACCACTCGGTGAGAAAGATTACTGAGTAATAGGTAATTAACTCGATGAACCAACCGACCCAACTCAGTGAATGAAGGAACCTAGTAGCAATCGAGCCCCGTTGGTGGAAACAAGAATACATCACTGAGAGCCCAAAAACAGCTACCGAGAATATCTAACAACTCTAACTTATTTTTGGTGACACATGATTACCAAGAACCCGAGATGCTCCTGCATCAGACACATGGGGTTGTTTTGAGATGATTCTCCAAATCATGTAGCAGGTACAATCTGAGATGAATCCAACTCAAATTGTGTAATCCATGAATGGTCTTCAATTGGTCTGCTCTTCCACTTTACTAGATATTCCATGTACTCTTTTCCTCTTGTGCTTTTGCCAACTATTTGTTCTAAAATTTCTCAACTTATTATGTTTGCTTCTTAGGATAATCACTTGGTACTGTCATTTCTTCATCAGGTTCATGATAAACATACAAGTCTGCAATGTTGAATATAGGTGATTTAATCTCATAAGCATTTCCACTGTCAAACTTTCTCAATATCTTGCAAGGACCAAATTTCTTCATCTTTAATTTTCCATAGGTTCTAACAGGAAATATGTCTTTCTTCAAATGTACCATTACTTCATCCCCAATTGCAAAAGTCTTATGTCTTCTTGATCTATCCACTTTGTCCTTGTATTTCTGATTACTATTTTCTAACTTAATTTTTACTTCCTCATGCAATATCTTCATAAAATCAACAAATTTTTCTCCTTCAACACTTCTCTTTTCTTCACTAGCAATGTTCTTCAAATTTGATATACCTCTCGGTTGTATGCCATTAACAATCTCAAAAAGTTTTTTTTCTAGTACTCCTATTCACTGAATTATTGTATGCAAACTCTGCTTGTTCCAACATAGAATCCCAATTATTCAGTTTATCTCCAAAGGTGAACCCACAATAGTGGGTTACACTTTTTTGCTTGAATTGACATTGAAATGTGAATTTTGAAAAAAAACTTTACATTGGGATACATATTTCCACTAAACCATTACAAATTTGAAGATGAAGTAAATTAGAGTCTTTTAGTATTTTTCGTCTATAATCTAAATATATTTTTAACTTTTTTTTAACATTGATTTGAATCCATTTTCCTATCTTCCTAAAAAATTGGTACGTGGCTCAAAACAACATTTTTAAAGAATGACACTTACTTCATAGAGCATAACTTTATTTCTAAAATAGATATCAAGTTGATTCTTTTGAATTTAGTTTTGTAACATCCATATCTAGTGTCTTTAATTGGTTTCATGATTTTATCCTCGGTATTTCATGTTTTATTAACATTTAAAGTTGACTTAACCGTAATTTTGACATACGTTCACTTCATAGTTTATAACTTGTGTATTTGTCCAATTTCATTTTTATTTTTATTTTTATAAAAAAAGAACTTCAATACTTAGGGCATAGATATTTTTTAGAATTTTTTTTCTCTCATTTACTATTTTTCCATAAGCGTTAAATATAAAGGTAGACATACGGTAAAATATCTATATTTAATAAAATTAAAAACACAAAGTCATAATAAACTTAATATATATTAACATTATAATCATTAGAAAGATTTTTCTTAGTAGTACCTTACTACATAGATAAGTATTTCAAATGGATTCATTTTATCTGCCAAAAGATAAAGTCAAAGTGATTTTTTGTCGGCATTTTAATAGGTGTGAAGGAGACTCTATTGTAGGTATGGATGACGAGTATAGATGTTATATAAAATTTATTTTTCATCTAAGAGAATTTGAGCTAACTTTTTTTAATTAATTCCTTCAAATAGAACCTCTCAAGACTTAAATTATCATATTTTATTAAAAATGTTTTATTTCAGAAAAAAATAGCATGTCTGAAAAAGTGTAACCCACTATGGTGGGGTCACTCCCAACTAAACATCTCAAAAGATTACCTAAACTTCTATTTACAACCTCTGTTTGTTCATCAGTCTATGGGTGAAATGTAGAACTATACCTTAACTTGGTACCCAACTTTTTCCAAAGATTCTTCCAAAAGTATCCAACAAACTTATTGTCTTGGTCAGAGATGATACTTTTCGGTAATCCATGCAATCTGACAATTTCTTTAAAGAAAAGATCTTCTATATGTACTACATATGATGTTTTTTTACATGGTATGAAATGTGTCATCTTAGAAAATCTATCCACAACAACAAATAGAGAATTATTACCTCTTACTATCTTCAGTAAGCCAAGAACAAAATCCATATTGATATCAATCCAAGGTTTCTTAGGATTAGAAATCGGTGTATACAATTCAGTATTCTGACTTACTCCCTTTGCAACTTGACAAACTCCACAACTTTTCACAAATTTTTGAACATCCTTGTACAATCATGGCCAAAATTATTTTTCCTTAAAAAAATTCAATGTTTTGTCAATGCCAAAATGTCCAGCCAAACCACTACTATGTTTCTCCTTTATCAAATTAGTTCTCATTGATGCTCTTGGTATACACAACTGAATACGTTTAAACAACATATCTTTTTGAATGAAATATTCTTCCCATTTAGTACTCAGTTGATCTTGAATAGGTGATTTGCACTTTCTCCACGACTCAGAAAAATCAGGGTTAGTTTCATACAAATATTTCATATCATCAAAACCAAGAACTTCAATTTTCATCTCAGTCATCAAAGATCTTCTACTCAATGCATCATCAACTCGGTTAGTGACTCCACTCTTATGCTTTACACAAATGTTTAACTCTGCAAATATTCAACCCATTTCATATGTCTCTGATTCAACTTATTCCGACTACCCAAGTGTATGCAAATTAGATATCTAACAACTAGAAATGATAAATTAACTATTAAAGCCAATAAATCTATCTAATGCAAACACAATGAAGAATGCAAAATAACTATGAAATGATGAAACTAATTTAATTACCTTCACCTACCATGTAGCTTGTCTCCATTGTCCTTTTAGCTTTGATTTCTTGAAGATGTTGAGCTCTCAGATTTCCAAATGAAGCCTTCTCCCAAGATGCTACCAAAGTGTGGAGATTGAATGAAATGAGTGCACAATAGCTTATGCAAACTAATGGATGGAATGCAAATGAAATGAAATGGTGATAGTATGGATGCTTGATTGTTTGAATGCTTGAATGCTTGAATGCTTATTATCAAAAAAATACCTATTAGCTCTCAAATAGGAAATGTGGCTCCTTTTATAGAGTTTTGGAGGATCTAGGCCTAGGTGGCGCAATCCTACAGTTGAGAATGAAAGGTGGAAGATCCTAGGGCTAGGATTGACTTGGTTGAAGGAGTTGAGAGAAAGGGGGATGTAGTTGGAATGTGAGAGGAAGAATAGGGATGATGTTCCTCTCACATTGACATGGAGGAGAAGGTGGAAGAGAAAGACACATGTCAAGTGTCTCACAAAGACCCAAGAGATAAAGAGGGGGAGACCTTTTTCTCATGAGGACTCTTTGCACAAGTGTCCCATGAGTCACTTTTGACCCTTAGAGCTGGCTTGAGAAGCTCCTTAGGAATAGGTCATGTCTCTTGACTTAGTTGTTGAGAGGACATGTGGTCATGAGACTAAGTCTTCTGAGGCTACATAACTCTTGAGAATAAGACATATGTGGGTGAGGATAATTGTAAATAAATAATTAATAATAATTATTTATCTTAGCCAAAGTGATGTGTCAGGTGACTAGGTAGGTGAGGTGGATTAGGAAACTTAGTCATATTTAGGTGATTGTGTATTTAATTAAATCACTTTAATAAAACTAATTGGAAGACTTAGGATAGAAGAATAGACTATAGTGAATTCACTAAATAAATTGAATAATTTATTTAATAAATAGAGGACTAATTATTAATTAAATAATAAATATTTAATTAATTTATCAAGTCAATAGTAATTAAATAATAAATATTTAATTAATTAATGAAGCCATTTTTAGGTGTATACATTTTGCCCCTCTTTGAAATAATGTGTGTGCCACATTGTTTCAAAGAAAACTTCAAGTATTTTGCCCCTGCCCCAGACAATGTCTAAAATGTCGTAAGCATGCCACCTCGAGAGATTGATTAATAATTTGTGTTTTATTATTATTTGTTTATTTATTTATTTTTTAATTTTGATTAATCAATCTCACGAAAGAAACAGAAGAAAAGGTGGGTGAAAATGGGGTGAAATGGAAGAAAAACGAGAGATAGGGTCCACACACCAAGCACATAGGGTCCACAGGCTATAAATAGGGCTTAGGGGTCCACAATAGGCTCATTGTGCACACTTGTCATTTGGAGATCAGAGCGTGAGAGAGAGAAGAGCAAAGCCGCCAGGATGCCATTCCCGTTGTCAGATCACCGCTTCGAGAGAGTCAGACGCTTCCAGCGGCCACCCGATTTGGGTGAACCGGTAGGTGACTCGATCCTGCTTTGTGATTTCGTGATTGGATGCATGTTAGATTAGAATTTTAGCATGTTTAGGATAGATTGAATGATAGAAATAGATTATTAATTTTTTTGTTTTAGGTGTGGAACAAATGCGTGGTTTCGGCGCACCAATGCGCAGAAACTAGAAATGTTTGCGTAGAAAAATAAAGCTTTCTGCGCATGTGTGTAGGGTAGCTGCGCATTCATACTAGTAGAATGTAAAACTTGTGCAAGTGTTAAATAAAAACGCGCATATGAAAAATCAATGCATTGGTGCAAAGTTGTGGCGCAAATGTTCAATAAAACTGCGCTTTTGTAAAAACCGCGCCTTTGTGCAGAATTAGCGTAAATGTCAAAAAAAATTGCGCATAGGTAAAAACCTGCGCAAATGTTAAATAATGCTACGCATACATGTTTCAATGCTGCGCATGTGTTTGAAGAGATAGAATGTGGTCAAACTAGATAGTCAATTAGGTCAAACTTGATGTCGATAAGCCGATTAGATCTGTCGGCAATTGATTTTGATTGATTTGAGCAAGATAAGCAACATTGTAGCATGTTCGCTAGTTAACCTGTCTTGAACGTAGATAATTGATAGAATCATCTGTTGAAACACGTGATAATAACATGTCTGAAATTGATATGATAGGATAGATAGATTGATAGATCAGTTTATCAAAATCTGATAAGTTGATTGGTGTTGACTTGAATAGGAGGATATCACAGATAGTCTGATGTCACGGGAGAGATATCCTGTGACTCAGAATCTGAGACTGACACTGTCGGAGACAGATAGACTGTTGATTGGAGCGTTGGGATTATATTATGTGATTTACACGCCTGAGATTCGGGCGAATCTTAGTATGATGACAACATTAGTAGAGTGATGGCACTTGAAGACGAGTACCTTCCATCTTTCGACATGGGAGATGACAGTCACATTAGAGGATGTATATCGCATCCTCCGACTTCCCATCATAGGCGAGCTTGTACAGTATGGTTGGCACGACGGAGTCACAGAGTGCAGAGCCATCTTCAGTGATGATGATATAGAGGATGGAGAGATCAGCTGGGAGGACATGGTTGATTTGTATGATCCTCTACCAGTAGTGCTAGCAAGAGCGATTGGGGGATTTGTATGCCCTGATCGTAGATCTCATGGATTTGCAGTTGGATGGGGCCGCACATTATAGCGGATGATGGAGGGGACCCAATATGCTTGGGGTGTGTGCTTATTAGCACATCTTTATCATGACATGCATCAGGTGGTGTACCATAGGGGGGCATCATTATCAACAGGTGTGACACTGCTCCATGTTTGGGCATGGGAGCACATTGCAGTTACTCGACCAGTGGCTATTAGATTTCGAGGCGCAGGGCAGCCCTATATTCATTTATACGCTTAAGTTTTGTCTCAGGCAAAATTGGGCCATTTAGAGTTTTGGCGGTATACCTTTGATACACTGGACACAGTGACATGGAGACCCTACCTAAGGTGTGAGCCATGGGATGGTGAGCGGTAGCTTGGTTTTTGTTTTGAGTCACAGTGGTTGATAGGGTGGACACCATTTATCATTGAGCGACAGCTGGTTAGTCGGGTCCTGAGACAGTTTGGCAAGATATAGGGCATGCCGCAGGGAGTGACAGAGCATGCTCGTACTCATCAAGAGAGATGAGACTGGGGACCCATGGCATCATTCGATGTTGCTCGACAGGAGTTTTTGGAGACCTCCAAAGAGAGATCCTGCAAAGAGACGACAGGGGAGACTTCGAGGGAGAGATAGACGGGGGTGAGGGAGACGAGGTGGCGGTGACGGACGGAGGAGATGATGGTGGAGATGGAGGGAGAGGGGATAGGGTAGGACCTCAGATGAGAGGAGGTGGTGTGAGGCAGAGAGGACTGATGCCACCTCCAGGTAGACAGAGACGGAGACAGCCTCCGACATAGCCAGCACAACCAGCTGTAGGAGCTCCACTACAGGTACCAGTCCTTCCGACATAGATACCAGTTGCTGCAGTACAGGGACCAGCTACACAGGTACAGGTGTAGGGACAGGATGAGGCAGATGTTTTACTAGCCCAGGGCAGTGTGGTACAGGGTGGTCAGGTTCAGGATGATATACAGGATGAGCCTGATGCTGAGATGCCGGATGTACAGGTACAGGATGAGCAGGCGGACATGGACATCGGTGGACAGGATCCCTACTTACAGAGAGACGCTGTGAAGGAGGAGCTGGATATTGATACACTGCTAGTCAGACTAGCAGTTACACAGGTACAGGTAGACCGGGTGCCAGGTCTAGAGAGATGGATTGAGAGACTAGAGCGCCAAATGGATGTCCTTAGACATGAGCGGGATGCAGTGATTGAGAGACTCAAGGAGTCCGAGATGCTATTAGATGAGCTACAGAGGACAGAGGACCTAGGACCCCATGGAGATAGCCTGAGAGCCATGATACGAGCTGGGAAGGAGATATCCTACTGGTGAGAGGCATACAGACAGGCAGTGCCTAGGGATCAGTGGATTGGGAGTTTCAGAGAGAGCTCAGTGGCGGTGAGGACAACAATACATGAGAGACAGGCACCAGCTGGTAGTGGAGGTGTATCATCACGTCCTCCTAGAGCACCCATAGGTTTAGGAGACCAGAGCGGATCCTCAGGAGCAGGTGGTTCAGCAGCACAGGGCCTTATTGCAGCTCCCAGACAGCGACAGATAGATTCAGGAGGCAGTGGGTCATAGATACCACTGGTATACACATTTTTGTATCATATTATCATTGTATCATTATTTATTGACTTGATAGACACTGACTGTAGACACATTGTTATTGATTATATATCATGGGACATTTGGACAGTTTTGGTTGTATTTATGGACTTTATATGATTTTGACTCTATATGATTGATGCAGTTCTAGCATGATTTGCTATGATGTTTATATACATGTGCGTACTGACATATGCAAGATGTGATGATTTACTTTTATATGCATGGAATGGATGTCTTAAAATGCAAAATGATTGATTTTCTATATGATGCTAATGAATAAACAGTCGAATATATGATGATATAAATGCATGTTCTAAATGATGCGCACTAATGCTATGTGATGATAAATGCAATAATGTAAAAACAATGTGAATAATGTAAAATGAATGGATACTAAATGCATGATGATACTAAATACATGTAATGAACAATAAATGATATTGTAATGCAAATGATATCTAAGGTAATAAATGAAAATGTACCTAAGATGATGGATAACATGATAAAATAAAATGAGATGAAATGATAACTATAACAATATCCAATGAACACACCTAATAATAATAATTATGCATGTCTTAAAATGATTAAGTGCAAAGAATTTTTGGTTGTCCAAATGTCCTCAACTGAAATAACAATGTTTCTTGACACAAGAAGAATGGACTTAGGAAAAATAGATAACCTAATGAGAAAGATAACCCACAAAACTTTATAAAAGGAGCACTGCGATGCAATTCATGAGATGGTAAAATGCAAATGTAAAATGAAATGAATGTATGTCCACAACTTTAGGTAACATCTTTGAACTTCATAATAACTGGAATTTGATTTTCATCATTGAGCTCATTATGTTGCAAGAAAATGCAAGCATCATGGTATAATTAAACCAGGATGACCTGAGCACTTCTTGCATGGAGTTTAATATTGCAAACTTGACAAGCATCTAGGTATAATTGAACCGAGATGACTTGAGTTTCATTTGCGTAACAGACAAGGAATATCTCCCCCCTCCATTGGGGAACAGATATTTGGAGTCGAGGTATGCGATGGTGTATCACCATAAATAGCATTTGTAGAACAACATGATTTGTATGTTGTCTATAATATGAAATGGATGAAGGCACTTATACACAGACACCCCAATTACTTGTTCTTTCAATTTCATCGGAAAATACCCCACAAACAGCAATCAAAGAAAATATCATGCCCCATCTTGGCTATTCTAATCAATGACATGGGAGTTTCAAACTCATGTCAAAGATATCCCGGAATAGCATAGGAAACATGATAACAATGAAATCTAGATATGAATGCATAATTTATAACAAATCATTCTAACATGTCTACCATGAATATACATTTCATTTTCCAAAAAGATAGATTTAGGATATGTTAATCAGTGCAAGTGATGAAGTATAGTCAAGATGTATAGATAAGCAGTCACGAGTCGAAGGATAGATCATAGATTTCTGAATCAGCATGAAGATACCATTGTGAAAGAACATTTGATTGCGTTTGCCTTGCCTGGTGAAAATAACTCCATTGTGTCCTCTAAGAGTCACGACTATCATAGATCCACTTCCCAAACTAGGTCAAGGACATGCCCCCAGCTAGGTGATGGACTGACTTATTATGAATGAAGAAAGACACAACAAGACTAGGATGAAGACCATGACAAAAGATCAAGCTATGATGGGGTTTTATTATGGGTATATACAATGGACGGTGTATGAACTGGCCATTTTATTATGATATATACATGGTGGGGACAAGGACTGATTAACCGTTTTATTGTGGATATATACAAATGAACGGACACATTAGAAGAATCCTAATAGATAGAGGAGCTAACTTGTCACACATAGCGCCTGTTTCCAGGTTTTCACCATATGCTTTTATTGCAGTTTTCTTTTGATTTTGTGATTTTTTATTTTTTTTTGTATTTTTGACTTTTTTTTTTTTTTACAAAATATATATACAGACTATATACATGTCCCTTGCATTGGGATTTCAGGGATAGAACTTCTTGAGATGGATACTATTAAGAGGTTCATCCAAGGGATCCCCTTCAGGTGTAGATAACTGATAGGCCCCAGAACCATAAACTGCTGTAATCACAAAAGGTCCTAACCAATTTGGTTCGAACTTGCCCTTCTTTTCACGGTGTTGTTGATTCTTTGGATTTTCTCGAAGGACTAAGTCACCCAATTGAAAGTCTCTGATCTTTATCCTACTATTGTACTGATGGGACAAATGCTGCTGATAAACTTTCAAATGGTCATAGGCTCTCTGACGACGTTCATCTAGGAGTTCCAATTCAGTCAGGCGTGCAACTCTATACTCTTCATCAGGAATTAAATCTTTAAGAGTAACACGAAGTGAAGGCAACTCGACCTCGAGGGGTAGGACTGATTCAGATCCATAAACAAGGGAATATGGGGTGGCTCCAGTGGGAGTACGGATGGAGGTGCGGTAAGCCCATAAGGATGGATTAAGTTAGAGATGCTAGTCATGGTCAGCGTCATTGACAGTCTTTTGGAGGATTTTAACAATTGTTTTGTTTGATGCCTCAGCTTGGCTGTTTCCTTGGGGATAGTAGATGGTGGAATAGTTGTGGGTGATGTGGAATTTGGCGCATAGTTCATCGATGTCCTGGTTTTGAAACTATTTCCCATAATCAGTGATAAGATACATAGGTATACCATATCGGCAAATGATATAGTTTAAGATAAACATGAATATTTGTTTCCATGTGGCGGTAATTAATGGAACGACCTCAATCCATTTAGTAAAGTATTTTGTGGCAGTGAGAATCCATTTGTGACCGTTAGAAGATGGAGGGTTGATAGCACCCACGAGGTCGAGTCCCCACCAACTAAATGGCAAGGTAGTTGTGAATGGATGTAATTCTTGAGCTGGAGCATGGATAAGGTTTCCATGTATCTGACATTTCTTATATGCCCTAGCAAAATGAAAGGAGTATGCTTCCATGGTAGGCCAATAATAACCCACATGCATGAGTTTCTTAGCCAAAAAGGGACCACTCGAATGTGTCCCACAAATACCCTCATGTACATCACGTAAGGAAAGTTGAGCTTCATCATGTTCGAGACATCGCAGGAGAGTACCATCAAAACCCTGTCGATAAAGGGTGTCAGATATGAGGATATAGCAGGAGGTTTGGCGGAGAAAAGTTCATTTTTGATTTCGGGATAGGTCAGGAGGTAGGATGTTATCTTTGAGGTAAGAATAGATTTTTTCATAAGTTGGGGAGTCATGTCCAATCAGATGACATATAATACTCGTATCAGGCTCATCATATGCGGGACAAGTCAGGGATTCCACCAAGAACTCAAAACAGGCCTTGGTATCTTCTATATCAAATAAAGAAGCAATCGTTGCCATGGCATCGACAGCCTTGTTTTCATGCCGAGGAATCTGTTCAAAAGTGATGACAAAGAAATACTTTTTAAAATCATCAACCATACGTTTATATGGCAATAACTTATCTTCTTTGGTCTGATAATCATCATTAACCTGGTTGACAATCAACTAAGAATCTTTGTAGACATTTATTTCAGATACGTTCCATTGTAAAGCCATTTTTAACCCAATCAGCAAAGCCTCATATTCTGCTACATTATTGGTGCAAGGAAATAACAACTTGTAAGATTTTGGAATAGTGTATCCTTGTGGCGTGATAAAAAGAATACTAGCTCCTGAACCCTGTTGAGTGTATGAGCCATCAAAGTATAATTTCCATGTTTGTGTAGACAAAGCTAAGATATGAGCATCAGGAAATTCTGTGTGTATAGGGTGGTCATCCTTTAATGGAGCATCAGCTAGTTGATTTGCAATCACTTGACCTTTGATATCCTTCTTGTCTACATATTCAATATCAAACTCATTAAGTAGCATGACCCACTTAGCCAACCTGCCTGTCAATGCTGTCTTGCTTAACAGATACTTTAAAGGATCAATCTTTGTAATAAGCTGGGTAGAATGTGAAAACATGTAATGTCACCACTTTTGTGAAGCAAAGACAACAACCATACATGCTCTTTCAATAGGGGAATAGTTTAACTCATATCCCACTAGAGTGCGATTGATGTAGTAGATGGCTTTTTCTTTTCCTTCATGATCTTGCTGAGCTAGAAGAGCACCTAGTGAAGCTGTTGTGGCTGAAATGTAGAGCAAGAGTGGCTTGCCTAGAATTGGTGACATCAGAGTCGGAGGATTTGCTAGATATTGCTTGATTTTGTTGAAAGCTTCCTCACACTTATCATCCCATTGGAATAAGATATTTTTAATTAGCAAATGTTGAAAGGGATGACTGCGATCTACTAGTTGAGAAACAAATCTTCGGATGGATTGTAGACACCCCTATAAAGATCTTAGCTGACTGATGTTAGTGGGGGAAGCCATCTCCAATATTGCTTTAACCTTTTCTGGATCTACTTCGATTCCTTTAGCTAAGACAATGTACCCTAACAGTTTGCTAGATGTGACTCCGAATGCACATTTCTTTGGATTGAGTCGAATCTGATATTTTTCCATCCGAGTGAATATTCTATCCAACACTCTCAAATGACCAGCTCTGTCTTTAGATTTTGCTAGAATATCATCAACATAATCTTCCATGATGGTATGCATCATGTCATGAAAGATCGTGGTCATGGCTCTTTGATAAGTTGCTCCAGCATTTTTGAGGCCAAATGGCATCACATTCTAGCAGTATGTACCCCATGGACAAGTAAAAGAAATTTTTTCCTAGTCTTCCGGTGTAATCTTGATCTGGTTATAGCCCGAAAAACCATCCATTAATGATAACATTTCATGCCCAGCTGTCAGATCAACAATCATATCAATATTTGGCAAAGGGAAGTCGTCTTTCGGACAAGCTTTATTAAGATCTCAAAAATAAATACAAATCCTGATAGACTTGTCTGGTTTTGAGACGGGGACAATATTTGAAATCCACTCAGCATAATCAATAGCCCGAATGAATCCAACATCTAGGAGCTTCTTCAATTCTGCTTTCACCATTAGAGCAATGTGAGGATGCATTTCGCGAAGCTTCTGCTTAACTAGTTTTATACTTGGTTTGATAGATAAATGATGCATAATGAGATTTGGATCCAGACCAGGAATATCAGCATAGGACCAAGTAAAGTTGATTTGTCTTTCTTTAAAAATTTTTGCAAAAGCTTCTTTCTCTGATTTTGTCAAGGATGCTGCTACTTTGAGGATGCATGGAGACTCCTCTATTCCAATGTTAAGTGGTACTGTTGGTTCTATAAGAATGGAAGATTGTTCTCGATACAAATAATTGGGAAGAGTGTCAATCCTTCCATCGTTAGGCACCTCAGAGAGGTTTTCACCATCAGATGTGTCTTTTCTTTTTACTATTTTTGGATCTAATACTACCACTGAGTGGTTTTCACCATTAGATCTGTTGATTATTTTTATATTTTTATGACTGAAAGGATTGGGACTCTCTCCAAAATAGGCCATGTCATTGAGTTCTATCAAAAATCCTGACTTATTATCCCCTGGTGGTAAGTGATCCCTGATGCCAAGATAGTCAATGATCGCGTCATCATTATGGAAGACATCAAGTTCTGGGTGATCGGGAGAATCCCAATCGATAAGGTCAGGACGGACAAGAGGCATTGGATCATTTGGGTCGGTTTCAAAAGCAAAGATGGTATTGATGGAAAAGTTGTCAAGGTTTATGATGGTATCAATGAGATCTATTTCCATACTCTCATTTGAATCGTCTGTCACAAGATAATGCTCACTTCGCTCATGATCAACATGAGTAGTATTACGTGGGACCAATCCTAGTGAGTCACTTGTTGAACTCTCACCCTCATGGTAATTGTTACTATATTGATGGATAACATCGACTCCTATTTCTTCAGTATAATCAGATAAGGAATCCCATTCATAATCATTAGAATTAGAATCATCAATATCTTCCAGTCTATCAATGATTCTTTGAGCTATCCTTTGTTTCTCGGGATCTACATACATACCATGCTTTTTGAACTGTAAGGCAGGAGCTTTAGATGTCTCATGAAAAGGTGGGATTTTTTCTTTTCCTTTTGGTTCTTGTGGTCCTTCTCCTTTATATCCTAATCCCGTAGTGTCTCTTTGATAATTGGGATTTTGCAAAATTGGTTTTATAACACTTTCTCTTTGTAACCCTAGAGGTCCAGCACCTTGATATCCCATGCTTTGTAGCAAAGTATACCCTTTTCCATAGACATCAGGTGATATACATTCATGTTTAGTATCCTCTTCAATCTTCTGTGTCTTAAGCCAATAATTTGCATTACGCTCAGCTGCCTCTTTGGATATTGTGCCCCCACTTATAGATGTGTTATAAACAAGTGTGGAAGGGGGTTCTTATTGTTGTTTAGTGATCAAATATCTACCATATGATTTGGGAGATAAAGGTAACTCGGTGATGCAAAGAGCTTGACCTAAAGTATATTCTCCCATACTGCTTTCTTTGATATCTATCTTGATCCCATCTGATTTAGAAGTTGATGCTATATTACTAGAGTCACTGGGTGTAGTTGCAGAAGATCTAGTACGATTATAAGGAACCAAAGAATCAGAAGTCTTCACATTGCTACAATATTGAAAAGGATTAGAATCTCCTTCGATGGTGATCTCCTTACCATTATGAGGGAATTTTATACATTGGTGATAAGTCGATGGCACAGCTTGCATGGAATGAATCCATGGTCTTCCCAAAGGGATATTATAAGCAAGATCCATGTCCAGAACTTGACAAGATACATCTTTGACAATAGGACCAACTCTAATTGGAAGAACAATGGACCCCTTGGATGATCTCTCTTCCTCATCATAGGCTTTTATTGTGATTTTCTTTTTTGGATCAATGACATTCTCAGAAAATCCCAATGCAAGGACTAACTTTAACGTGCAGATATTCAAGCCAGCTCCCCCATCTATTAGTACTCTTTTAATCTTGTGATTCTGGACAAGGACTTCGATATGTAAGGGAGCATTATGAGGTTGGCTAATAGCTAAATCATCATTTTCAGTGAAGGACAAATAGTGTGGGGTTGTTAAATGACCTACCATAGCTTGAAATTGATCATGATCTAGAGTTGTGGGAACCTGGGTCTCTAAGAGAGCTTTTTCAAGGATATCTTTGTGAGATGGGGAAAGACGCAAAAGCTCTAAGATGGATATCTGGGTAGGTGTTTTCTTAAGTTGTTCCAAAAGATTATACTGGTTGGAAGTATTTGGGACATAAACTGACTTATTTTGTGTAGTGCTTGGTTTAGACTGGACTCCTTGGAGAGTAACTTTGGCTTCAACATGAGTAGTAGCTTGGACTGGTTGACTCTCTGTTTTTCCTTTGATGGTAATGACATTGGCATAATACATAGAAGGATGACATTCAGAAATGTTACCAACATATCGATAGGGAGTGGAATTATAATTGGCTTGATTGTCACCCTTATTGTTGGAAGAACCCCCTTTTTCATGCTCAGGAAGTGGATCTTTGAAAGCTGTATGTGATTCATTCGAGACATGTCTATCAACACCAATTTCACCGCTTTCGATTAAGTCTTGAATTACATTTTTGAGTCTTTTGCAATCATTTGTTTTATGTCCTCTGCCTCTGTGAAATTTGCAATAATCATTCTCGTTCCACCAAGAAGGCTTCACCCTAGGTTCAAAATCTTTCATTTCAGGAAGCGTAATGAGTTTCTTTGTGATTAACTTTCGTAATGCTGATTCGAGAGATTCCCCTAAAGGAGTAAAATTTCTTCGAGGTGACATAAAAGGCAATCTTGGTTTGGATGAATCTTTGTTGGTATTTTGATTTGTTGATTGATTGTTGTAGGTTCCTTGAGTAGCATTGGCCTGACTGGTGAGATTGAGAAGGGGTTGTGTTGGTTTGACATTATGATTATCGACAATCCCATCATTGAAAATGTTTCTGTTTTTATTCCAAAATTTTGATTTGTCATTGTTGTAGTTGTTGGAATTGGAATTTGAAGATCTAGCATTGTCTTTAGAATAAAGTTTGATCTCACCTTTTCGGACCATGGCTTCCTCAATCTTGATACCATTTTCTATGCGCTTATTGAAATTTGGTGGACATTGCAATTGTAACCTATAACTCATTTCTGGTGTAAGGTTATGCACAAAAATATCCATCTTTTCTTGTTCGGGAATCGTTCATGGATATTTGGAAAATAATTGACGCCATCTTTGCAAAAAAGTAAGGAAAGATTCTCCTTTCTTTTGATGTGCATTGCAAAGATCAAGCATAGTGACTTCATGTTTGATGTTATATGAATAATGAGTCACAAATTTGTCAAGAAGCTCATTGAAAGATTTGATACCTGGGGGTAGTTTAGAGAACCATTCCATGGCTTGTCCTCCTAAACTTCATGGAAATAGTCACATAAGATAAGTGTCATTGTGAGCGACTTCAATATAAGAAGCACAAAACTCACGCATGGGGTCTTGTGGATCTGAATTCCCTTTGTATTTGTCAAATTTTGGTACCTCAAAATGAGGAGAGAATGGAATCATTGCTAAGTTCTTATCAAAAGGATAAGGACATATATCATCCAAGGAATACTTCTTTGTTGATGATCCAATTTGGATGTCACGGATTTGTTGTTGAAGCATCTGGATTTGTTGTAGAATGGGATCCAAAGATAACATGTTTCCTTGAGAATTTTGGGAAACATTGTTGTGGGAAGCATTGTTTTGTGAAGCATGATTTTGCTGATCATTTTGAGAAATAGTGTGTTGTTCATGACTATGAGAAGCATTGGATTGCTGATTGGTTTCCTTTGCTCCATGAGTATCTTGAGAACCTTTAGGAATTTGTTGATTGTTTGTGTGAGCTGGTTCTCTAAGATAAGAAACATCAAAATCGCTTGGTAACTTAGCTCCTTGTTGAGCAAGCATGAGGAAATACATCTCTTTATCCAAGCCTAAGAGTTTTTCCATGACATGATAAATTGAAGATCTTGTGAAGCCTCCCTAAGTTCGTCATTGGTGGGTTCGTCAGTGGATGTAAAAAGTGAAGTTTTCTTAGGAGCTTCGGGCCAAGGATTTTCTTCGTTGCTGGTATTTCCTTCCATCTTGTCTAGGGATTCTGGATTAATGGCTTGTTTGAGTTTCTGAGATCGAGTTTGAACCATAAAATTGAAAGAATTGATTGTGAGATGAAAGATTTTGGATGAGAAGAAATGGAAAGTGATTGATAGAAAAGATATTGAAATGTGTTGAAAAGTGACAAGACAACTTGAGAAACTCTAAGTCAATAGGAGGTATAGATCTCACTATGATATGACAAAAGGGAAATCAAGAGATAATAACCTAAGTAAGTTTGGCGGTTAAAGATGATATATCCTGATATGATAAACTCACAAAGATGAAAACCTGATGGATAAGATAATGTTTCAACACAAAATTGAGAATTTTAAAGATTTGGCAAAAAATGATTTGATGAATCTTGATGAAAGAATGATGAAAAGTGATGAAAATGGTCAAAAATAAAGATCAGAGGTTTGTGTAACTTGACTGTTTCTCTAGAATCTTACTAAGGATGAAAATGGGTATCTGAAAAGGTGATTTTGAAAATTGCAAAGTTTGTGGAAATGCTCACTGTTGTAAATGCACAACAACAAATGCGCAGGACAGATTGATAAATGCGCAACAAAATGAAACAGATGCGCAGCGAGATGCGACAGATTTGAACTGGTAATACTAAAAAATGCAGATAGTCTAAACAGATGCACAACAAATTTGGATAAATGCGCACTAATTTTGATCAAATGCGCAGAAATATGTGATATATGCGCAGGTTTTTAAGTTTTGATCTGAATTGAAATGTTTTGGATTTTCCTAGTATTTTCTGGTTTTTTTTTTTTTGGCAAAGTGAAAAATGCATAAACACACACACACAAGATAGAAATGATGTTAATCTGACTATGCTAATATGAATGCACAAACACGCTTACAATCCTATGGTTGGCAAGGACGATATCTGCTGAATCCCCACTAGGATAATAAAATCCAGCCACGCAAATTCACAGCGGATAGCCTAGGAACTTGGAGGCACGGGCTCCTCCTTACAGTGCACTCACTTCTCAGGCACACCAAGTTCCGAATTCAATGGGTCATTACTTCCCAAAGAACTGCTATCTCTACTATGAACTGTGAGTAATGTGGGGTGTCTTCATGAGTTTGGGTGACTCCTTGAGCTAGCAGATAGAAGGTTTTTGGCCACTAAACAAAAGATTTTAGTAAGGACATCCATTCAAGTGGTTGTGATCAAGTCATTTTCCCAATTAAGGGGGCTCTCCCAATCCTTTCAAAGCAAGGCTTTCACCTCTACTAAGTAGGACTTTAACGCACCACTAGGGTACTGGAGGAGATTTTGGTTGCCACAATGAATTCACACCTATGTAATGTGATACTAATCACACTAGCATTTTTTATATACCGGTTTGGAAGGGCTTGGCTTTAGCCTATTACTGGTTGGGTCATTCCTTGGGGTGAGTACCTCTTTTCCCACCAAAGACCGCCCTCTAAAAATTATAATAGTTTCTCTTACACCCAAGGTCCACGAATGGTGAGGGGAGAGGATACGTTGTTATAATTTTGGGATTACAGATATGCTATTAAGAAAAACACAATAGACACTTGAGCTATACTAAAGAATACACACAAAGAAAAAGCATATCTTATTTTAAAGCCCAAACGAGGTTATGGTTTATTTTGCAAACCCTTTAGGAATCCCTGCAAAGAAATGTGTTAGAAATTTTAGCAATAGGGTCTTCTACTAAACGTCCTGAAAAACAGCCTAAAAGCTACCAGAGCAAACATAAACTTGTTAAAGGTTAGCTAAAATCAAAATAAATCAAAAATTTTAACCTAAATACTATCAATAACAAATGCACAATAACAGTGAATCAATGCGCATAATTATTAAACAGATGCGCAGGATAGAATGATTGATACACAGAGAAGTGTAATGTAAGCACATGAAATTTGAATGTATGCGTATAAAAGTGGAATGTATGCGCAGAAACATGGAATAGATGCACAGATTTTGTTCAGAATGAAAATGGAAAAGACAAAAAATGACTGGTGTGATTGAAAATGAATGCGCAGAACAAATGGATGAATGCACAGGAATCGTGAATGAATGCGCAGAAACAACCTGTAAACGTTTGCACACGAAAAATTAAGAAAACAAAATATTAAAAATGGAGGTTGGCCCTCCTTCTAGCGCCAAAAATGTATGCAAATTAGATATCTAACAACTAGAAATGATAAATTAACTATTAAAGCCAATAAATCTATCTAATGCAAACACAATGAAAAATGCAAAGTAACTATGAAATGATGAAACTAATTTAATTACCTTCACCTACCATGCAGCTTGTCTCCATTGTCCTCCTAGCTTTGATTTCTTGAAGATGTTGAGCTCTCAGATTTCCAAATGAAGCCTTCTCCCAAGATGCTACCAAAGTGTGGAGATTGAATGAAATGAGTGCACAATAGCTTATGCAAACTAATGGATGGAATGCAAATGAAATGAAATGGTGTTAGTATGGATGCTTGATTGCTTGAATTCTTATTATCAAAAAAATACCTATTAGCTCTCAAATGGGAAATGTGGCTCCTTTTATAGAGTTTTGGAGGATCTAGGCCTAGGTGATGCAATCCTACGGTTGAGAATGAAAGGTGGAAGATCCTAGGGCTAGGATTGACTTGGTTGAAGGAGTTGAGAGAAAGGGGGATGTAGTTGGAATGTGAGAGGAAGAATAGGGATGATGTTCCTCTCACATTGACATGGAGGAGAAGAAGGTGGAAGAGAAAGACACATGTCAAGTGTCTCACAAAGACCAAAGAGAGAAAGAGGGGGAGACCTTTTCCTCACAAGGACTCTTTACACAAGTGTCCCATGAGTCACCTTTGACCCTTAGAGGTGGCTTGAGAAGCCCCTTAGGAATAGGGCATGTCTCTTGACTTAGTTGTTGAGAGGACATGTGGTCATGAGACTAAGTCTTCTGAGGCCACATAACTCTTGAGAATAGGACATGTGTGGGTGAGGATAATTGTAAATAAATAATTAATAATAATTATTTATCTTAGCCAAAGTGATGTGTCAGGTGACTAGGTAGGTGAGGTGGACTAGGAAACTTAGTCATATTTAGGTGATTGTGTATTTAATTAAATCACTTTAATAAGACTAATTGGAAGACTTAGGATAGAAGAATAGACTATAGTGAATTCACTAAATAAATTGAATAATTTATTTAATAAATAGAGGACTAATTATTAATTAAATAATAAATATTTAATTAATTTATCAAGTCAATAGTAATTAAATAATAAATATTTAATTAATTAATGAAGCCTTTTTTAGGTGTATACACCAAGTACTGTAAAGCCTTATGATCAGTATACAACATAAATTCACTTGGTATCAAATAATGTCTCCATTTCTTTAGGGCTTGACAATAGCATAGAACTCTTGATCATACACAAAATATTTCCTTTTTGCATCATTCAATTTCTCACTAAAGAAAGCAATAGGTTTACCTTCTTGACTCAACACAACTCCTATTGCACTACCACTTGCATCACATTCAACTTGAAATACCTTATTGAAATCAGGTAAAGCTACCATAGGCAATTCAACAACCTTCTGCTTCAAAGTCTCAAAACTTTTATTAGCTCCGTGTGTCCACTTAAATTCTCTTTTATCTCCTCTCATAGTCTTAATCATAGCATTACAAATTGAATTAAAAATTCTGATGAACTTTCGGTAAAAACTTGCTAAACCATGAAATGATCTTACCTCACTAGCATTTTTAGGTGTAGGCCAATTCAATATATCTTCAACCTTCTTAGGATCCATTTTCAAACCATCAGCCGAAATCACAAATTCCAAATATACAATCTCTTATTTCATGAAGCAACACTTTTTCAAATTAATCAACAACTTTTCTTCTTTCAATCTCTGCAATACATGTTTAATGTGCAACAAATGCTCTTCTCTAGTCTTACTCAATATCAAAATGTCATCTAGGTATACAATCACAAATTTACCCAATAATTTATTCAAAACTTCATTAATCAATCTCATAAAAGTACTCGGTGCATTAGTTAAACCAAAAGGCATAACCAACCAGTCATACAAACCTTATTTTGTCTTGAAATAAGTCTTCCATTCATCACCTTTTCTGATTCTTATCTGATGATATCCACTTTTCAAATCAATTTTGGTAAAATACTTTATTCCAATCAAGCCATCCATTATGTCATCTATTCTTGGTATAGGAAACCTATATTTCACTATTATCTTGTTGATTGCTCTAGAATTAGTACACATTTTCCAGTCTTTTTTCTTCTTAGGTGCCAATACAACTGGTACTGCACACAGACTCAAACTTTCTCGGATCAAAATTGTCTACAATTCTTGGATTTTTTGGTTAAGTTCTTGATTCTCAGTAGGTGTTAACCGATGTGGTACTTTATTTGGTAAACTAGCTCTAGAAATCAGATCTATACAACGATCAATGCTTCTCTTCGATGGTAAACCATTAGGTACATTATCAGAAATGATCTCTTTGTACTTGGTGAGTATCTTATCAATCTCTTCAGGGATGTTATCCACTATTTTATCACTCGGTTTGTTAGGAATCACAACAAAACATACATCATTGTTCTTCAAATCCTTAACAAACTTTCTTCCTTCTATCAAACAAACTTTCACAGATGTACAAACATTACCAACAGATTCTTCAATCAAAGGCAACATGATTTGTCATCTCCTATCAGCCCAAATAGTATATTTATGCAATCTTCGATCATATATAGCATGTCTATCACATTTCTAAGGTCTACCCAATAGAATATGACAATAATCTATAGACATGATATCACATAACACTTTATCATAATACTTTCCAATTTTCAAATTCACATAACATTATTCACTTACCAATAGTGTAGGCTCATCCTTAATCCATGAAATGTGATAAGGCTTCGGGTGTTTTAATCTTTCAAAGTGCAAATTTGCAACCATTTCCTCATATGCCAAATTCTTTGAGCTTCCACCGTCAATGATTACCTTCTACACCTCATCAACAACTTTGCATCTGGTCTTGAACAAACTTTTCCTTATCAGATCTTCCTTATTACTTTCACTCCATAGTGCTCTTCTAACCATCAAGTTCTTTTCCTTTTTTGGTTCATTCGACGAGTCTTCTTGCACCAAGTTATTTCTACTTTATCGACCTTACTTTCATGTATACATTCAAATGACCTATGTCCTTCTCCACAATTGTAACAAGTTCTTTGAAATCCACCTCTATTATAACTACCTCAGTAGTTATTGCCTCTTCCTCTAGAAGAACTTTCACTTTTCCAATCGGTCTTGCCTTTATTAATAATTGTTTTGTCTTGATCAGATCTATTGTTTTCACCATAAGATCTACCTCTTCCTCTAGGGAATCTACCACCTCTTCGTCATTGTCTTTTTTCATGTCTCTTATTCAATTTCTCCTCGGATTTCAAGGCAAACTAATAAGCTTCCTCAATACTCTCCAACTTAGCCAAACTGATCTCCTCTTGAATAGAAATTCTTAACCCATTCATGTACCTAGCAATTCTTTCCACTTCATCCTCAACATGTCTAGATCTGATGTCTATTCTATATAATTCCTTGATATAGTCCTTTACTAAGCTATCTTTCTACATCAAAATTTGCATTCGCCAAACTAGGTTAATTTGATAATCACAGGGTAAGAACTTGCCTTTCAATTTATTCACCTTCTTATTCCATACCTTGATTTTATCTTTTCCTTTCATCTTTCTGTCCAATTTTAGATGCTCCCACCATAAGGATGCATGACTTTTCAGTTTTGTACTTCCATTTTTTACCTTCTTTTCCCTCGGGACACTTTCATATTCAAAATACTTTTCCATCTCAGTTATCCAATCCATCAGCTCATCTGAATCCAGTCTTCCATTGTATTCAGGAGGATTGAAATGTGGTGTAGACTTCAAATTTGTCAATGCCTTCAAAATTCTTTCTTCACCTTGATCCATCACAGGTGCAGGTTCTGCTTCATCTTGTTCATCTTTAACTTCTTCATCACTAACATCCTCAAGATGTCTTCCTCAACGCTGAGCTGTCTCAATAGCTTCTAACCTAGCCGCAATCTATCTTAGCATGTCTGTCAAGCCTGGATTTGCATCTCACCTCCCACGAACCATCTTGAAACCCTCTGCAATTGTAGGTCAGATCACAATTTCCCACCCCATAACAAATATCAACTAGGGTTTACAAGAAGGAACCCTTGACCTAAAACTCACAAATTCAGATCCAGATCTCAACCTTACTCTGATACCACCTGATGCAAGAGAACTGGGATGAGGGGCCAAAGGCACACCCAAATCACCAATCTCCTTATAGAAACATCACATGAAAGAAATAACACAAGCAAGGAGAGAGATAATGTAGTCTTTATATATTATTCATCAATAACCTCATAAATGTCAGGCTGTAAGGCCTTCCTGGTTACGACCAAATATAATCAGAATTCAATTACCACAATCCTCCAACATGTGAGGATTTAACTTTTAGATCCTTTGTTCTATCTCTAATCACTCATAAAAACTGATCCTACTACTACAACACACTACTTTATTTATACAAGAGGCTACCAAAATAAGTCAGCCTAAAAAAACCAGATCTAGGTCAACACACTTCCCAATGATCAATGTAACCATTAACTCCACAACCAAAATTAAATGCATAAGTTAACCTCAACAAAAATCCAAAATAAACCACTCAATGAGAAAGATTACTGAGCAACAGGTAATTAAATCGGTGAACGAAGGAACCGAGTAGCAACTAAGCCTTGTCAATGGAAACAATAATACATCACCCAGAACTCCAAAGAAGCTACCGAGCATATATAACAACTCTAACTTATTTTTGGTGACATGAGATTTCCAAGAACCCAAGATCCTCTTGCATAAATATCTCCATCTGGACCCCTCCAAATTGTATGGAGGGTATGAGCCTTCTTCGACCTTTTACGCACCCATTGTTCTGCCAACATTTCCACTAGTGAAAGAGGAGAAATTGTGTCTAGAATTACTTTCCTCCTTTGAGATTCAACTAGCCACTGGAGTGGGGCTTAGGCATCACCTGTTATTATTTCTGGGATGATGGGATTTTCTGTGAGCATTTTCTCCGGTCCCTTTGTGGTCAGGTCTTCAACATTATCATCGGGATTATTCTCTATATTTTCTCCTTATCCTACATTGTCTTAAGGGGTATCTTCTATAGGTGGAGTGGCCAGAGCATTCTGTTAAATGCAAACTTCCTCTTTCTACAATTCTCAAGGGGCCTTTGCTTCATCTATATCAATGGGCAATGTTCCTTGAATCCCTACTTTATATGGAGAGGCAGCTACTAAGGGTACCATAGTTCCCAAAGGTCTGGTGTCCTCAGCTGCCACTGATTGTTCCTCCCTCCTTGCATCTTCTTCATTTTTATTAACTTCTTATATCTTATTTCTTTCTTCCTTTTCCATCCTTATGGTTTCCTTTTGTCTTTGTTTCTTGATAGTTTCTTCAGCTAAGAGGTGAGTATCCTCAACAATCCTTTCTTCTTCTTTTCATTAGAGCTCCTCTACCAGTTCTTGAGTGCAGTTTCACACTTATTCAATTTCTTCATCATCCTATTGAATATCTGCATTTGGTTCTTGGACTACTTCAATCATTCTCTCATGTTTTTCCACATGGTGCAGACCTCCCTATTCATCGACATGGAAGAAGTCATCGACAATTTTTTGTGAAATTTCTAGTGGATCTTTTGGAACGTTATTTGTCTCGAGGAGGGGGTAGAAACAATATTATGGACCTTGACGTCTTTATCAAGTTCTGGGCTCAGATCTGGAGAAGGTCTACATTCTTTTTATTTCTTCCTCATTTCAAGGGGTACCCAAAAAGCTTCTATTTTTGCTTCATCTTCTACCTCAACAAATGGAAAACCAAATGGGGCAACCATGAAGGGTGTTGGGGAATCTAAAGTTTGGAAGCCTACAAGGATGGCACCAAGGCTAAAAGACACATCAGATTTTTCTACTTCCTTTAACTTTTGAGACCTCTCTAACTGCTCAAATAATTGCCTCATTAGAGGCTCAGGTATTGGGCTAGATTGTTGGGATGACTCGTCAACTTTCTTCTTCTTGTCGGCTTTGGCTTGCCCTTTTATCTAGGGTCTGGAAATGGTTTCCCCCTTCGGATTTGTTTCAAGGTGGATGCTATTTGGACAAATCCCTTCAAAATAAGTGTGGCTTCACGAGATTATTATCCTAGTTATGGCCTCAATGCTCAAAATTTCCAGAGTGTCTCAATCTACCAGAGGGAGACCTAACTTATCAATTCCATCTTCTTTATACTCAGGGTCTTCAAGGGACTCATTGTCTGAAAATATCTATGGGAATGATCGAGGACAAGATGCTCCATCATACCCTTTGACATTCTTACATATTTCTTGTTTTGGATGTCAAAATCATCATGGAAATCCTCCCAAAAATCCTATAAGTGTGGCTCATGGGAATGAGGCCCCCGGGGAATCTCTTTCTTGAGGCAACCACATGGATCATAATTGTGATGCCCGAGTGAAAATTTGGCTAAGTCAAAACTATTTAATTCATTTTCTACTTCTCTAGAGATGGCGAGGGAGAAAGTGTACTTCCTACAGATGATGGGGAAAGAAGCTGAGGCAATCTTCTTTGTCTCCAATAGGGCGTGCACCTCTAGAATCTCCTAGAAAAACTATAACAAAATATTTTTTTCTTTGCAGTGCTTCAGCAACAAAAATGGGTTCCTTGTGAACCCGATGATGTGAATGTAGGTGAAATATAAAAATTAGATGAAATAACATTCCCAAGGGTTGATCATGGCCATTTCCTTCTAAGACAACCTAAAACCCACACCCCCAGGCAGCACCTTAACTCTATTATATACAAAGGCATCATTGATCCTATAAAAATTCTAGAAACACTTGTCCCATTGGATCTAGGGAAAATAATCCCATGGGGTAGCCTGTCTCATTTCTATTCTAAGTACATCGACTATGTCTAGTTGATGCAAGAGCATCTCGGGTCATTGGCAATCCTGTGTCACCAAAAACATATTTGAAGTTTTTATGTGTTGCTTGGTTCGTGCTTTGACCAAGCTAGTTCGGTGTTGCTTGGTTTCCTTTGTTGACCGAGTTGGTTAGTTATCTCTCTGGCGCTTGGTTAATTCCCTAGTGCTCGATGATGCTTCTCTGATGCTCGACTTTCCTTGCTTACCAAGTTGTTTGTTTTAGATTTCTGTTGAGGCCGACTTGTGCATTTAATTTGGGTCATGGATTTAATGTTGGTATCCATCATTGGGAAGCGTGTGGACCTAGATCTGGCTGTTCCTTCCATTGATTGTGGATCCGAAGGCCGACTTGGCTTGGTAGCCTCTTGTATAAATGTAGTTGTTTGGTTAGAGTTTAGGAAGAAAGTTTTTGGAGATAGAAGATAGAGGATAGAAAATTAGAGATTGTTGACAGATCCTCACATGTTGGAGGACTTCTGTACTTGATTGTAATATTTGGCCTAAAATGGGAAGGCCTTACAGCCCGACATGTATGAATCAATTTGAAGATAATATATGAAAGCATCTGCATTCTCTCTCTCACTGTTGTGTTTGTTGATTTCACATGTTGTTCTGCAAGGTGGATCTAGTTAGGGTGTGCCTTTGGCCCTTCTTTGTTTCTATTCTTTGCGTTAGGTGGTATCAGAGCTAGGTGAGATGTGGATCTAGGTTTGAAAATCTAGGCTTTAAGGTTCCTTCTTGTGAAGCCCTAGTTGAATTGTTGTGGGGTAGTAGATTGCGATCTGACCTGCAATTACAGAGGGTTTTCAAGATGGTTTATGGGAGGTGAGATGTGGATCCAAGATTGGTAGACATGTTGAGACAACTTGCTGCTAGATTAGAAGCTGTTGAAATAGCCCAGAGAAGAGGAAGACATCTTGAAGATGTTAGTGATGATGAAATTGAGGTAGAACAAGGTGGTGTAGAACCTGCACCTATGATGGATCAGGGTGAGGAAAGATTCTTGAAGGCTTTGACAAGTCTAAAGTCTACACCACACTTTAATCCTCCTGAGTATAGTGGGAAAATGATTCTGATGAATTGGTGGATTGGATCATTGAGATGGAAAAGCATTTTGAGTAGAAAATGTACCTGTGGAAAAGAAGGTGAAAATTGCAAGCACAAAGTTGAGTCATGCATCCTTATGGTGGGAACATCTACAACTGGACATAAAGAGGAAAGGAAAAGACAAAATCAAGGTATGGAATAAAATGGTGAATAAGTTTGGTCAAGTTGGAGAACATTGAAGAGGCTTATCAATTTTCATTGAAAGCCAAGCAGAAATTGAGCAAGAGAGATGAGAAAAGACAAAGAGGTAGAGGTGGTAGATTCCCTAGAGGAAGAGGTAGATCTTATGGTGAAAAAAGTAGATCTAAACTTGAAAAGACAAATTTGGATAAAGGCAAGATCGAGTGGAAAGGTGAAAGTTCATCTAGAGGCAGAGGCAATAAATACCGAGGTGGTTATAATAGAGGTGGTTTCCGAGGGACTTGTTACAATTGTGGAGAGGAAGGACATAGATCATTTGAATGTACACATGCAAGTAAGAAGGGTGGTAATAGTAGAAATGCTTTGGTGCAAGAAGAGTCATCGAATGAAGCTGAGAAGGAAAATAAATTGGTGGTAAGGAGAGCAATTTGGAATGAAGGTAAAAAGGAAGATCTGGTAAGGAAAATTTTGTTCAAGAAGAGATGTAGAGTTTTTGAAAAAGTTTGGAAGGTAATCATTGATAGTGGTAGCTCAAAGAATCTGGCATCAGAGGAAATGCTCACAAAGTTGCAGTTGAAAAGGTTGGAACATTTGAAGCCCTATCAGATTTCATGGATCAAGGATGAGCATACACTCTTGGTAAGTGAACAATGTTATTTGAATTTGAAAATTGGAAAGTACTATGATAAGGTGTTATGTGATATCATTCCTATGGATTGTTGTCATATTTTGTTAGGTAGACCTTGGCAATATCATAAACATGCTATATAAGATGGGAGATTACATACATATACTATTTGGGCTTATGGGAGAAGACAAATCTTGTTACCTTTGATTGAAGAACCTATTAGTAATGTTTACCCATCTGTGAAACTTTTCTTGATGGAAGGAAGAAAGTTTGTTGAGGATTTGAAGAGGAATGATGTATGTTTTGTTGTGATTCCTAACAAACCGAGTAAGAAAATAGAGGATAGTGTCCCTGAGGAGATTGATAAGTTACTCATCAAGTACAGTGAAATCATTTCTGATAATGTACCTGATGGTTTGCCACAGAAGAGAAGCATTGATCATTCCATAGATCTAATCCCTGGAGCCAGTTTACCGAATAAGGCACCTCATCGGTTGACACCTACCGAGAATCAAGAATTGAACCAACAGATTCAAGAATTGTTGTAGAAAGGTTTGAATAGAGAAAGTCTGAGTCCTTGTGTAGTACCTATTGTATTGGCACCTAAGAAGAATGGAGAATGGAGAATGTGTACTGATTCCAGAGCAATCAATAAGATAACAATGAAATATAAGTTTCCTATATCGAGAATGGATGACATAATGAATAGTTTGACTGGAGCAAAGTATTTTACCAAAATTGATTTGAAAAGTGGGTATCATCAGCTTAGAATCAGAGAAGGTGATGAATGAAAGATTGCTTTTAAGACAAAAGAAAGTTTGTATGAGTGGCTGGTTATGCCTTTTGGTCTAACTAATGCACTTAGTACTTTTATGAGATTGATGAATGAAGTTTTGAAGAAATTCTTGGGTAAGTTTGTGATTTTATATCTTGATGATATTTTGATATTCAATAAGACCAGGGAAGAACATTTGTTGCATGTTAAACAAGTTTTGTAGAGGTTGAAAGAAGAAAAGTTACTGATAAATTTGAAAATGTGTTCATTCATGAAAGAGGAGATTGTGTATTTGGGATTTGTGATTTCAGCTAATGGTTTGAAAATGGATCCTAAAAAGGTTGAAGCTATTTTGAATTGGCCTACACCTGAGAATGCTAGTGAGGTAAGATCATTTCATGGTTTGGCAAGTTTTTACCGAAAGTTCATTAGGAATTTTAGTTCAATTTGTATTGCTATGACTGAGACTATGAGAGGAGACAAAAGAGAATTCAAGTTGACACATGGAGCTGATTCAAAATTTCAGACTCTAAAGCAGAATGTTGTTGAATTGCCTGTTTTGGGATTGCTTGATTTCAACAAGGTATTTCAAGTGGAATATGATGCAAGTGGAAGTGCAATAGGAGTTGTACTGAGTCAAGAAGGTAAACCTGTTGCTTTCTTTAGTGAAAAGTTGAATGATGTAAAAAAGAAATATTTTGTGTATGATCAAGAATTCTATGCTATTTTTCAAGAACTGAAGAAATGGAGACATTATTTGATATTGAGTGAATTTGTATTGTATACCAATCATAAGGCTTTACAGTATTTAGGTAGTTAGATTAAGTTGAATCAGCGACATATGAAATGAGTTGAGTATTTACAGATTTATACATTTGTGATAAAACATAAGAGTGGAGTCACTAACCGAGTTGCTGATGCATTGAGCAGAAGAAGATATTTGATGACCGAGATGAAAATTGAAGTTCTTGGCTTTGATGACATGAGAGATTCTTATGAATTTGATCATGATTTTTTTGAGTCATGGAGAAAGTGCAGAGCACCTATTCAAGATCAACCGAGTACTAAATGAGAAGAATATTTTATGCAAGAAGGTATGTTGTTTAAAGGTATTCAGTTGTGTATATCGAGAGGACCAGTGAGAACTAATTTGATAAAGGAGAAGCATAGTAGTGGTTTGGCTGGACATTTTGGTGTTGATAAGACATTGAATTTTCTTAAGGAGAAATACTTTTGGCCATAGTTGTATAAAGATGTTCAAAAATTTGTGAAAAGTTGTGAAATTTGTCAAGTTGCAAAAGGAGTAAGTAAGAATACTAGATTGTATACACCGATTGTTGTTCATGAGAAACCTTGGATTGACATCAGTATGGATTTTGTTCTTGGCTTACCGAAGATAGTAAGAGGTAATGATTCTATATTTGTTGTTGTGGATAGATTTTCTAAAATGACATATTTTATACCTTGTAGAAAGACATCAGATGCAGTACATGCAACATATATTTTCTTTAAGGAAAATGTCAGATTGCATGAATTACCAAGGAGTATTATCTCTGACCGAGATAGTAAATTTGTTGGATACTTTTGGAAGACTCTTTGAAAAAAGTTTGGCATCGAGTCGAAATATAGTTCTACATTTCACCCACAAACCAATGGACAGAAAAAAGTTGTGAATAGAAGTTTGGGAAATCTTTTGAGATGTTTAGTTGGAGACGCACCAAATAATTGAGATTCCATGTTGGAACAAGCAGAGTTTGCATACAATAATTTAGTAAATAGGAGTACTGGAAAAACACCTTTTGAGATTGTAAATGGCATAAAACTAAGAGGTATATCTAATTTGAGGGATATTGCTGATGAAAGAAAGAGGAGTGCTAAAGGAGTGAAATTAGCTGAGTACATGAAGATGTGAAGTCTAAGTTGGAAAAGAGTAATAAAAAATACAAAGACAGAGCTGATAGATCAAGGAAACATAAGACTTTTGATGTTGGTGATGAAGTAATGGTTCATTTGAAGAAAGACATATTTCTTGTTGGAACATATGGGAAGCTGAGAATGAAGAAGTTTGGACCTTGCAAGATTTTGAAAAAATTTGACAGTGGAAATGCATATGAGATTGAGTTACCCGAGGATATGCATTTATCACCTATATTCAACATTGCTGATTTGTATGAGTATCATGAACCTGATGAAGACATGACATTACCAATGGATTATCCTAAGAAAAAGAAGGAAGAAGTTGAAAAGATTTTGGAGAAAAGAATTGACAGAAGTACAAGAGGAAAATAGTATATGGAATATCTGGTAAAGTGGAAGAATAGACCAATTGAAGATAGTACATGGATTTCACAGTCTCAGTTGGATGCAGCTCGGATCATACCTATTTCATGATTCCGAGAATCATTTCAAATAACCCCAAGTGTCTGATGCAGGAGCATCTTAGGTCCTTGGTAATCTTGTGTCACCAAAAACATATTTGATGTTTATCCATGTTGCTCGGTTCCTATTTTGACCGAGTTGGTTTGGTGTTGCTTGGTTTCCTTTGTTGACCGAGTTGGTCAGTTATCTCTCTGGCGCTCAGTTAATTCCCTGGCACTCAATGATGCTTGTCTGACGCTCAGATTTTCTTGCTTACCGAGTTGTATATTTTAGATTTCTGTTGAGGTTGACTTGTGCATTTAATTTGGGTCATGGATTTAATGTTGGTATCCATCATTGGGAAGCATGTGGAACTAGATCTGGCGTTCCTTTCATTGATTGTGGATCTGAAGGCGAACTTGGCTTGGTAGCCTCTTGTATAAATGTAGCTATTTGGTTAGAGTTTAGGAATAAAGTTTTTGTAGATAGAATTAGAGGATAGAAAATTAGAGATTATTGGAAGATCCTAGCATGTTGGAGGACTTCTGTACTTGATTGTAATATTTGGCCTAAACCAGGAAGGCCTTACAACCTGGCATGTATGAATCAATTTGAAGATAATATATGAAAGCATCTGCATTATCTCTCTCATTGTTGTGTTTGTTTCTTTTGAGTGTTGTTCTGCAAGGTGGATCTGGTTAGCGTGTGCTTTTGGCCCCTCTTTGTATCTCTTCTTTGCATCACTAGTTCTCATAGTCCTCCATACTATCAGGCTAGTGACCACAAAAAAAGAGGTCATGTAAAATTTATTATCTCCCTCTACCCTCCTCATTTGGGCATCTAAGTGGTATAGATAGAGAAAAACAAAACATGGACATTGGTGCCAAGATTGAGTGATAAAAATAGATTGGTACTAAGTGGATATTTAGAAACAAGTTGAATGAGAATGGTGAAGTGACTAGAAACAAAGCAAGACTTGTTTGTAAGGGATATACACAAGAAGAAGGAATTGACTGTGGTGAAACTTTCACACCAGTAGAAAGACTTGAATGAGTCAGAATATTACTTGTATATGTTCCTTATAAAGAGTTTAAAGTATATCAAATGGATGTGAAATAAACATTTATGAATGGGATACTTGAGGAAGAGGTCTACATAGAACAACCTGAAGGTTTGGTTGATCCAAATCAGAAGAACATGGTATGCAGATTGCACAAAGCATTGTATGGATTGAAACACACACCAAGAGTATGGTATGAAAGATTGCATGCTTATCTTATTAGTATTGGCTTTGTGAGGACAAGTGAAAATAGTAATTTATATTTTAAAGATGGAACTGATGATAATATACTTATTTATGAAATCTTTGTTGATGATATAATATTTGGAGGTCATGATAATCTTTGCAAATCATTTGTTGCTGAAATGAGAAAAGAGTTTGAGATGTCAATGTTTGGAGAGATTAAATTCTTTCTAGGTTTGTAGATTACACAACAAAATGATGGGATATTCATCACACAATCAAAATACATCAATGAAGTATTGAAGAAATTTGGAATGGAAGATTCTAAACCAATTGGAACACCTATGGTTACTAGATGCAAACTGAAAAAAGATGATGAATCAACCGAGGTAAATTAGACACTGTATAGATCAATGATTGGGAAATTGATGTATGTGGTACATAGTAGGCCAAATATAGCACATGCAGTTGGGATTGTAGCAAGATTTTATGCTAATCCTAAGGAATCACATATGGCTGTTGTTAAAAGGATTATGAGATATTTTAAGACAAATGAAGATTATGGGTTATGGTACAAAAGGGAAGGCAAATTTGAACTACAAGTTTACATTGATGTAGATTGGGCTGGACCCATTGATGATTGGGAGAGCACAACTGGTGAAGCATTCTTTTTGGGAGAAAGAATTATGACATGGATAAGTAAGAAACAAGTATGTATTTCTCTGTCTACTGCTGAAGTAGAGTATGTTGTTGTTGTTGCTAGTTGTTCAAATATTGCATGGATAGAACAATTGTTGGAAGGCATGAATGAGGTGATCAATGATCTAGTGATTATATATTGTGACAACACAAGTGCTATAAACATTTTCAAGAATCTAGTGATGCATTAAAAGATAAAGCACATATCTATTAAGTATCACTATTTGAGGGAACAAGTACAAGAAAAGCAAGTGAAGCTGAAATTTGTGAAGTCTAAGGAACAAGTTGTAGATATATTTACAAAGCCCTTACCGAAGGACACTTTTGAGTACTTGAGGATTAGACTAGGGGTCCATCCCCTATCTCCTGGTCACTAAGGTGATCAAGAGGTTGCATCAACCTCTACTTTATCAGAAAACTAATCATGTTGATGCATATAGCTCACACTTTAGGATTCCTAAGGTTGTGAAGGTTGTGAAAGATTAGAGAAGCTGGAATAGAGAACTATATATCAGTACATGAAGGTACTTGATCTGGACCGAACAATAGAGAAACTACTTGGCTACTGAAGAGCTATTTATTTTCTTTTGGCATTGTTGTCAAAGGGAGAGATATTTCTATGAAATATTAGGGAGAGTTTTCAATGAAATATTTGTCGGAAAGAACAAAACAAAAGAACTGAGAAGATCAAATCCATAGGGAGAGTCTACATGAAATGCTGTTGTAATAATGTAGTGATTAAAAATATTAAATATCAAGCTAGGGAGAGCTTACGGAGCTACAACAATTATCTATATAGTCGTAGAACTGATATTTGGTATTCTATGACATATTTCATATTGTTTGTGTTTCCATCAATGCGAAAGGGAGAGATTGATGATCTACAACTAATTGAATATCTTGATGAGGATCCAGGAGATCATTGAGCTATTAAAGTGATATGTAAGATGATTAAATCAGTCAATATGTTGTCATTGATGTCAACTAGTCTTGACTATACTTATCATGATAGTTACAAACATCTAAACATCTATAGAAGGAAGAAATGGTGAAGATATGAGATATCTACATAAGGACAAGATGGATATGACAGATATGGATAAGGTATACATTTGGTAACTTATTGATGAGCCTATGGCATTATGTTGTTGACTTGAGCATATTGCATTATTCTATTATGAAGAAGAGATCAAAATTGAACAAGTTAATGTGGTCGGTAATTGAAGATTTCTGTATACACTGAGTCAATCTTGTGTATACCGAGTAACAGTAATAACTGAGTTAGTTATCACCGATGCATTCAATATTAACCGAGTATGGATGAAAACATTAAATGTTTATTACAACCGATTGAAATTGATGAGCTAGAAATTGCTTATGATTCCGAGGTAAGAGATGAAGTTTTTTATAAGATCCATAGATGAAAATTTTTAGAGATGATCGATGGGAAGAGATTGAAACATGTTATTGACACATCTACCAAGGAAGCTTGAAGTGGAAAAATGGACGATGGAGATTAAGAGGCAAAATCTAGTGGCTGATATGAAAATGGTTTACACTTCTATTTAAGAGACATGAGATTAATTGGTGAATTATGCCAGATGAATAGAGACTACAAGAGAATTCATGTGAAGACATTTTTCATGCATACCTAATCAAATTGGTTATAGACAAAACTGAGCCGAATTGCAGGCATAACCGAGCGTCAAAGATATATATACACCAAGTGAAGTAAGTTGGAGGATATGATGGAGTAAATTGATTATTGATCATAAGAGTTTTTATTAGCTTAGCACAGATATGAATACTTTCAAATTGAGTTGTATTTGAATAAGATCACTATTGTATCAGTTTAACCATTGTTATAGCTAAATCTCTTAACCGAGTGGACTTAATAGTCTTGATTTTATTTCAATATGACATTCAAGGAATGTTAATTATTTTCTTGTTAACCCCATAGTGAATGCTGGTTGAAGGAGAACTGTTAGTGACAAATCCTCTAACCAGGTCACACCTAACAGTGTGCATTGTAACCTTTAACAGGGTTGGCTCCTAACCGAGCTCACTTCATAAGAGTGAAATATTTTGGGTTACCAGTCCCAGGTGGTTTTTCTCTTAGTAGGGTTTCCACATTAAATCTTTGTGTTATATGTTATGATTATTTTTCTATCATACTTTACATATTTCATATTTGGATTAATCGGTAAAGACAGTTTTGGAAATTACTAGTATTCAGTAAATGAATAGAAAGATAGTTATCTTATCTTATCAAGTTGTTTAATTTTGTTGAAAAGTTTGATTAAGTACATCTGGAAGTTTGGGATTGTAGGATAACTGATTTAACTGATTCACCCCCCCCTCTCAGTTATCTAACACCAGGTAGTGGAAATAGTATCTTGATCCAAGGAGGAAATGGGCACCCTAGAGGATAGCATGGAAGCTCAAATGGTCATATTGTAGTTCTTAGCAATGAGTAATATTAATTTTAGAGCCTGCACGGAGTACAAGAAGCATGCAACTTGCATGATCCTAGAGGTAGTTAGATTGACTGACAATGGGTCATTGGCCCATCTCAACTGGTGTATCATCTATTGTAAACCTTTCACTTTGGCCCAGATGTCAAAATCTGTATCTGATATTTCTCGAAGTGTGTTTTCAATTCGGGACCTATGGATTACCCCATCTTTCTTGTACTTCATCATTACTAGGAGTTTTTATAAGGCTTTTTTCACCTTTGATTTCTTAACCAGACCTGCAGATGATCTCAAGAGCTCAAGACTTCTGAGAGGGGATTCTTCTAATGCCATTTTTCCACCTTATCCTCAGTAAGACCGGACAACCATCAAAATGATGTAAATGTAACAAGAACTTAGTACAAATCTAGACCCCGTGGGCCATATATTGTCCAAAAAAAGCATATATGTTGGGAACTACCCGAACATCCAAAGACTGTAATCTTGAAATGATGAAAACTACAATGGCTAGTTGATGTGACACTTACTTCAATGACATGTCATTTCCAAGTTGGATATATATACACCCACGTGTGTGAGGTTATGGCATTTAATTAATAACTAGCACAACAAAAGTGGCATTAATAGCCAGCTAGGTCAAATTTAAATGTTAATTCATGGGAAGCTAGAGTAGCCATTAAGGCAAGCATGACGAGGGATGAAACACAACTTTGAGAATTGTCCACCCTTCCTTATGGACTTAGACTAGTTGACATGGTGGGCATTGTGACTTGACATGACTCGCCTTGCAATGGTAACACACTACTTACAACTATTGGGCCTAGAATCCAAGGACCAGTTATTGTTTAAACATAATATATAGGAATTTATAGTGGCCTGCATTATCTTACACCCACATACATGGCCATACTTTACACCCAACTCCTGTACATCAACTTGACTCAACCAGGACTGAGACATATTTACAGGGCTACATATAGAGAAAGCGAAGAAATGACATCACTAAATAGAAACATCTACAATGATAAATTTACATGAACTTACATAGGAAATGACAACTTACATTATCTTACATATTTACATACATCCACTATCTACACTAATTTACACTAGACTACAAGGGTCAGATAGGCCATGGAAGACGGACAAGGAAAAAAAACCAACGACACACGAACCCACCAGAACACACCAACCCTATTTGTAGGGTGGAGTCCTAGAGTGACACAAACAAAAAAAAGGAAGAAAAGAAAAACAAAGTGAAACCAAGAAACAAATAAATGGAAAGAAAAATAGAACAAAAGATGAGAAGGGCCTACCTAAAATAATAGAATGCTGAAAATGATGAGGATGTTCACCCATTGCTTGCTAAGAGGCTCAAATTACTCTACCAGAACATAGAAGCGCGAACTTTGTCACTTGCATAAACTACCTTAGAAGACTTAGACTCAAGAAAATATTTCGTGCTTCACAATTTTATCACTCAAAAAGTAATTATGCTTTGTGTAATTATAAAAATGAGGGGTAAAAGGCCTTTTATAATGCCTAAGTGAGTGCATTAATTGCTAATTGGAATCTCAAGGTAGGTAAGCCTGTAATTCCAAACCCGGAGACACACAACATTCACTTCTTCAAATGAAAAAAAGTGATGACGTTGGAACCCTGGAGTCTAAAATTCTTGGCAACAAACAAGGAGACACTTTGGGACATCGAGTCCTGGAGAAACAAAAGACCAAGACCAATAAAACAAGAAAAAGACACAAAAGGTGAAGAAAAGAAAGGGGGACCCAACGTTTTTTCCGCACAAAATGTAGGGACGAGTATTGATGAAGGGGCATTCTAGGGTACTGGGTGAATCTACATGGAGGTGTGTTGTTTTGGTTTTGTGGTACTCGGTTGTAGCTTTAACTGATGATCTCGGTTATTAAGGGAAGCTCGGTTGCAGAAGGAACTTGGTGAGACTTCTTGTGCTCGGTGGAACTGGTGCTCGATAATGCCTGTGTTTCTTGGTGTTTCTTGGCTTGGTTGGTTGTTTCACTAGTGATCGGTTGTTTCTCTGGCACTCAGTAGTTTTGGTTTACCGACTGGAATTCTTGGTGACTTGGTTGGCTGATGTGGTGCATTTAATGTTGGTATATTTTGTTGGATTCTCCTATGTGGATCTGGAGGCTGACATGTTGAATTAAATAATTGTAAGGCTATTTGAGACCTGACTTGTATTGCATTTAATATTTGTTTGTAGGAGTTAATTGTTTCTTCCAGCCAACTTGTGGCTAAAGATTAGAATTTAAGGAGGGTTTGGTTAGTTGTTTAGGATGACAGTAGTAGTGGGGAACCAGAAAAGTGAAGTTCTGGAAAAGATCTTGGATCCTATGAGATCTAGCAGATCAGATTGAATTCTGATAGTTGTAATAGCAGAGCTAGTGGTTTGCATGCTTGGAGACAAGGAGATTGCTTGGTGGCTTGTGAGTACAAGTTCAAATCTGCCTTAAAGTTTCCATGAGTTAGTGATTTGTCTTAGAACTAGACTAGCTAGTGTTGGATTGGATCTTGTTGATCTTGCAGAACTATTTTGTTTGTAATTAGCCCTAATCTAGAAGGCCTTACAATCGGGCATGTTATTGGAAAATTTGATTTGAGCATATCTTGTTGTGTTATTCCACTGTGTTGTTGATTAGCTACAAGGTTGGACTATTCTTAATTGGATCCACCATCCTTGATTGCATCAGGTATGTAGGGCATAACACAATCAAAGTTTGACCCCTTTTTAAAGCATCTAAAGCCTTTAAAATTGAGTTCAAAGTTTTTATACCACCCTCCCCGGTGCAAAGTGAGATGAGGAGAGAGGCCAAAGGCACACCCTAACCAGATCCACCTTGCAGAGATCACATGCGAAAGCAACAAATATACAAGTGAGAGAGAGAATGCAGACCAGCTTCATATATTCATTCAAATTGATTCATACATGCCAGGCTGTAACGCCATCTCGGTTTAGGCCAGATAATACAATTCAAGTATAGAAGTCCTCCAACACGCGAGGATCTGAAACTATCTTCTATCTTCTAACTTCTATCTATATGCAGCCTAAAATGGTCACCTAGACTTTGGGCCCCATTTAACAATTTATCAAATCCCTGAATCAATATTTAAAAAAATAACATTTTTCAATTATATCAATTTCCTTGATCAAATCCTATTTCTATCATTTATTCGATTATTCTATGGGCTAACCATTTTATCCTAAGTTTTTATTTATTTAAAAGGAATTCCATCCCCTTTTATTAAATAAAAATCCCCCATTTTTCCTCTTATCCTTGTACACACTCAAATGGTGCACTTCTCTAAGTCATTATATCCAAGGGAATCCATGAATAGGAAGCCTTAGAAAGTGACCTAGAGCTCTCTATGTATGGAATTGCAAGATTATTTAAAATTTGCTCTCAGCTAGAGCTATTAAGCTAATGACCTTCCTAGGCAACCACATAATGAGAGATTCAAATGAAGACAAGGAAAAGAATGCCAATATCTCCAAGAATCACTATGAAATGCAAATGCAAACTAGATTAAGATGAATATGCAAGCTAGAAATGAGAGGTGCAAGCTAAGCTATGAAAATGAAAGTACAAACTAAACTATGAAAGGAAAGATGCAAGTGTTACAAATCTTTCCTAATTAGACTAGATAAAGTAATCTAAAGCATAAAGGAAACTAAGCTAATATGAAGCTATGAATTCCATGACAATGCAAGAAATAAAACTATGATAGCATGTAGATGCAAAAGCCAAGAATGCTCCAAATCTTCAAAAGCTCCAAAGTGACCTAGAAAACCTGTAGCATAACATTAGCATAAAAAGATTGATTATCCAAATGAGGAAGAGAGCTCTTCTTTTATAGGAAATGAGAGAGAATGGACCATGGAGATTAAGAGGAAAAAAGATTTAATCAAGGGTGGAGCTTGAAAGAGGAGCAATCCACGTGCACAAATATCCTCCAATGAGAAAATAAGAGTTGACTTTTGTGTCCATATGAGATAAAAAGTGCTTTTCTTCTTTTTATAAAATAAGAATAATGTTTTATTTGTGCAACTTAGGATAAGAAGAAAAGTGGGAGCTTTTTATTTATTAAAAGGGAAGGAAATTTCTTTTAAATAAATAAAAACTTAGGATAAAATGGTTAGCCCAAGGCAAATAATCGGAAATGATAAAATAGGACTTGATCAAGGAAATTGATATTATTGATAAAATGTTGATTTTTGAAAATATTGATTCAGGAATTTGATAAATTATTGAATGAGGGCCCAAAGTCTAGGCAACCATTTTAGGGTGCATACAATCATAAATTGCACCAATAAAATATTATTCTTATTTTATAAAAAGAAAAAAATGTCTTTTTGTCTCATATGGACACAAAAGTCAACTCTTATTTTCTCATTAGAAAATATTTGTGCACATGGATTGCTCCTCTTTCAAGCTCCACCCTTAATTAAATCTTTTGCCTCTTAATCTCCATAGTCCATTCCTTTTCAATTCCTTTAAAAAGAGAGCTCTTTTCTCATTTTAGGATCCCAACTTTGAATACTAATCTTATGCTGCAAGATTTCTTGGAGACTTTGGAGCTTTTGAAAATCTTCATACATTTAGCTTCCATTCTTGCATTCTTAGCTTAAGCTTTCATGGCATCTAGCTTAGTTTCCTTTATGCTTTAGATTAGCTCACATATCTTTATTAGCAAGGCTTGTAACACTTTCCTTTCATAGCTTAGCTTGCATCTTCATTCTTAGCATCGTTGCATTGCATCTTCAAATTTGATTCTTGAGGATATTGACATTCTTGCCCTTGTCTCTTTGAATCTCCCATTGTGTGGTTTACTAGCAAGGTTGCATGCTTCCATAGCTCTAGCTGAGAGCACCATCAACATCCTTGTGACTCCATACCTAGGGAGCTCTAGGTCACTTTCTCAATGTTTTCCATTCATGGATTCCCTTGGAAGTAATGACTTAGAGAAGTGCACAATCTAGTGTGTATATTTTTGGCACTCACCGTGGGGCAGAACACTTGTTTTGTCCTTTTTATGCATTTTCGTCAATTTTTGCTTGCTGTTTTAGCTCTCAATTTTTTTTGACAGAATTATCGTGCAACAATTTTCCAGTGTCGTATGATAGTTTCTTATATATCAATGTGATAATTTACCAGTTAAAGTATCACGCGCCTTTGCAGATTCTGTCGCACTATTGTTTTGTACTCTGTTACATGCAGGTATCAGGAACTATCACGCATAGATAAAGTATCACACCAGTATACAACAAAATATCATACGATCCTTTCTTTGACATAAATATCACCCAAGCCTGGCATTGAGTAATTTTTGACAGTTCTTTGCAAGATTTGATCTATTTGATTCAGATTTCTAATTTGTTGTGGTAGAAGAGAGTTTGATTTGCATATTTTATTTGTTTTTGATGTGCCAACCCTTGTAGGGCTAATAAGTTGTCCTTGTAGGTTCTCTCATTGCCTAAATATTTTCTTAAAAGAATGCATGTCAAAGCTCCAAATGCACAAGGGCTACTAATAGTTTTTGCAGGGCTGCCCAAAGCATAAAAACCAATTAAGTGCTTGTTTAATTGCTTTCATTATTGAGTGCGACATATACTAGTTGTTTCTTTTCATAGGCACTTAATATCTTATTGTAGGAATCTTTTGGTGGTAGGAGAGTATGCTCTTCACCCTTTTTGTGAAATAGAAATCTTGACCCATCTTTGGATTTTGAAAGCAAGAGGGTAATTGAACCTTTGCTTGGTGTGTTTGGGAGAAATTCTTGAGCTAGGAGAATATGCTCTTCACCCTTGAGGTGAAACATAAATCTTGAAACTCAAAGGTTGATCCACTCTTTGTTTAGTCTTTAGAATCCTTTAGTGGGCCTGCTCTTGAGCAATCAAGAGGAATGACCCAAGTGGGGACAAGATTTTTGTCGGCCATTCTGACCCACTATAAACTCAAGGCTACCAAGGACACAAAACCTTGATAGACCTAGTACTTGTCTTTGCTTGATGTGAGTACTTGTGGGATTGTGACCATGAGAAAAATGTTGAGCAAGAATACTTAAGGTACTCTTGTGGCCGCGAGGTCCATTACTTGCCGCAAGATAAGGAGTCCCTTTAGGGAGCAAGAGGGGTATTATGAATGGAAGCCCTTACTAATAACCATAGATAGAAGCCACCCTATTTTTCTACTTAGCTTCTTGGTAGAAGGATTGATCCTAGTGGACTAACCCAGATCACCCCAAGATTACTCACCATCTATGTTCCTTTGGTTGTGTCATTGGCACTTCCACGACAAAACTAATATCTATTGTGGGCAACCACTTTGTGTGAGGCAATGGAGCATCAAGTGTGGGCCAAGTTGTTAAGTATTGAGCCATTGTCTTTTTAAGCTAGTAAGTGCTTGAAGTGTGTTAGAAATGGGGAATACTGAGAAGGGGGGTGAATCAGTATTCTACAAACTTTATCTTTTGCCCAATTATGGATATAATAGATTATCTTTATACATGCATAACAATAAAGAACTCATAACACATTATTTGTTCTCGAAGAAACCCTAGCCAAGGGAAAACCCCGGTGGGGATGGTACCCACAAAGATCCACTAATCAAAAGTATCTTGTTAAGGATGTTGACCCCATCAGGAGTCTATTACAAACATATAGTGTATCAGTCCTGATTAAGGGACTATAGGCCTTGTTAGAAGCCTCAACCTTGTTAGGAGTTGCTAGTACAAAATGTGATTACCAGATGAACCCACTGCCCAAGCAAGTAATATACAATATACATTGATTACAAAAATAGGTTAAGGTACATAACCTTATGCTACTTGGATCAATATCTCTTCGTTGCTCTTTTACTATAGCTATTACATATGCTTCATATACTTTGCATCATATCACTTCGCTATACATCAAAATGTTCACTATTTATCCTACTTTACAATTATAGTTACATTTATACCAATATCTTTATCCAAGAGTTAACATCTAGGATGTTGTCCCTTTATATTGTTAAGTCATTATTTTGATAAAAAAAATAATCCCTTAACTCTTTACTAGTTCTGTCTTCATACTCTGTCCTGTCGGCTTCACACTGTCTTCGGTAAAATTGTCATAACTTATTCCATACATGCCATACTGACTTACGCTCTAAGATGGATGATCAATAGACAACATAGAGTCTATGTTCAAATGTGCAAGCACTAAACTTACTCCAGTCAATGTCGCAAACAAAAACTGTGTCCAGGTTCATTGCCAAAAATACTGTCTCACACTTAGACAAATTTGCAATGCGCTCTGTCATACTTTCTTTCTGACCTATGTGATCTTCATGTGGATCATATGTTTCCATAATGAAAACATCTATGCAATCAACTTAGCCAAATTTCCAACAATCTCCCCCTTTGTCATTGGTGGCAACATATGAGAAAATTGGCTAAGTGTGCAACTCAAAATCTCAAAATTGCTCAAAATTGTGGCCATTGTATAAAATATATACTATCCTTATAACTCCTCAAAAATTATTGTCTCTAATATAGTACTCCCCCTAAGAGTAACAATCCTTATCAATTACTATCAATTTTCTTCTATATATCTCTCCCCCTTTTACAACAATGACAAAATAAGGTAGGGAGGGTTACAAAATTGTATCACAAAAAGTTATACCTCAATTCATTTATTGCAAAGCTAGTAGGCTTGCAACACAATCTACAAAATCTATCTTCATGGCTTCTATCTCCTTCTCCCATGATTTCTTAATGGAATCTGCCACATTAAGTAGTGCGCTCAGTCCATAAGAAGCTATTTCACATGCTTGGAGGTTTTCAAAGTTAAACTTCTAAAAAGATGTCTTAGCTAAAAGACATTCTTCCAATTGCTCTTCAATAATGCTCAATTTCATAGAAGCATGCTGTCTCAAAAGAGTGTATCTTCTCAATTTTCTATCTCTCTTATCTTGCACAACTCTGATTTCATCATAAAGCTTTTGAAATTTCTTCTCAACATCACATACCTTCACATCAGGGCTAGACAAAAGGTTTGTTTCATTCAGAATCTCTGCTTCCTTCAACTTTATCTTTTGATCTTCTTCTACTGTTAAGGTCTCTAATTTTGTACACTGTATGTACAAAGATTTTCCTGTCTCCAAATGCTTTCTCAAGTCCTTGATACAGATATCAAGAGTGTTGATATCATTTCTGATATTCTAACTGATGTTCAAAAGATCATAGGCTGCTTGTGCTCTCACTTATGCAATATCAGACAAGTTTGTGAATTCATTATCAAAGGTGTTCATTACCTTCTTTGCTTTCTCCATAGGGTCTGCTTCTGCAATTTGTGTAGTTACAATGCTTTGTAAATTCTCAATTAGTTCCTTCAGACATCCATCAAGACTCTTCACTTTCTTATTCTTGCCAATGATTTTATTCAAGGATGTGATCAATTCCAACTGATCATCATCATCTACTTCTTTTCCCAGATGCTCAATCATAGATCCAATTTGAGTCTTCTTTCCAGGCTCAGGTGTAAGATTGATGTCTTCTTTGGTAGGAATGAGAATTTGTTCCTTTGTTACTGGTGGTTCCATAACTGTGGTCTCTGTCATCTCTTCTTCTTTTGTAGCTTCCTGTTCTTCAAAGGCCGAATTGTCAACAATGTTCTCCAAATTCTTGAATACATTTTCATGAGTATCCAAGGGTGATTTTTGTACCTTCTACATTCATTGTTTCATCTTCAATATTAATAGCTGGAGAAGAGGGAATGTCCTCTTTTTCTTTCTCACTTGATTGCTCTGCTGCAACTAATGATTCTCCAACATTTTCTGCCATAACTTTGATAATAGCTTGCTCTATCTTAGAATTGATTTCTTCATACCTGCCTCCCATAATCTAAATTGTCTCCTTTTGGTTCTTAGATGGGTGCCAAAGGTTTTCATGATCTGTTTGAAATGTGTTTCATCTCTTATTTCACAAAGCTTCCTTACAAGCTTTTCTCTAATAGCCGTGTCTTCATCTGATGCTCTCTTCTTCCTATTTACAAGTTTGTTAAATAAATCATCAGGTATCTATCCCTGAATAGTATCAAACTTCTTGCCAGTCAAAATCATATGCTTCCAATTGTTAGAAATTAAAGTCCACCAAGATAACTAAGAGGGGGGGGGGGGGGTGAATCAGTTATCAGATAATTATAACTTTTATCATCTTCAACAACATTAAACCATATAAGTAGTATAATTACCAACCATAGAAAGCTATTCATACACAATAACACAATGACACAAGATATGTTGGCTAGGGAACCTCTTGATCAAAGAGTAAACCCCGGTGGGAATGATGCCCACAAAAGATGCACTAATATGAATATTTCTTGTGAGAGGATGGACTCTGTTAGGAGTCTTATGAAATACATTCAGTACATATGAATCTCTATTAGGAGATTCTGAATCCTTGTTAAAAGATTATAACCCTATTAAGAGTTATGGAAGATAGAAGGACCCACTACCCAAACAACTTCAGAGTAAGATCACTGAACACATTTTCCAAATAATCTTTGCATTACTCAACAAAATAATATGTTACCTCTTCTCTAACTATGCCAAACCACACTCACTGATACATCAGATCTCAATTTCAGATCTCTGTACTTCACATGTCTTCCTTCACATATTCGCTTTCATACTTAGCTCTATTCTTCACTTCATGCATACATCATCGCATATAATCACAACTATCTTACTAATCACAATTCCTCTACCATTATAGGATGAGTTTATGTTGTCAATGACTTTCTTCCTCATGTTTTTCTCATTAAAAGGAATAGCTCCAGTTTTAGATAATCCAGTGACTTCATGAATCAAATCAGCTGTAATATCTATCACTCTATCCTCTAACCAAAACTTTCCATTATGAATTCTGCTCAAAATAATCTTAGTGCATTCTTCATTATCAAATTCATACTGTAATCCATACTTAATTTCATTATGTTCCAAATATTCAAAACCTTGTTTCAGTGTCATATCTTGATTGTAAATCTTCTGATATTCACTTGTGAAATCACTATCACTAATTGTCTCTAGTTTGCATCCAAGATAACTTCTAACATTCTCAAAATGTAAAAATCCATCTGGTACGGATGATAATGCAAACCTAGGGTTATCTTCCAAGGGTTCTACTGGTTCCCTTTTCATTTTAGCTCTATTCTTATCTTTGAAATTGTGTATTAACGAAACATCCATGATTTCTTCAAATTCCTTTACTGATTCAAAGATTTGTCAAGTAAAATACCTTAATTTCATGATTTTAGGGCTTGTGTAGATTCGACACAAAATTCTTCTCCAAATCCTTGCAAAATGCTTTTAATCACTACTCTTTGATCTCCTTGACACTTGAATTTTCTTTGATGATCAAATAACACCGATCATAACCTTTTATTAATTCAATCTCACTTAGATCTGACATCGCATTCAATTCTTTTGCCGCTTCTTTCCAAAAAGATATCTTTGCTAACCTGCAAAACTTAAAACTTCTTGCGATCTCGCAAAACATAATATTTGTCTTTGTGCTCTTAACCATAGCATTAGAACATCATAAACTACCTTGCATTAACTGCACAAGACTCAGTTCATCATATATCTACTTCTACACTTAATCTAAGTTCCTATTCTACTGCAATTTACATAAATTAAGTACTTTGAGATAGGTTAGGTAAAGATTCATTCTTACCTTTCAATACTTCACCTTCCTGATTACCATCAATGTTGAATATGTCTCCTTGATTTTTGCTTTTGATAAACGTTACTTCATCTGAATTACTACAACATCATTTCTGACTGTTATTTGCATCTTCATTTCTTCTTGCATGATTTCTAGGGTTAGGATTAGGATGAAAAACTCTATTGTTCATTCTGCAAAACCTTGTTGTATGTCCAATCTTGTTGCATATCTGACAAAAAATTCTATTGTTTCCATATCTTGGTCTAGGTTAATTGATTTGGGATCTACAGTTTCTAGCAATGTGTCCAACCTTGTTGCATCTATAACATATAACTCTATTTCTTCTGTTCATATCTTCAGTAGGTTTCTTATCTGCATTGTTAGTATTCCTAAACATTCTACTACCATCATTATTTTTAATAAATTTAGGTTTCCTACATTCAATAGCTCTATGTCCAAAACCATGGTAATTATAACAATAACCATTAAGAGGTTTAAATTTCTTACCTATGCAATCTCTCTTCATATGACCAGTAGTATTACAAGCAAAACATCTACCTTTGAATTCTCTTTGCATACCTTTGGGTGATTCTTTTTGCTTCGGTGATTCTTCTTCTTTAGGTGTCTCTTCAGATTTGTTGATCTCATCAGGCTTCTTCTCATCTATGCTTTTAGATATTTTTAGATCTGGTTCCTTGCTTTCATCATTTGCTTTAAAAGTGTTGAATCCAAGACCAGTCTTATCATAGAATGGTTTTTGATAAGATATTTGTTCATCAATCTTCTCACTAGTTGAATATAGCCTTTCAAGTTGTTGTTTGGATTGAGTCAGTTCACCTTTCACAATCTTATTGTATTTCTCAAGTTCATCATACTGCAAATTGACTTTCTCAAGTTCAGATGTTACTATACCAAGTTTAGATTTCAGTCCTTCATTTTCAGTCTTTAGACTTTCATTCTCAGATTTCAGATTTACTTCATTTTTGCCATTTCCATCTTTCAAACTAAGCTTTAGATTTGCTATCTTTAGTTCATGCTTAAGGATCTCATTTTTTTTTTCCAAATTGTCATCACAATCTTCAATAAGAACTTCAGATTCCTTTTCAGATCTCAGATCTTTCAATTTATTTTTTAGTTTCTCAATGAGGATCTTTGCATCATCATACTTTCTTTTCAAAGTATCTTTTTCAATAGTAAGCAAGTCAATCCGTTCAAGAGCTTCTTCAAGATTCTTCTGTAGTTGATCCATATCCATAGAGATCTTACTCAAGTTGCTAGGCTTTTCTTGAATGATTATTTTCTGAGTAACTAAGCTTTGATACCAATTTTTAGAAATAGGGAATACTAAGAGGGGGGGGGGGTGAATAAGTATTCTACAAACTTTATCTTTTGCCCAATTATGGATATAACAGATTATCTTTATACATGCATAACATAAGAAGCTAAACAACATGCATAACAATAAAGAACTCATAACACATTATTTGTTCTTGAGGAAACCCTAGCCAAGGGAAAACCCCGGTGGGGATGGTACCCACAAAGATCCACTAATCAAAAGTATCTTGTTAAGGATGTTGACCCTGTCAGGAGTCTATTACAAACATATAGTGTATTAGTCCTGATTAAGGGACTATAGGTCTTGTTAGAAGCCTCAACCTTGTTAGGAGTTGCTAGTACAAAATGTGATTACCAGATGAGCCCACTGCCCAAACAAGTAATATACAGTATACATTGATTACAAAAATAGGTTAAGGTACATAACCTTATGTTACTTGGATCAATATCTCTTCGCTGCTCTTTTACTATCACTATTACATATGCTTCATATACTTCGCATCATATCACTTCACTATACATCAAAATGTTCACTATTTATCCTACTTTACAATTACAATTACATTTATACCAATAGCTTTATCCAAGAGTTAAAATCTAGGATTTCATCCCTTTATATTGTTAAGTCATCATTTTGATAAACAAAATAATCCCTTAACTCTTTACTAGTTCTATCTTCATACTCTGTCCTGTCAGCTTCACACTGTCTTCAGTAAAACTGTCATAACTTATTCCGTACATGCCATACTGACTTGCGCTCTGAGATGAGTGATCAATAGACAACATAGAGTCTATGTTCAAGTGCGCAAGCACTGAACTTACTCTAGTCAATGGTGCAAACAAAAATTGTGTCTAGGTTCACTGCCAAAAATACTGTCTCACACTTAGACAAATTTGCAATGCGCTCTTTCATACTTTCTCTCTGACCTATGTGATCTTCATGTGGATCATATGTTTCCATAATGACAACATCTATGCAATCAACTCAGCCAAATTTCCAACAAAGTGTTCTCGCTATGATCTACCCGTGTAAACGTTCTTAAATATCAAACTTCACGGTAGCATTCATAGGACTTTATTGCTTTGATATCACAATTGCTTGTCTTGGCAAAGTTGCTTTTTCCTTTGTGCAAGTGTTTTATGACATGTTTGATCACCTACTATTTGCAAACTTGTCTAATTACTGCTAGTGCTGTGCTTGAAATTGAAAAATCCAACCTTTAGATTAAAACTTTGACCAAATTGCCCTTAAAACTGAGATTTTTAACATTCACTGGTCAAGAGTCATACAATTCTGAAACTTTACTGCACACTATTCTGAGATTTATCATGTGATAGTTCGTTATTGCAAAACTATCACACTGCTTGCCTAGAAAGTATCACACAGGCTGCCTGGAAACTATCGCACTGCTTCCTGTGAAATATCACCTAGTCAGAAACTATTGTACTGTTTTCCTGGAAACTGTCGCATAGAGTCTTTTTGTTGTCTATCTAGTTTATGCAATTTTTAGTCTTTCCTTAGTCGACCAGATTTTAGTAGGTGACTTACTCTACTGTTAGAAATCTATTTGTACCTTGGGTTCCTATTTTTAGACCCCTTGAATTAGTGTTCTCTTATTTTACAAAGTAGTCTTTCTTGGCATCAATAAGTTAGGAATCATCCTTGTTGAAAAAGTACACCTTGAGATTCTTTAGTAACACACTTGGAGAGTTTCAGTACTCTTTTGTCCAAATTCACTTCCATAAAAATTCAATTTCAATTTCAAATATATTTGGTTAAATCCATCCTCCTAGTCCATATGTGTTAGGATACTCATCCTTTTATTATACGCCTCTGTGGCAGTGTTGATTTACACCTTTTGCGGCTTTCTATCTCACCATCTCTTTTTTGGATAATTGAACACTTTTACTATCCTAGTTTGGTATTGATGTTTCGTAAGGTCATCTTATCACCAAGGGTCTTTTTATTTCATGTTGGTTACGACAAGGTACCAAGTTAGTGAAGGAAAATGACCTCAAGTTGTCTTTGTTCAGTTACCCTTAGTCCAAACTTGTCAAAAGCGAAAGGGAAAGAAACTCATCTTTGATCAATCACCTAGGAGTGAGTCTAAAGCTTGGTTTGACCCAAAGAGAAATCCTAGTGAGTTGAGTACCTCTTTATCACCTTCTCAATTAGATATGGACATGAGCTACACCACGACTAGAAAGGAGAGAGAAGTGATGGATCAAAATCTTGATGGTATTTTCCAAAGACATAGGGATAACATGATATTTGGTGATGACAATCAACCTGAATCACCTCCTATTAACTCAAGATATTTAGATGCCCATCAAAGAGCTAAAAGACATTATGGGCAAGCTCACCAAGATGCACGGTCACAACATGAAGACCAAAACAATGAATCTGGTGATGCTCATGTAAATGAAACATTTACTAATGACTTGTTTAAACATTCAAGACCCAACTCTCTACTCAAAACAACCTCAAGATATTCAAATGAAAGGCTTAAAAGAATTGAGCATGAAAAGAATGCCTTTTTGGATGAACAAGCCGCTAAAGAAGAAATGTTTAGACACCTAGCGATAGAACAACAAGTCTTGTTAGAGTTGAAAAGAAAAGCATTCCAAGAGGAACAAGATATGCTTTTAGCCCAACAACTCAATGACCAATTCAACAATAGGGGTTCCGACAGTGGAGACAAATCTCCACCATCTACTCCCTCAAGAACCCCAATAAGTAGAAGGTGGTCAAGGACCCCTTCAAGATCTCCTAGTCCTAGAGGAAGGAGGATTTCACAACATAGGAGATGAACACCTCCCAGGAACTCGAGACAACCCTCCCAATGAGCTCATCATGGCTCTCAACATGGAGGAAGTAGTGCAAGTTTTGATGATCAAGATTTTATGAGAATGCAACAAGAGCCACTATTCCAACAATATGTGGAGAAGTATCTTGATCAAAACAAGGATAGGTTCCTATAGAGCTTGATTAACAAGGGTGCCAGAGTCCCTTACAACTTTGATGTGGATAGAAGAATCAAGAAAAAAGGACCCTCTCAAGAAGAGGAGATCAAGAAACTAAAGTGTATGATGGAAAAAGGGTTGGCACCTAAAAGTTCCTTTTCACTTGATGCTATTTGTCCCAATCCTTTCGACATAAGTGTGAGTATGATGAATTTTCCTAGGAAAGTTAAAATCCCCTAGTATGACAAGTATGACAGCAATGGTGACCCACATGATCATGTGCGTCAATTCTACATCATGAGTTTTGAGTTTCACCAAGATGACTCCTATGTCATGAGATTATTTCCAAGGAGCCTCAAGGGCCCAGTCATGCAGTGGTTATTTTCAAGGAACTTGTCCACAGATTTGTTCAACATTTTGCATACAACTTGTCAAGATCAGTCACTATGTTAGACTTGTGCAATTGGAAGTAGAACCAAGGGGAATTCTTTGTTACCTTTTTACAAAGGTGGTTGTGCTCTCACTATTCTAGGACTATTCCTGAGCATGAAAGGATTAATATCATTGTTAGCAATTTGGTGCTTGAAATGGGGTATGAGGTTTGGAAGATGGTCTTTGACTCCTTTGAAACTATGGTTGAAACCGCATGTCAAATTGAGGATGTCTTGAAGGAGCAAGGCATTTTGACCAAACATAGCAATAACAATAATGGTCAGAATACTAACAATGCTAATAAGGACAAAGGCAAACACTCGCACCGGAAAAGGAATAAGCAAGTAGTCAATGATGGAGTTGTGGAATCTTCCCAACCCAAGGATCAAGGAGTCCTCCATTTGTCTAGTGAAGTCCAAGCTATGAAGCTCAACACATCCTCCAACCAACAAGAGCATAAACCAAAGTACCAGGATAAGCCTAAAAAGGAGAGGCAAAAATTTTCTAAATTGGGTGACTCCTATGAGGATGTTTTCAAGATGCTTATTGCCAATAACCTTGCACAACTACAAGATCCAAAAAATTTCCACATACCTGACGTTAAGCCACATTGGTGGAATGAAAAAGATTTCTGTAAATTCCACAATGACATTGGACATGACATCAAGCATTTCTGGAAACTTAAACACCTTATTCAGGATCTTACTGAAAGTGGCAAACTTCAGATTGATGGGTTGAATACCAATGCAGACCATAAGGCATTCAAAGAGCCTTTGCCCAAATATGAAAAGGGGGAAACCTCTAAACCCAAGAGTGGCAAGGCTGAAATCAACTATACCTACACAAGTGCAAAAAATGTGGTCAATATGCTTGAGATTGTCGAGGAAAGTGTCAACATGATGAGAGACAAAGATCCTTATGGTTATGATGTGGGCTCTCCTCCTATATTTGATGAAGAACCTATGGTGGTGCTTAGGGGTCCTCACTCTCAAAGGTCATCCCACACTCTCAACGCTATCACTAGAAGCCAAAGTCAAGGTCCTATGGTGATTAGAGGTCCTAGTTCCAACCAGTCCATCAAACCCCAAAAAGTGACATCTAAGAATGTCACCACCAAATCAAAAGTCAACCTTGAAATGAGCTATAATCTTGTTGAACAGTTACAAAGAATGCCAACTCAAATCTCAATCTTTGAACTCTTGGAATTTTCTCCAAGACATAAGCGTATCCTTGAGGATGCTTTGCGTGTAGCCAATTTTCCTAAAAACATAGATGTTGACCAATTCCAGAACATGGTTAACCACCTTTCCAGCCCTCATTACCTAACATTCTAAGAAGAAGATGACAAAGCTCTGAGCCATCCACATAATCTTTCCCTTCATATCAAAGTCATGATTCACAAGACCCGTGTCAGGCATGTGTTGATTGATGGGGGTGCTAGGCTCAACATTTGTTCTTTGAGTCTGTTGAAGATACTGGGTTATTTTGAGCAAGTTATTGATACCCGAAAGAAAATTACTATTAAAGCCTATGATGAAGTAGAGAGAAGTTTTGAAGGGTTGGCCATCCTTCCTGTCAGGATTGGCCCTGTTGAAAAGGACATTTTATTCCAAATTGTTGACGCTAGTCCTCTAGCATGTAATATCCTACTTGGTAGACCATGGATCCATGACATGCAAGCGGTGCCATCCACCTACCACCAATGTGTTAAGTAGTAAAAGTTTGTATACCCGAGGATAGCACATTATTTGTAAATGCAATTTCAGTGGAGACTCATGTTCCTCTCAACAGAGAAGAAAAGGATTTTGATGCAACTCTAGCTCAATGCAAGAATCAGTTCAAGTTCATAGACCTTGGTATGGGGGGTATCAAGTTGACTCCTTTACTAAACTACCAGTCTCACCTAGATCCTATGGAAAACCCTCACAAGAGACACGTCCTTCATCTTCAGCCATGAATCTATTTGGTACATTTGTAGAGTCCTCAGTGCCCATACAAGATGAAAAAGAAGAGGTGGCTGTTAGAGATTGGATTTACAAAGAGGAAAAATATAAGCATAATGAAAATTTCTCTCCATCTCCTAAGGCTTATGGGAGAGGATACACTTTGGTCAAAAATATGGGTTACCCAGGTCATGGTCCTCTTAGTCATAGATTAGATGCTAAGGTTGAACCACTCAATCATGCTCTTTTTGGACGCGGGTCTAAGAAGACGGTTGGCCTAGGTTTTGAAAGTCATGACAAGAAAACTACTCCTATCCTTGTTACGATGGATAGTGATGATGAATTAAGCTACATACCCAATTTTCAAAATCAACAAGATAGGTGTGAAGATTGGGTCCCTTCCACCACTCTCCTTTGGGGAGATTCAGATACTCCAGTTGCCAATCCAGCAATTTCAGACCTAGAACAAGAAGAGTTCATTATTGAAGACCATGATGAGAATCCTATTCAAGAACATCAATACACAAATGGAATTCAAGAAGGTGTTACCCTTGGTGACATTGGGTCTTCCACATCTAGATGTCATAAATATGCTTGGTGTAAACATCCCAACTGAGATTCAGATACAGACTCACATGAGTATGAGTGGGAATCTCTCTCTGATTCTTCTACAGTTGACTTTGACATTGATGTTGTTCATACATATGGTTCCCAACCTGAGGTAGCTAACAAGTCTAGTGTAGGATTAGAGGATTGGAATCCATGAGTCTCTTTAGTGGATGATACTTTGCTTCATAGGATAAGTCTTGATTTGGGTACCTTAGAGGAATATTTGACAAACCCTAACTTTGTAATCACCAGAGATGATACCATTTGCATACACAACATTGAACCCATCATTGACCTACCCCTTGCTAATCCCCACTTAATTGATTGGCCTCAACGCTATCAAGAGCCTCAGCTCTTAACCTTCCAGAATGACTATGAGATAGCATGTTACCTAAATGCCCTTGAGCCCATAGTCTCTTCCACCAACAAACCAACTACAAGCGTAACAGACCTAGATATCAAGTACCTTAGTCACAAAATGAAAAAAAAAGAAAAAAAGAAAAAGAGTTCTGATGGCAAAAACCACTGTGTGGTGGTGTCAGAACCTAAAAAAGTAAAAATAAAGGACATATCTGAGGGTGAAAACCTCTTTGAGGCACGTAAGGATGAGGTACTTGATCATCTCCCAAGTTACTTTCAGGACAGATCTTCAGTGCTTGTTGAGCCTACACATCCAGTTAATTTGAATATAGAAGAGGCTCCACAAATAGTGCATTTAGCTCAGTCTCTATCAATACAAGAAAAAGAATCATATACCAAGTTCCTATAGACCAAGAAGATTAATTTTTCTTGGACTTACTCAGACATGCCAGGGTTGGACACTAATCCCATTATGCATCACTTGTCTATAGCTCTAGGTATCAAAATAGTAAAAAAAAAATTGAGGAAAATGCATCCTCACATAGCTCTTCTTGTCAAAGCTGAATTAGAAAAACTCCTTAGTGCAGGATTTATAAGAGCCATTGATTATGCTGAATGGATATCCAATATTGTACCAATTTCAAAACATGACAAGTCCATTCGCGTCTACATAGATTTTAGGGATCTTAATAAAGCATACCCAAAGAATGATTTTCCACTTCCAAACATAGACATGATAGTGGACATGACCGCAGGTTATGAGATCTATTCATTGATGGACACTTTTTCTGGGTATAATCAAATCAAAATAGCTCCTGAAGACCAGGAAAAGACTGCATTCACTTGTGCATGGGGAACCTATTGCTGGAACTTCATGCCATTTGGATTAAAAAATGCAAGAGCTACTTATCAAAGAGCTATGACAACTATCTTCCATGACATGATGCATAAGAATATGGAAGATTATGTGGATGACACCTTGGCAAAATCTAAAAAGAGGGATACACACCTAGGAGATCTAGAAGTCATTTTAGATCACATGGAGTAGTTTCAATTGAGATTAAATCCAAAAAAGTGCACATTTGGAGTCACCTCTGGAAAAATCCTAGGATTTATCATTTCAGCCAAAGGAATAGAGGTGAACCCAGAGAAAGTTCAAGCAATATTGGATATGCCGCCTCCCAAAAACATTAGCCAAATGAGGAGTCTTCAAGGACGCCTTCAATCAATTAGGAGGTTTATTTCACAACTGGCTGATAGAGCTCAACCCTTTAATAAGACATTGCACAAAGGGTTTAAATGTGTCTGGAATGAGGATTTTCAGCAAAGCATGGACCAAATCAAATAGTACTTGGCCAATCCTCCAATCTTAATGCCTCCTATCCTAGGAAAACCACTCATATTGTATTTTCAACAAAAAAATCTTCCCTGGGGGCATTGTTGGCTCAACTTAATGACACTAGCAAAGAAAGAGCTATATATTACATCATTCATACTCTTGTGTCATATGAGGTTAATTACACTAGTATTGAAAAATCTTGCCCTGCGGTGGTGTTTGCTTCCCAAAAGTTGCGACATTACATGCTTGCACATACAATACACCTCATTGTGAAGATTGATCCTCTCAAATATTTTCTTGGTAAGGTTGCTCTCATAGGTAGACTTGCTAAGTGGATGATGGTCTTATCAAAATTTGACATAGAGTATGTTGAGCGTAAGGCTATAAAAGGACAAGCCATTGCAGACCAATTGTCTGATTTCCCAATTTGAGATAAAGCGCCAATTCAAGTTGAATTTCTAGATGAGCACATAATGTACATGACTGCAAGAACATGGAAGATGTTATTTGATGGCTCTTTCATGAAAAATGGTTCAAGAGAAGGAGTGTTATTTGTTTCTCCTCATGGGTACACCATTCCTAAGTCCTACAAACTATTATTCCCATGTACAAATAACATTGTTGAGTATGAGGCATTGACAAATGGACTAAAAATGACAATTAAATGGAGAATCACAGAGCTGCACATTTATGGGGATTCACAATTGATAGTCAACCAAGTTAATGAAGAATACCAAACAAAAGATGAAAAAATGGTTCCCTACAAGAAAATGGTTGATTCATTGTGACGATATTTCACCTTTGTTACATTTCAACAAATCCCTAGAGAAGAGAATAAAGAAGATGATGCTATGGCTACATTGGCTTCATTTCTTCAGTTAGAACATCATGAGTCCATATTCAAATTCCTGGTGGAAGAGCTACGCTACCCTATCTATGACTCCCAAGATAGCCAAGTTGTTTGTACCCTTGTTGGCCATGAGTCATCCTGCTATGGTGCCATTTACTCATACCTTTGTGATGGAATTATCCCTGAAACCTTCAACCGTTCTGAATGAAGAAACCTCACCCAAAATGCCTCTCACCACACCCTTATCTTTGGTGATCTGTATAGGAGGGGTTTAGATGGGACACTTCTTAGGTGCTTAGAAAAGGATGAATCTGACCAAGCGTTAGCTGACATTCACAAGGCCATTTGTGGAGGACATTCCAATGGTCTTGCCATGGCTCGAAGGTTACTTAGGGTGGGGTACTATTAGCCTACCATACAGACAGATGTAGTAGATTTTGCTAAATCATGTGAAAAGTGTCAAAAACACAGTAACCTGATACATGCTCCAGGTAGGGAGCTTATTCCTTCTATTTCTCATTGGCCATTTCAGTGCTGGGCCTTTGACCTTGTTGGGCAGATTCATCCCAACTCATTAGGTGGACACAAATTCATTATCACTGCTACTGATTACTTTACCAAATGGGTAGAATCTGTCCCACTTTCTGTTGCCTCAGGCAAGGTAGTTTCTTTGTTTATTTTGAACCATATCATCTGTCGGTATGGATTTCCTTTTGAAATAATCATTGAAAATGGAGGTTAGTTTAAAAACAAGGACCTTAAAAATCTCTACAAAAAGTTCAAGATAAAATAGCATTGGTCCTCCATTTACTTCCCGCAAGGAAATGGACAAGCAAAGGCTTCGAATAAGACCATTCTCAAAATTCTCCATAGAATAGTTAACAAGAATGGTAGAGATTGGCATCTACAGATAAATCTGGCCTTGTGGGTCTATAGAATGAGTATTCATACTCCAATAGGGGCTACTTATTTTTCCCTCACTTATGGTGCTGAAGTAGTGTTACCTTTAGAGGTGGAGATTCCTTCACTTAGAGTTTCCCTTAAAGGTCTAGTGACAGATGAAGACTACCGCACCATGAGGCTCCAAGAACTAGAACTTCTCGATGAAAAGTGTAAAGCATCATTTGTTCACATGAGGGTTTACCAAAAGTGTATGTCCAAAGCATTCAATAATAAGGTTCACCCTAGATAATTTCAAGTGGGAGATCTTATTTTATGAGAAAACCCTAAGAACCAACAACATAGAGAGCAAAAGGGGAAATTCAAACCTAATTGGCTTGGACCATACATCATTACTACTACTTTTGGGATAGGTGCTTATTTACTATCTAATCCAGAGGGAGAGCAACTCCCTGATCCTATCAATGTCTTGCACCTGAAGAAGTTCTATCCATGATGCCTGTTCTGTCTGGGGGCATCCCTTGTACATATTTATTAATCCTCAAAAAATTTCAAAAAAATATATATATGATGCTGAAAAAATCCTAAAAAGCATATAAAGTCCTAAAAAATACAAAAAAATCAAAAAATGCAAAAAATTCAAAAAAATAGAAAAAGTGCCTTGGTGAAAACCTAGAAACAGGTGCCTTGGTAGCAAAAATACAAAAAAATTGAAAAAATCAACAATCTCCAAGTGTCAAAAACCTGGACACAGGTGCTACTTGAGGCCTTTGCACCCTTGTTTCTTAGCACTCGTCCTCAACACTGAGCCTTTCTCCATCATGCCTTGACCTTGTTGCCTTGGTTTGGAATTGGTCTTTGTCTTTGCCTAGGGGGCATAACTGTGTTAGCTTTGGTCTCTAGGATGTGTTGGTCTTTAGGACATCTTGCAAATGGTGTTTTTCAACACCACCCCAACTATGTTTTTCAACACTACCCTAGCATCAAGTGTTTCTCAACACTTATCAGATATCTTACCCGCAGTCTAGCATGATATGATATTTTCCACTGGTAGATGTGATACTCAAAGTTTGACTCTATGACCTACACACACACACTTAAACACTTGACTCACTAAGACTTGTTTGACTTTATTTCTTTGTGTGTTGTCTATGATGATTTCTTTGATGAGTGTTCTCTCCCTAATAGTTTTTGATGATGCCGAGCTAGAAGACTAGGGGCATGTGGACATGTTTTATTGCTTTTTCTGCTTGTGGGTATATTTTGTTGGTCCTAACTGTCATTAGCATTTATGCTTGTTCCACTTGACATTAGTGTCTACATGGTATTATCCTTGACTATTTTTCACAAGTGCATACTTATAGTCATCTTGACTTTCCTTGTGTCTCGATGTGAGTATAATCTTGTCATATTAAACTTAGGAAATCTCACTATACTAGTCATCTTGACTTATATGTCTTTGATGCTTAGGTGGGATTTCCACATATCTATCTGATATAGATCATATTCAAATTCACATAGTTATACTAGTGTGTATTGTATGATCTTGCAATGCTACCAATAACGCTCGATGATGAATATTAGAGTCTAAAAGCTTTGTGACCTTGCAAGTAAACCACTTTCATAGTAGCTTGCATTTCTAGGTTCATGTTAGATTAGTTTTGCATCTTGCATATGGAGAGAGCTCTCCTTCATCTTTCATGGACTTGTCGGTCAACTGCGCTCACCTTTCATTTTTTATCAATCATGTCTTTCACTCCTTATCTTTCACATCACATCCTTTTCCTATCATCACAAGGGGTTAATCTTATCATCATATCTTTATCAAAGAGATCATTTTTTAAAAATATGAGTCTATATCATAAACATGAGAACTAAACATACATCTAAGAGAGAGATTATACATGAGCATATATATCATACATTTTGAGAAATATCACAAGATAATATAAAATTGAAACATCCATCACAAGTGGGACAAGTACACAAGATATATCACAAATCTAGTAAATCTCATATATATAAATGTCATGATACAAATACAATGTGGGATCCAAAATCTGGATAATGTCCCAGGATATGTCTCTATACATCTATCATCCTAAACCTAAGTTTGACTCTTCCCATCATGAGGTGGTCGTGGTGGTGGAGGTGGTGCCGCCGCCCTGTCAGGTACCATGCCTGACATGCCTGCCCTCTGAGAGTAGAGTGGCACTCTCTGTCCCTCCAGTACAACCTGTATGTAGAGTCCATGATAATAAGAAGCTCATGGTGCTCTCACCGGATCTTTGCTACATCGGCCTATGTTGCCCTCTCCTGCCAATCTATCTTGGCTCGCAGATCAGTCAGCTACTGGTCTCTCACAGCTATAGTAATCTGCAACTGCTACATCTCTATCTCCAAAACTTGGATCCTCACCCTGAGATCCTCTCCTCCTCCCCCTGCAGACTGATCCCGCCCAGTGTCCACCTATCGGTGAGATGGTCTCACCGTGTCATCCCTCTCATCCTTAGAACCCTGTCTCCATGACCATTTTCAGCCACTTGATCTAGATCCCTGTCCTATCTCCCTGACTCTCCCTCCACCTCCTCTGTCCCCTCCATCTCCATCATCTCCATCATCACCCTATGCTGCTGGCTGTGCATCAAGTACAATAAACTAAGGGAATGGAAACCTCCACCGCTCTACCCTATAAGCCGCATCCACACCTGCATCTGCCATATCTGGGAGATAGTCCCATGGCTCCCTACATATATTCACAGTATCCTATACTGCCTGCTGGTAGTCTAGCATCAGTAGCCATCTCTGTCCCTCCTCATCTCTAACCTAAGCATAGGTGGTGGTCTCTGTGGGAACCCTCTATTGTCACCCAAACTGTCTCCAGACCCGAGTGATCACGAAGTGCTCTACTATCTCAAAGTACCGACCTACTAGTCGCCAGCTACATAACATGTAACCTAGCTCGTGCTCCTGATCACCCCACTACTCACAAGCCCTGTATGGTCTCCACTAAAATGATGTGAGCTCATCCAGTAGTCTCCTATAATATGTCACATCCCCGCTATGTGGCTATGACAGGAATCCTGTGTATCTATAGATATAGGGCATCTCCACTCCCTCGGCACCACATGTGGGTGCACAATGATGATGTGCTCCCATGCCCATACCTGTGCTAAGATAGCACTGCATTCCCAAGTCCTGCTCTCCCTGTAAACAATCTCGTGGAGCTCATGGTACATGTCAGCTAGGATGGCTGGGCCCCATGCCATTCATTGTCGGTGTGCTATGAGATCTGCAACCAACGTACCCCAACCTAGTGGGAACCCTCTCTGGCTCTTATTAGTAACCAAGGCATGTGCTACTATAGAGCACACTATACACGAAACTGAGAAATCCCTGCCGAACTCCTCCATCAGCCAATCCCAGCTGAGGTGTCTATCAACAAATGTGACATCCTGGAACATGTCCTACATGATCTACCATCCCTCAGTCGGATTCTGATCGTAGTATACTTGTGCCAATAAACAATCATGTCAGTTTCTATCATATGGAAACTTTACATCTATGAATATCTATAAACATGATTATACTCACTGGATCTCCATGGCTAGGCACTCAAAGGATCCAATAGACATCCTCCAAGGTAATCGTAGCCTCTCCAGTTGGCAAGTGAAAGGTGTTGTGCTCACTATGCCACCTCTCAGCTAGTGCTATCAATAACCCATGATCTACTTGAATATGGGGCATCTGTAGCAAGTACCTGAAGCCCATCTCCCCCAAGTTTTCTCATCCCAAATCATCAAGATCTTGGACACACCGTAACCCAGTCACTCTCGGCGCTCTAATGAGCACCGCTGAAAAGTTCTTCTGCAAGCGATAACCCCAAACCAGATGTCAAAACATATCATGATGGATGTATAAAATTAGTACAAAACATCTTAAAAGAAAACATTGTCTGGACCCATGTCATTTTTCTCAAAATTTAAAACCTGCGATATTTCCTATTTAACTAGTGCGATACTATTTTCTAATAAAATATCATGCGATATTTTCTTCAGTACCAGTGCGATAATATCTTTGAATGTGATATTTCACATAGTATCACATGATGTTTCATCTGATATCATGCGATATTGGATCAAACATTGGTGCGATACTATTTTTACCCACGAACTATCATACGACAAATATTATCCAAGGGTGCGATACTTAATAACTATCGTATGACATTTCAAACGAGTAAAATTTGATATTTTAAAATCATTAAAAACATGTTTTAAAATGCAATAAATGCTCATTAATGACTCAAAAGGGCAAGTTTTTTTGAAAACATATTGGGGCACCATACTGAGGAGGTCGGTTGTGCAACCAGGCGTGCTCGAATCGATGCCTGTGAACTGAAATCACTGCTTGCTGGGCCATTTTCTCTCTATGAGCTCTCAAAATTCTTAAATCGCAATAAGACAAATGATTTTGAAAATGACCTTTTTCCCCCCTTTGATAGCATTTTGACTTTTTGACCAATTTTCAAAACATCTTAGAATTTTGCAAAAATTAGACCCTTGGTTAATTTCGACATCTTGGATCTATTTTTGGGATCGAAATCAAAATCCAAGTTCATCTTGATAATCAAAATCGCATTTCAAATTTTCACCCTCTTCTGCGCAGTTGGGTGACCATTTGAGGCCTGATCCTTTGATCTTTGTTGGGACATCTACATTTCTTCATCCCCATCTCTTTCAATCTCCTATTCTTTCATTCATTTTCATTCACTTCATCTCTCTAAGGTTTGGCTTCATTTTTATCCTATATCTTTCTCAGTCAAACCTAGTCAAACTATGGAATATCTTCACTGTTTGATGGTTATCCTATCATCTTTCACCTTCGATTATGATTTCTAGTGACTTGATCAACTTTATCAATTTACTATTTCTCCTCTACCTGATTTCGATTTCAATTCCGAGGGGGTAGTACCTATCAGCTTCAATCTTTGATTCAGCTTATTAATTGAACCTTGAGATTCTTATCTCTTATTTGAGACTTGACAATTTCCTATTTATAGGTGTGTTGGTCTTGTCTTTCAGCTTATCTTTGTTAGCTTATGCTTATCTTTGTCCTGATGTGCTCATTCATCGAACACACGTCTGGATTGTTTTGTGATCCCAAATCGATCTCACATTAGTCAAAGAGGGGCAAATTTATGCACCCTAAAATGGTCGCCTAGACTTTGGGCCCCCATTCAGCAATTTATCAAATCCCTGAATCAATATTTTCAAAAATCAACATTTTTCAATTATATCAATTTCCTTGATTAAATCCTATTTTTATCATTTATTTGATTATTCTATGGGCTAACCATTTTATCTTAAGTCTTTATTTATTTAAAAAGAATTTCATCCCCTTTTATTAAATAAAAAGCCCCCACTTTTCCTCTTATCCTAAGTTGCACCAATAAAGCATTATTCTTATTTTATAAAAAGAAGAAAAGGCCTTTTTGTCTCATATAGACACAGAAGTCAACTCTTATTTTCTCATTGGAGGATATTTGTGCACATGGATTTCTCCTCTTTCAAGCTCCACCCTTGATTAAATCTTTTGCCTCTTAATCTCCATGGTCCATTCCTTTTCAATTCCTTTAAAAGGAGAGCTCTTTTCTCAATTTAGGATCCCAACTTTGAATACTAATCTTATGCTACAGGACTTTGGAGCTTTTGGAGATCTTCATACATTTAGCTTCCATTCTTGCATTCTTAGCTTAAGCTTTCATGACATCTAGCTTAGTTTCCTTTATGCTTTAGATTAGCTCACATAGCTTAATTAGCAAGGCTTGTAACACTTTCCTTTCATAGCTTAGCTTGCATCTTCATTCTTAGCATAGTTGCATTGCATCTTCATTGTTGATTCTTGAGGATATTGGCATTCTTTCCCTTATCTCTTTCAATCTCCCATTGTGTGGTTTATTAGCAAGGTTGCATGCTTTAATAGCTCTAGCTGAGAGGACCATCAACATCCTTGTGACTCTATACCTAAGGAGCTCTAGGTTGCTTTCTCAAGGTTTCCCATTCATGGTTTCCCTTGGAAGTAATGACTTAGAGAAGTGCACAATCTAGTGTGTACACTATCCTCTATCCAAAACTTCCTCCCTAAACTACAACCAAAGATTACAATATAATATACAAGAGGATACCGAACAAGTCGGCCTTCAAATCCACCATCAATGGAAGGAACAACTAGATCTAGGTCTGCACACTTCCGAATGATAGATACCAACATTAAATCTATGACCATAATTAATTGCACGAGTCAACCTCAACAAGAAATTAAAATAAACACCTCGGTAAGCAAGGATAACTGAGCACTAAACAAGCATCACTAAGGGCCAGGGAATTAACCGAGTGCTAGAGAGATAACCGACCAACCCTAGTTAACAAAGGAAACCGAGCAACTACCTAACCAACTCAGTCAAAGTAGGAACCGAGCAACACATGAAAACACAAACATGTTTTTGGTGACACAGTATTCCCAAGGACTCGAGATGCTCCTGGATTAGACAGCTGGGGTTATTTGAAATAATTCTCCAAATCATGAAGCAAGTGCAATCCAAGCTGAATCTAACTCATATTGTGAAATCTAAGAACTATCTTCAATCGGTCTATTCTTCCACTTTACTAGATATTCCATATACTATTTTCCTCTTGTACTTTTTCCAATTCTTTGTTCCAAAATGTACTCAACTTCTTCTATATGTTTCTTATGATAATCATTCGATACTGTCATTTCTTCATCCACCTCATGGTACTCAAACAATCAACAATGTTGAAAATAGGTGATATATCCATATCATTAGGTAACTCAATCTCATAAGCATTTCCACTATCAAATTTATTCAAAGTCTTGCAAGGACCAAACTTCTTTATTTTCAGCTTCCCATATGTTCCAACAAGAAATTTGTCTTTCTTCAAATGAACCATTACTTCATCACCGACTGCAAAAGTCTTATGTCTTCTAGATCTATCAAGTTTGTCTTTGTATTTTTGATTATTTTTCTCCAACTTATGTTTCACATCTTCATGCAATGTTTTCATGTACTCAACAAACTTTACTCCTTCAGCACTTCTCTTTCCTTCATCAGCAATATCCCTCAAATTTGATATACCTCTTGGTTGTATACCATTTACAATCTGAAAAGGTGTTTTTCTAGTACTCCTATTCACTAAATTATTGTATTTAAACTCTGCTTGTGCCAACACAGAATCCCAATTACTCAACATGTCTCCAACTAAACATCTCAAAAGATTTCCCAAGCTTCTATTCACAACTTCTGTATGTCCATCAGTCTGTGGGTGAAATGTAGGACTATATTTCAACTCGGTGCCAAAATTTCTCCAAAGGGTCTTCAAAAAGTATCCAACAAACTTACTATCTCGGTCAGAGATGATACTCCTCGGTAATCCTTGCAATCTGATAATTTCCTTAAAGAAAATATCTGCTATATGTACTACATCTGATGTCTTTCTATAGGGTATAAAATGTTCCATTTTAGAAAATCTATCCACAACAACAAATATAGAATCATTACCTCTCATTGTCTTTGGTAAGCCAAGAACAAAATCCATACTGATATCAATCCAAGGTTTCTCAGGAATAGAAATCAGTGTATACAATCCAGTATTCTGACTTACTCCTTTTGCAACTTGACAAATTCCACAAATTTTCACAAATTTCTGAACATCCTTATACAACTGTGGCCAAAAGTATTTCTCCTTAAGAAAATTCAATGTTTTTTCAATACCAAAGTGTCCAACCAAACCACTACTATCACTAGTACAATTGGCACCTTTTTTCAATGAACAAATGGTCCTGTCACTATTTTCCTAGTCAAACTTTTGACATATCATTGTTCATGTAGAATGTTCTATGCCAATCTTGGTCGAAATTGACATCTGCAATTGGCAGGTTTATTCGTCAAACTTTCAACCATCGTCGGTCGAAATGTTTGGCCCGCCTGACCAAGAAGCCAAAATCATGACGCTAAATTTTGACCAAAATTAGTCAAAATTTAGACAAATGTTGGTCGAAATATTTGGCCTGTCTGACCAGGATGCCAAACCCATGACACTATATTTCGACACAGAATGGTTGATATTTAGACCAAACTTGGTGAGAGTTTTGACTAAGGTTAGTCAAAATTTCAACCAAATATGGAATGTTAAAACAAATACCTAATAAGCGATGTCCTTATTACTCATCGTCATACCACAAATCTCTCTCCTTAACCTCCGATAAGCAATTTTTCTATATTTAATTATCTCCAATTGTGACTTGTGATTGATAACGATCTATCGCTATAACATATGGTGAAACCTCTTCAAACCTTCCTTCTTTGTCGCTGTAGCATACAACGATCAACCCACCTTATCATTGATCACTGCAACACAATACTTCTTTTGATCACTGAAATCCTTATCGCCATTTCTATAGCGATCCAACCTTTTCATCTCTAGGACCACTAATTGCAAAAACCTATAGTGATGTAATGTTTTCATCGCCGGTCGCTGTAATAAAATCTTATCCCTTCAATCTTCGATGACACATTTCACCATAACATACAACAAAGGTTTCACATCCCACTTCCTTTCCCATCTCCATGACTTACACCGACAATGTCATCGCTGATCACCACAACCAGATCTGCAAGATCCTGCTCATCGATGATCACTATAGGTTATAATGATACACCATTCTTTATCATTCATCACCATATCGATAATAAGTTTTCTCCGTACAGTGATGAACCCAATCGCTATATGCTACATCGATACCATACCCAAGCTGACCTTACCGCCTTCACTGTAGCATACCCTGATATTTGATGTCTTATCACTATAGCTATAGCGATATGTGAAAAAATTATATATATCATGGAATTTCAAGAAAATCAAAGCCAAGATTCATGGATAGAGATTGCCATGTGATAAGTAAGCCCTAGGGATGCACCTTGAGACCTGTGTCCTCGATATAGATGACATATCATGATTTTCTCTGCAATAAAAAAGGGCGCACAGTAAGAGATTATTTTGATCACAACTATATAATAATTTTATGCTATAAAAAAAGTCTTTGAAATGAAAAACAACTCTTACATGAAAGTGTCGATATAATTAACTATAATCAAAGCAGTAATAGGTGGAAAATATTTGCAAAATACTGAGTTCCACTAGTGGCTCTAGTTGGGGACATTTACCCCTTATGGGTGCAGTGAGAATTCAGATATCTCTGGAAAAAGAAGACCCATTCTTAAAAGAAAACAACAAAAACAAAAAGTAAAAGGGGAGTTAGAGATACACCTAATTTCAATTCTGAAAGAAAAAACCCTTTAAATACTAAGCATGAGTGGACAATTCTTGATCATGTCCATTGATATCCTACAAATAGTAAGAGTCCTCACCATTCTTACCAGTGATGACATTTGGACTGAGCCATAAAGCTTCAAACTTTCCATGCTTTCCCTTGTCTTGATCCTTTGCATTTCATTTCAAAAGCCAATCTCCTTCTTGGAATTTTCTGCACTCTACCCTTTTGTCATGCAGTATTTTCACTTTCTTCTACTATCTTATATTTTGTTCATGAGCTGCTCTCCTATTCTCCTCTAGTTCAACCAGTGCATTCATCCTATCATTCAAAGGATCCAACTCTTTTTAATCTTCTTCATTTATAAATTTGTAAATTGGTAACAGATTATGCACTAACATTCTTTCTCTTTTTCCATATACTAATTCAAAAGGAGAGAAACCAGTAGACCTTTTACCTGTCACCCTATCCGCCCATACATCCATGTTCAACTTGGAGTCCCATGCCTTTTTATTTTTATCCAGAAGCCTTTTGATAATTTTAAGGATATTCTTGTTGCTAGACTTTGCCTGTCCATTCCCTTGTGGATGATAAGGGGTAGAATATGACACAGTAATACCATAAGCATATTGATTATCCATCCTATTTAAAGGAAATGATCAATTGTAGACAACTATAAGACACTATCATTATCGATACACAATCCATAAGATTAATCTGGTTAGCATTGAATAAAGCTACAACAATGACCATAAGAGATGACACCTCTTAATAATATGATCAATTATAATCAAGAATGTTGAATTGACTCATTGAAGTAAGTCAACAATTAATAATTATTAAGAAAGGATGTGATTACAACATAAAAAACGTATTCATCATAGAACTAATGCATCGTTTGGACTTGAATAAAGATTAACAAATTAATAATTAAGTATGGAAGGTATTGCAAAATATTATAACTCAATTCTATATAGTATGATGATATCAGAGTCATTTACACACACACACACACACATATACACACACACATGCTATTAAGGATTAGCATATCTGAATTAGATATGTATATATGCCATCACATGATCAAACTATGGAATTCATTCAATACTGTATCAAGTAAATGTTAAAGTCTGAAACTATGATTAAATATACAATGAAGTATTTATAATTATATATTGAGACCTTATTTAATCCTATATACTATTTGACTCAAAGAAGGAAGTTGTAATGTTATCAAGGAGGGGCTTGTGTAAATCCAAGTAATGGCTATCTATCCCAAAATAAGGTGGGGGTCAACGTCCCAATAGTTTGGGCTTGGACTCCAAACTCTTTCAACAAGTAATCTCCTAATGGACTGTCAATGTCCCCTATAAAAATATCTTTAATCATACTCTTATCTTGAATAAAACATGACATCTTTAATCTTGAAAATATCTTTAATCAGACTCTTATCTTGAATAAAATAGTACATGATAAAACATGACATCTTTTCTACCTTGTAGATTCCAGTTGGTAAGAGATGTGACATGTTATAGTTCCAAATGATAGTGGCAAGGTGCCTTTACTAGTGCAAGTCAATAAGACATGTTATACCATGCTTGACATAGCGCGTTTATCTAGATTAGTCAAAGGTACATAATTGCCAACATGTTATGGCATGTCACTACATTGAGATTCCATCACTAACATTGAAGACAAGGGAAAATGTGGTAAACAGAGAACATAAGGACAAATATATGGTACCTAAAAGGATAAAAACTCTGAAATGTGTGACAATCCTATTGGAGGCTGCATTGTTGGATAGGATAGTGCATAATTAGGAGTTTTTACAGTCAATGAGACAAGATGAAAAAGGTAGCAAATGACAATCTTTTACACTAAATAACAATTGCAAGTATTGAAAGGAGAATCTTCATGATGGCTCACATCAACCAAGAACACTAACCATTTGACAAATGAGATAGCACTTTGTGGATATTTTTTAACTATTTGATTAAATTTCAAAGGGAGTGAAATGCTACAGTCTATAACTTTGCACAAAGAATACCAAATATAACCAGTTAAGAGCTGCTATGAATAAATGTAGAGAAACTTTTCCTAAAACAAGTCCAAAGAAATTAAGAAGACAGTGAACTGCAACAACTTGAAATGCATGAGTCTAGAAGGTGAAGGAATATGAAAGACAAACTTAGAGACAAGTAACTAGAGGATAGTGAGAAAAATGACAGTATATGATAAAACATGACATCTTTTATTCTTTGAAGGCTCCATTTGGCAAGTGATGTGACACATTATAGTTCCAAATGATAGTGACATCATGCCTTTACTAGTCCAAGTCAAGAACACATGTTATGCCATGCTTGTCACAGTGAGTTTATCTACATTGGCTAAAGGTACATAACATCGATGATGTAATGATGTGCTTGCCTAAAGATGATAGTTATGAATGAAGAATAGAAGATAGGAACTGATTTAACACTTCACCTACTCAAAAACACAAACCAATGAAATAATCCAGATTAGGCCAAGAGAGGTTGACACATTCAATAAGAGAATACTTACACAAAATGAAGCTGAATCATGCCAGACAAGTTGACTATTGGCCCTTCTAGTTTGTTATTTGATAGTTGCCTAACAATGACAACTTCAAAATGCACTTATGAGCAAAGACCTAGAATGAATGGAATTGATTAAATAATGAAGGTATGTTAGTTTGACCTTCACTTGGTTTTGAGAATACTTTAATATTCTCTACTTAACAAGGCCAACCACGTGAAGGTGGAAGCTTATATGGCCTCACCCCCCTTCCCCTAACATCAATCTAAATTCCCCATTAACATCTAATTACACACTTCATTCATCCATTTATGAACTATAACATTCAATCAATACAATCACATAATATTCATTAATATGATATAACATTCATTAATACACAACACTAATCAAGAATTCATTAACACATAACAATATTCATTAACATGCCATATAATTCAATATTAATATGCAACATTCATAAATAATTAGTTAAAACAACGTTCTTTCATTATCCAACAAAGTTAATCAAACAAGTTTTTCAAAGAGCATTTTTAAGAAATTATTTCTTTTTTGGGTTTTTCTTGGATTTCTAAAAGTAAAGGTTGAGAGGAGAATCAATATCTTCCTCCTCTTGTGGTTGTGATCTCAAATTATGATGCTTCCTCATGTCTTGAGGAGCATGAGGCTGCTGCACTAAAGGGGGGTCTGTTGCAATAACAAGTAAAGTCGTTAAATTCTTATACTTTTTTTAATTGTTACATGTATTTCATTAACCAGTAGAACATAACATGCATTTTTATTCACCTGACAATGCCACATCATGTTAACATTTTGATCTGCCACCACCTCAACATTCTCAACATGCTCTAAAATATTCAAAAAAAGGTTACACAACCAATTACAATTAAAGATTTTAAATTCTATTAATAATTACGTAATTTATTTCCAATAGAAAATTAATACCTCCACCACTGTGATACACATCATGGCCTTTGTCATGCCTAGGTTCTATGATAGGATTTGAAGGCTACAATGAAATGTCATGCGCATTGTTATCATGAAATAGTCAATTTATGTTTGAAACTAACTATTCAATTTGATTTACTTTTCATTTGACCAATTTACCGATGTCTCATCTGGTGCACCAGATTATTCATTATGGATTTTAGATTCTTGGCGCAGGCGTGCAACCATGACTTTATAGACTTCCTTCAAGGCTATTCTTTTGTCTTCATCTGTGGGCTCTACATTGAATTCCATGCCCTGTATTTTTTGTTTAATATCGTCACTTTTGCATGTATGATTTGATTAAACAAAATTGTTTGCAACCTTATATATAAAAATTTGATATGAAATTCCAATGCTGCTACTTACAAGTCGAGAATGAAGTTTCATATAGCCACCAGAGCCAAGTTTGTGTTGGCCAACCTTTTTTAATCTTGCTTGTGTAGCTTTTGATGTGTCTTGCAATCTATGAAAAGTTTGAAACATGTTAGATTATAAATTTACAAAGATCACTAATTAGTGCATGATTACATTCTACTTAATACTATCACGACATACCTTCTTTTGTCATCTTCTAGTTGAATTCCACTACCCTTTAGCCTTTTCTCTTTTGCATCTTCCATTATTTCATTCCACTCCATTGATGGAATCATAGGAGGATGCTCGTACTTTGGGTTATCCTTTATGATGCAACAACATCTCAGGTCCTTGGCAATCCTCTGTCACCAAAAAGATTTTGAAGTTTGTCTATGTTGCTTGGTTCCTTCTTTGATCGAGTTGGCTTAGTAGTTGGTCGGTTTCCTTTGGTTACTGAGTTTGGTTGGTTATCTCCTAGGTGGTTGGTTGTTTCTCTGGTGCTCGATGATGCTTGTCTGTTGCTAGGTCATCCTTGCTTACCAAGTAGTTTATTTTGAGTTTCTATTGAGACCGACTTGTGCATTGATTATAGGTTACAGATTTAATATTGGTATCCATCATTGGGAAGTGTGTGGTCTTAGATCTGACTGTTCCTTCTGTTGATTGTTGATTTGAAGGCCAACTCAATTTTGTAGCCTCTTGTATAAGTATAGTCATTTGGTTAGAGTTTAGGGGGCAGTTTTGATAGAAGATAGAAGGTAAAAGATTAGAGAATATCGACAGATCCTCGCATGTTTGAGGACTTTTGGTAATTCATTGTAATATCTGGCCAAAATCAGGAATTCCTTACAGCCTGACATGTATGAATCAATTTGAATGATAATATATGAATGATCCTGATTTATCTCTCTCATTGTGCTGTTGTTGCTTCCGCATGTTTTTGAGCAAGGTGGGTTAGGTAGGGTGTGCCATTGTTTTGGCCCACCTCCTCCTCTCTCTTTATGTCAGGTGGTATCAGAGCAAGGTGAGATCTGGATTTAGGTCTGCAAATCTAGGTTTGTAGGTTCCTTTTTGCAAAGCCCTAGTTGAATTGTTGTGGGGTGGTAGATTGCGATCCGATCTGCAATTGCAGAGGGTTTTCAAGATGGTTTGTGGGAGGTGAGAAGAGAATCCAGGATTGGTAGGCATGTTGAGACAACTTGCTACTAGATTAGAATCTGTTGAAACATCCCAGAGAAGAGGTAGACATCTTGAAGATGTTAGTGATGATGAAATTGAAGTGGAACAAGGTGATGCGGAACCTGCACTTGTGATGGATCAGGGTGAGGAAAGATTCTTGAAGGCTTTGAGAAGTTTGAAGTTGACACCACATTTCAACCCTCCTAAATATAGTGGGAAATTGGATTCTGATGAATTGATAGACTAGATCACTGAGATGGAAAAGTATTTTGAGTATGAAAATATATCTGAGGAAAAGAAGGTGAAAATTGTAGGCACAAAGTTGAAAGGTCATGCATCCTTGTGGTGGGTGCATTTGCAATTGGATCAGAAAAAGAAAGTCAAAGACAAAATCAATGTATGGAATAAAATGGTGAATAAAATGAAAGGAAAGTTCTTACCTTGTGATTATCAGATTAACCTAGTTAGGCGAATGCAAAGTCTAAGGTAGAAAGATAGCTCGGTAAAAGAGTATACAGAGGAATTCTATAGATTAGATATCAGATCTAGACATGATGAGGATGATGTGGAAATAATTGCTAGATACTTGAATGGTTTGAGAGTTTCCATCCAAGAAGAAATCAATTTAGTCAAATTGAAGATCATTTAAGAGGCTTATTAATTTACATTGAAAGCTGAGGAGAAATTGAAAAAGAGACATGAGCAGAGACAAAGAGGTTGAGGTGGTAGATTCCCTAGAGGAAGAGGTAGATCTAATGGTGAAAGTGGTAGATATGAACTAGAAAAGACAAATTTGGATAAAGGCAAGACCGAGTGGAAAGGTGAAAGTTCATCTAGAGGCAGAGGCAGTAACTACAGAGGTGGTTATAGCAGAGGGAATTTTCAAAGAACTTGTTACAATTGTGAAGAAGGACTTAGATCTTTTGAATGTACACATGCTAGTAAGAAGGTTGGTAGCAGTAGAAATTCTTTGGTGCAAGAAGAGTCACCGAATGAACCTAAGAAGGAAAATAACTTGATGGTGAGAAGAGCCCTATGGAATGAAGGTAAAAAGGAAGATCTGGTAAGGAAAAGTTTGTTCAAGACCAAATGTAGAGTTTCTAACGAAGTTTGGAAGGTAATCATTGACAGTGGTAGCTGAGAGAATCTGGCATCTGAAGAGATGGTCACAAAGTTGTAGTTGAAAAGGTTGGAACATCCGAAGCCCTATCAGATTTCATTGGTCAATGATGAGCATACACTCCTAGTAAGTGAATAATGTTATGTGAATTTGAAAATTGGAAAGTACTGTGATGAGGTGTTGTGTGATATCATGCCTATGGATTGTTGTCATATTTTTTTGGGTAGACCTTGGCAAGATGATAGACATGCTATATATGATGGGAGATTGCATAAGTATACTATTGTGGCTGATAGAAGAAAACAAATCTTGTTACCCTTGATGGAAGAACTTGTTAGTAATGTTTGCACATCTATGAAAGTTTGTTTGATGGAAGGAATAAATTTTTTTAAGGATTGGAAGAAGAATGATGTATTTTGCTGTGATTCCTAACAAACCAAGTAAGAAAATAGAGGATAGTGTTCCTAAGGAGATTGATAAATTACTCACCGAGTACAGTGATATCATTTTTGATAATGTACTTGATGGTTTGCCACTGAAAAGAAGCATTGATCATTGTATGGATCTAATCCCTGGAGCAAGTTCACCGAATAAGGCACCTCATCAGTTAACACCTACCGAGATTCAAGAATTGAACTGACAGATTCAAGAGTTGCTGGAGAATGGTTTGATCAGAGAAATTTTGAGTCCTTGTGTAGTACCTGTGGTATTGGCACCTAAGAAGAATGGAGAATGGCGAATGTCAACTGATTCTAGAGAAATCAATAAGATAATAGTGAAGAATAGGTTTCCTATACTGAGAATGGATGACATAACAGACATTTTGACTGAAGAAAAGTATTTTACCAAGATTGATTTGAAAAGTGGGTATCATCAGATCAGAATTAGAGAAGGTGATAAATGGAAGACTGCTTTCAAGACAAAAGAGGGTTTGTATGAGTGGTTGGTTATGCCTTTTGGTTTAACTAATGCACCGAGTACTTTGATGAGGTTGATGAATGAATTTTTGAAGAAATTCTTGGGTAAGTTTGTGATTGTATATCTTGATGATATTTTGATATTCAATAAGACCAAAGAAGAACATTTGTTGCATGTTAGACAAGTCTTGCAAAGATTGAAAGAAGAAAAGTTGCTAATAAATTTGAAAAAGTGTTCATTCATGAAAGAGGAGATTGTGTATTTGGGATCTGTAATTTCAATTGATGGTTTGAAGATGGATCCTGAAAAGGTTGAAGCTATTCTAAATTGGCCTACACTTGTGAATGCTAGTTAGGTAAGATCATTTTATGGTTTGGCAAGTTTTTATCAAAAGTTCATAAGGAATTTCAATTCAATTTGTAATGCTATGACTGAGACTATGAGAGGAGATAAAAGAGAATTCAAGTGGACACATGGGGCTTATAAGAGTTTTGAGACTTTGAAGCAGAAGGTTGCTGAATTGCCTATTTTGGCATTGCCTGATTTCAATAAGGTATTTCAAGTGGAATGTGATGCAAGTGGTAGTGCAATTGGCACTATGTTGAGTTAAGAAGGTAAACCTATTTCTTTCTTTAGTGAAAAGTTGAATGGTGCTAGAAGAAAATATTCTATGTATGATCAAGAATTCTATGCTAGTGTTCAAGAACTTAAGAAATGGAGACATTATTTGATACCGAGTGAATTTGTGTTGTATACTAATCACAAGGCTTTACAATACTTGGGTAGTCAGAATAAGTTGAATTAGAGACATATGAAATGGGTTGAGTATTTGTAGAGTTATAGATTTGTGATCAAACATAAAAGTAGAGTCACTAACTGAGTTGCTGATGCATTGAGTAGAAGAAGATCTTTGATGACTGAGATGAAACTTGAAGTTCTTGGTTTTGATGAGATGAGAGATTTGTATGAAACTGATCGTGATTTTTCTGAGCCATGGAAAAAGTGTAGAGCACCTATTCAAGATCAACCAAGTACAAAATGGGAAGAGTATTTCATCCAAGAAGGTATGTTGTTTAAAGGTATTAAGTTGTGTATACCAAGAGGACAAATGAGAACTAATTTGATAAAGGAGAAACATAGTAGTGGTTTGGCTGGACATTTTGGTATTGATAAAACTTTGAATTTTCTTAAGGAGAAATACTTTTGACCACAATTGTATAAAGATGTTCAGAAATTTGTGAAAAGTTGTGGAATTTGTCAAGTTGCAAAATGAGTAAGTCAGAATGCTGGATTGTATACACCGATTGTTATACCTGAGAAACCTTGGATTGACATCAGTATTGATTTTGTTCTTGGCTTACCAAAGATAGTAAGAGGTAATGATTCTATATTTGTTGTGGTAGATAGATTTTTAAAGATGGCACATTTTATACCTTGTAGAAAGACATCAGATGCAGTACATGTAGCAGATCTTTTCTTTAAGGAAATTGTCAGATTGCATGGATTACTAAGGAGTATTATCTCGAACCAAGACAATAAATTTTTTGGATACTTTTGGAAGACTCTTTGGAGAAAGTTTGGCACTGAGTTGAAATATACTTCTACATTTCACCTATAAACCGATGGACAGACCAAAGTTGTAAACAAAAGTTTGGGAAATCTTTTGAGATGTTTAGTTGGAGACACACCTAGTAATTGGGATTCTGTGTTGTCACAAGCAGAGTTTGCATATAATAATTTAGTGAATAGGAGTACCAGAAAAACACCCTTTGAAATTGTGAATGATATACAATCAAGAGGTATATCTGATTTAAGGGATGTTGCTGATGAAAGTAAGAGAAGTGTTGAAGAAGGTAAAGTTTTCTAAGTACATGAAGACATTGCATGAAGATGTGAAAATCAAGTTGGAAGAGAATAATCAGAAATAGAAAGACATAGTTGATAGATTAAGGAGACATAAAACTTTTGATGTTGGTGATGAAGTGATGGTTCATTTGAAGAAAAGTCGATTTCCTATTGGAACATATGGAAAGCTGAAGATGAAGAAGTTTGGACCTTGCAAGATTTTGAAGAAATTTGACAATGGAAATGCATATGAGATTGAGTTACCTGATGACATGGACATATCACCGATTTTCAACATTGCTGATTTGTATGAGTATCATGAACCTGATGAAGACATGACAACACCGATGGAGTATCCTAAGAAACAAAATGAAGAAGTTGAGCATATTTTGGAGCAAAGAGTTAGCAAAAGAACAAGAGTTAAACAATATATGCTATATCTGGTAAAGTGGAAGAATAGACCTATTGAAGACAATTCATGGATTTCACAGTTTGAGTTGGATGCAACTTGGAACATACCTACTAAATGATTCAAAGAATCATTTCTAAATAACCCCAGGTGTCTAATGCAGGAGCATCTCGGGTCCTTGTTAATCCTGTGTCACCAAAAAGATTTTGAAGTTTTTCTATGTTGCTTGGTTCCTTCTTTGAGTTGGATCGATAGTTGGTCAATTTCCTTTGGTTACCAAGTTTGGTCGGTTATCTCCTGGGTGGTTGGTTGTTTCTCTAGCACTCGGCAATGCTTGTCTATTTCTCGGTCATCCTTGCTTACCGAGTAGTTTGTTTTGAGTTTCTATTGAGGCCGACTTGTGCATTTATTATGGGTCATAGACTTAATGCTGGTATCCATAATTGGGAATTGTATGGTCCTAGATCTAACCGTTCCTTTTGTTGATTGTGGATCTGAAGGATGACTTAGTTTGGTAGCCTCTTGTATAAGTATAGTTGTTTGGTTAGAGTTTAGGGGGAAGTTTTGATAGAAGATAGAAGGTAGAAGATTAGAGATTATCGACAAATCCTCGCATGTTTGAGGACTTCTGTAATTCATTGTAATATCTGGCCGAAATTTGGAAGGCCTTACAGCCCAACATGTATGAGTCAATTTGAATGATAATATATGAATGATCCTACTTTCTCTCTCTCACTGTGTTGTTGTTGCTTCTGCATGTTATTGAGAAAGGTGGGTTAGGTAGAGTGTGCCATTGTTTTGGCCCCCCTCCTCCTCTCTCTTTGCGTCACTTTAGATCCCTTCTATATTGGTCCCTCACAGTTTTTATATTTTTGGATGCTTTTTTAAGAATCAGACACTATCAAAAGTTTTATTTCCAAAGAGGTCCTCTAAAGATTTAATGAGCTGATATTTTAATTCAACATCCTGTTCATTCCACCTTTTTTGAAAAAACAAAATTGTTAGATATCATAACTTTAATATAGTAGAATAAATGGAAGATAAGAAAAATATTGTACCAATATTATGAAGCTACATACCTTTAACGTATGGTGGGCCCAAATAGCTTCAATGTCATTTCAAAAAGATGATCATGAAAAACATCATTTCCGATAAAAACATCATGGGATTATCAGTCCAAAATGAGTTATGTATAAGTAAAATATAATTAAACTATAAATAATAACAATTTTAAAGCACCTGGAAACTTTGGTACTTTTAACGGAAACATATTTTTCTTGTTCAACAACAATGTCCCCGCAAACGAACTAGTACTAGTACCACAGGCTGATCTAGAAAATGGTTGATCTTCACTAGTACTGGTCTGATCTATTCTTGTACTAGGTGTAGGTGTATCTATTAGTGCACAAAATAGGTCCATGCAATGTATAAAATTCACACAAGAAAAATAATTAATGCATGATTAGCCCATAACAAAATATAGAAAAACAAGGTTTTACTAATTATAGCTGGTACAGAGGAAGATGTCTGCAAGCTCCTTGTTGCGGACAATGCAGCCGCCAATATCGAATTGTTGATCAAAGGATGCATCTGCACTTCATCATGAGATGAAGAATACATTGTTAGCAAAGACATTTGCAATGGATAAAGATTAAATGGGGTACTAGAAGCATCCCAAACATATGTTGAGTCAATAATGCATACAAAGGTTAAATGAATGATTAAAGATTTAAGGATTATTTACATGAAGGCTGTGCAACGCTACAACCCTCACCATATTGACCACGTTTCACAGGTGTCAAAAAATATTGTAAGAAGAACACATCATATTTTAGATCATGATCCATAAGATAGTATAACATATAAACATCTGTTGAACTTTAATTATTGCTTAAGATTAATTACTGCTTACATTCATACAATTGACTCTATGTATCAATTCATCTTTGAGTGCCTCTATCTCCTTAGTTTTGTTTGGTTCCATTACAAGGTTAAGAGTTTCTTTATTATATTTATTTATAATTTGAGTAGCCATGAATACGGGGTTAGCGCTACATGCGATGTCATCTATAAATGCTGCCTCAATTTCAGATCACAATTGATCTGCTGTCATTTTTGCTTTTCCCTATCAATAAGTATTAAGTTGTGACATCAATATCAGTAAAATTCTATCAAAATAACTCCAAAGCCATAAAGAAAAGAACATAATAATATGACATTTATTTCTATATAATTTATAGAATTACACTAATTAAGGTTTACCTTTGATGAAGAAGCTGTATTGTGAGGAACATCCCCGCCTGTATCTTGAGGTGGATCCATGTCGCCCTGTGACAAAGATTAGTAATTCTTAGCAATCAACAGCGAAATGAAAGTAATAAACTTACCACAAAAAAATATTAATAAAATAGTAGATTGTATATTGGAGTCAATATTAATTGGAGGCAATTGGTTTAAATGTTATACTTACCAATCCCATGATAGGGAATTTGTCTGTATCTACGTGATTCAAATTGTAATCTATCAGATGCTCTTCCCCTGCACTTATTGATTTTATCGCACATACAAATACATGATTTCCCTCACGTGCCTCGAATATAAAATTTGACTACGTATTAGTTGACACAGGTCAAGAACTATTTATAAAACCTACAATATTCCCTATTGCTTTTGGCCTTCCATCAATATACATAGTGAGCCTTTTAGTTTGATCATTTACTTTGCATTGTATATAATTTGCTGACAATGCATACCTACACATACTTTTTTTATATTGCACAATCTGCATGCAATTATTGTAATTGTAACAAGGTCCTACATACTCCATCAATTCAATAGGGGCATGAAGAGGAAAGAGAGGATGGTGAATGTAATAGAGGTGAATGGCATTATAAGTTCAAGAATGCACCTAGGGGGGTCATTAAGGGTCATCTTGTTGATCTTAGTCTAGTGAGGGGATCTAAAGACCGATAAGGTCTATGACAAATGTAATATGGCCTCTAAAGCCAATAAAAGGTTGTAAAAGCACTAAAAGTGCCAAAGTATGTGATTTGCCTATATTGGCAAAACTAGGCTAGTAAGGCTTGTAGGGAGATTTAGGAAGTTATAAGGAGTTTGATAGGGTTCTATAACTTTAAGAAGGCTAATGCAAAAATATGAACACCTTAGTGGTTATAAGTTGTCAACGTTGACACTTTAGTGTCAACTAGACAACAAATCTCAGTTTTAACTAACTAGTAACAGTCATATAACTGATTGTTATGGTTGTGCAGGAGGGTAACCGGCTTTGGAAGACTATTTGGTGGGAAGTAGGCATGTGTCAAGGGCATGTAGAGTTAGTAGTGAGTGGACCACACAATGTAACAAAGTTTCATTCAAATAAAACAAAGTATTCTCTACAATTTTCTTCACTGATTCCAAGAGTACAGTCATGAAACTGGATCCAAATGACTATTTGATACGTGATTTTTAGATTTTTTTGGATGTATGAACACTTATTTGAATTCCATTTATCTTTCCACTCTTTCACTTCACTATTTTTATTGTATTTAAGTCTAGTGTCGTGGTTGATATTCTAGAGACAGTGACTGGCAGGGTACAATCAGTTTAATAGTAGTTTGACATAAGATATATGAAGGCTACTTAGTTTATCTTAGGGATAGAGATAATTTAATTTTAACTTTGGTTGTGTTAAAGGAACTATGTTGACTTTATTTTGTAGTTGTTTAACATGAGAGTTTGTAGATTAATAGGAGTTCACATTTTTATGGGAATGTATCATTCAATTGAGCAATGCCCATCTATATCTAGTGAGATGGACATAATGCATGTACCTCATGCTAGTGTGCTTGGATACCTTGTATACACTATTTTGCATTAGACTAGACATTATCCAAATACTCAATATTTATTGAGCAACTTTTATGGCTAGTCTTAGTAGGAAATACATGATAAAAGTCAATAGATTTAAAATATTTATGGTAAATATATATGAAGTATTCAATATTTTATTGTAATTTGTACTATAACTCAATTATAGCCAACAAAATTTAGTATCAATACTACAAATAGATTGTAGACATAGTAGTGTTGGTGTAACTTACAATAGTGTCAACTTGAGGATAGTCAAAGTACTATCAAATTCACAATGAATCAATCTTTTCACATGTGAATGGAGTATATATCGATGCTTAATTTTATTTTATTCATGACGAAGGGGAGGACAAGAGAGTTATCTTGGAGAAGGTAAATGATTTGTGTGAATCTTGTAGATATTTGAGAAATCTAGTGAACAAAAAGAAGTTTTGATAGGGTAGTGAATCTATGTGCAATTCTATCTTAATCAAGTACTTTATTGGCTATTAGTGTTTTTCTTTTGCTCTTGCAAGGTATATAACATGGGGGAGAATTTTGAGATTGTTTCAAATATTTTACAAATCCTGATGTATTATTTATTATGCACTCATGCAAAAGGGGTTTCTCACTTGAGATTATGCTTGATGCCATATAAAATATGTATTATGATGTCTTTATAATTATCTAATGTTATGTAAGATGTGTAAGATAGTTGGAAAATATTATAGACTTGTGATTCTACAAGGAGTTGTCCTATCATAATTTCTCTAGATAGAATTGGCATAAGAAATTATAATTCTATTATAACCACAATATTGTTGATTGCTGAATAATACACTAATTCTCTCTTTGTTAATGTGTTTTTGAAATAATTTTTATATAATAAATATTATTTTTATAAAATAAAATGAATGCTAAATACTGCACATTTTAAGACAAAATATCTATATCTATATCTATATAAAAATAAAATAAAAACTAAATATACTAAAATACATAACATTGAGGCTAAAGAAATAGGCCATATAATACTATTATAATTTAGTATTCTCAACCTCACAAAAGTGAAAAATAACATTTGAACTAGACACTTCAAGGTAAAAATTGACTAATGCTTTCTCATTTTTTCTTGTAATGTGTTGACGCAGTCGACTTAATCAAGGGGAACAAAAATGAAAATTTTAGATTTATTTATGGGCATGAGAGTAAACACAAAATAAACATAAAATATTACTAATAATGGCTGAGCATAGTAGTTTCAAACTTGGATGCATCTGAAATTTTATGGCTTGACTTGGCATGACATGACGTGAAATTTGGAGTCCTCTTTCATTTGGTGCCATCACTTACAATAACATATTCAAAATGGTATCAACAGCTATGTAAGGTTGGATAGCATTGAAAGATAAATCCATCAATTATATAAACAAAGGTATAATATGGTTATATTAATATATTGACTCCAAAACCAAGGCACATGTCTTATCCAAAACAACAAAGAAAGTTGTCCATTTGGTCTTTGATTCCTTGCTTATGGTTGTCCTATCTATATGGTCAAGATCCTTAAAGATGGTGAACACAGGGTTCCATGACCACAAACAGTCTTTCCAAAGGGTATGAGACAACCATTTTTCAACTTTGTTTTCTCACACACACTCGTCCACTTATCTATTCACTAAACCCTCACTTTTTGGGTCAATAGCCTAGGGCTTTGTAGAAATCACCTTCTCCTGCAACTCACAACCATAATACTAGTTCTAACCTAGCCAAGATCACATTCAATCAAACATATAGACTCAATGTTGTATTCACTGTTCCATGGGACAGTCCCAATATGCAGAGAAAACTCTTTGTTTAATGTTTGTAAACCATTAAATAGTTTCTTTCTAACTCTAATAAACTGACAACAACCTCCAACATGACAGTGTAGAAGTTTTGTTCTTCAAATATGTTTGGGCCACTCTTTGAATTTCATGGTTCTTTGAATTCAAATATGTTTTCTCATGGTTTCCACACGGGTACAGACACCCCTCCAACTAGATCTTGAATAACTTAAAGGAAAATCCAGATAAATTTGAAGTTTAAAAAAAAATTGATCATACCGTAGGTTAAGGTAAGGAAATCATTACAAGTGGTCCTCCTTTTACACCAAATAATAGTGGCAACCCTCAGTGGTAACCATGAGTTCCTGCAACTCATGTGGTTAGATAAGACTCCCCTTCGATGCTCATTATGGCCAGTCCAAAATCAGAGACATAAGCATTTAAATCGACATCCAACAAAATATCCATTGCCTTAATGTTCTGTGATAAATAGTTGGCTGAATGCCATAGTGCAAATAAGCCAAACCCTTGGTCATACCAAGCACAATATTCTTCCTCTGCAGCCATGAAAATGGTACTTTACAATCTCTCCCAAATACGTGATCATCCAAGCTACCATTCGGCATGAAATCATAGATCAGAAACCTCCAGTGCCCTTCCACATCATCATTGGCAACACAACCTCTCAAAACTACTAGATTTATGTGATTTATGTTGTTGATAATCTCCACTTCGTTCAAAAATTTTGCATCTCCTTCAATAGAGCAATTTTGAATTCTTTTCACGGTAATGAGCTAACCATCGGAAAGAGTTCCCTTATACACAGTGTCGAATCCACCCTGGCCGATGAGGTTTTGCGTGCTGCAACCCTTGAAAAAATTCTTTGTGCTGGGTAATAATGAAATGAGAAATGAAATCTTTTTTTTTTAAGTTATGCTCGTGTTGGTTGAAATTTTGACCTTCACGGTATTGGTCAAAATTTTGACCAACATGGGGATGGATTTTTAAAAAATGAAATTTTTCCTTCTATAATTTGAGCAACCTAAACCTTTTTATTTGATAGTCAAAAAATTTGGTAGAAAAATAAGGTCAAATGTACTAGTGTATGTTTCTCCTTTATCATATTAGTTCTCATTGATCCTCTCGGTATACACAACTGAATACCTTTAAACAACATACCTCCTTGAATAAAATATTCTTCCCATTTAGTACTCGGTTGATCTTGAATAGGTGCTCTACACTTTCTCCATAGCTCAGAAAAACAAGGATCAAATTCATATGAATCTCTCATGTCATCAAAACCAAGAACTTCAATTTTCATCTCAATCATCAAAGATCTTCTTCTACTCAATGCATCAGCAACTCAATTACTGACTCCACTCTTATGTTTTATCACAAATGTATAACTCTACAAATATTGAACCCATTTCATATGTCTCTAATTCAACTTATTCTAACTACCCAAATATTGTAAAGCTTTATGATCGGTATACAACATAAATTCACTCGGTATCAAATAATGTCTCCATTTCTTCAATGCTTGAACAATAGCAAAGAATTCTTGATCATACATAGAATATTTCCTTTTTGCATCATTCAACTTTTCACTAAAGAAAGCAACAGGTTTACCTTCTTGACTCAGCACATCTCCTATTGCACTTCTACTTGCATCACATTCCACTTGAAATACCTTATTGAAATTAGACAATGCTAACACAGGTAATTCAACAACCTTCTACTTTAGAGTCTCAAAACTTTTATCAACTCCATGTGTCCACTTGAATTTTCTTTTATCTCCTCTCATAGTTTCAGTCATAGCATTACAAATTGAACTGAAATTCCTAATGAAGTTTCAGTAAAAACTTGCCAAACCCTAAAATGATCTTACCTCACTAGCATTCTCAGGTGTAGGCTAATTAAAATAGCTTCAACCTTTTCAGGATCCATCTTCAAAGCATCAGCTGAAATCACAAATCCCAAATACACAATATGCTCTTGCATGAAAGAACACTTTTTCAGATTTATCAGCAACTTTTCTTCTGTCAACCTCTGCAATACTTGTTTAACATGCAACAAATGTTCTTCTTTGGTCTTACTGAATATCAAAATATCATCTAGCTATACAATCACAAATTTACCTAGGAATTTCTTCAAAGCTTCATTCATCAATCTGTTAAAAGAACTCAGTGCATTAGTTTAAACCAAAGGGCATAACCAACCACTCATACAAACCTTCTTTTGTCTTAAAAGCAGTCTTCCACTCATCACCTTCTTTGATTCTGATCTGATGATACCCACTTTTCAAATCAATTTTGGTAAAATACTTTTCTCGAGTCAAAATGTCCATTATATCATCCATTGTTAGTATAGGAAATCTATATTTCACTGTTATCTTGTTTATTGCTCTGGAATCAGTACACATTCACCATCCTCCATTCTTCTTAGGTGACAATACAACAGGTATTGCACAAGGACTCAAACTTTCTCGGATCAAACCTTTCTACAACAATTCTTGAATCTGTCAATTCAATTCCCGATTCTCGATAGGTGTCAACCGATGTGGTGCCTTATTTGATAAACTAGCTCTAGTGATTAGATCCATGCAATGATCAATGCTTCTCTTAAGTGGAAAACCATCAGGTACATTATCAAAAATGGTTTCACTGTACTGGATGAGTAACTTATCAATCTCCTAAAAAATGCTATCCTCTATTTTCTTACTTGGTTTTTTATGAATCACAACAAAACATATATCATTCTTCTTCAAATCCTTAACAAACTTTCTTCCTTCCATCAAGAAAACTTTCACAGATGTAGAAACATTACTAACATGTTCTTCAATCAAAGGTAACAAGATTTGTTTTCTCCCATCAGCCCAAATAGTATATTTATGCAATCTCCCATCATATATAGCATGTCTATCATATTTCCAAGGTCTACCCAACAAAATATGACAAAAATCCATAGGCATGATATCACATAACACCTTATCATAGTACTTTCCAATTTTTAAATTCATATAACATTGTTCACTTACCAAGAGTGTATGCTCATCTTTGATCCATGAAATTTGATAGGGCTTTGCATGTTCCAACCTCTTCAAATACAACTTTGTAACCATTTCCTTAGATGCCAAGTTCTCTGAGCTTCCACTATCAATGATTACCTTCCATACTTCACCAGAAACTCTACATATGCTCTTGAACAAACTTTTCCTTACCAAATATTCCTTATTACTTTCACTCCAAAGTGCTCTCCTTACCATCAAGTTATTTTCCTTCTCAGGTTCATTCGATGACTCTTCTTGCACCAAAGCATTTCTACTACTACTAACCTTCTTACTTGCATGTGTACACTCAAATGATCTATGCCCTTCTCCAAAATTGTAACAAGTTCCTCGGAAACCACCTCGATAGTTATTTCCTCTTCCTCTAGATGAACTTTCACCTTTCCACTTGGTCTTGCCTTTATCCAAATTTGTCTTTTCTGGATCAGATCTACTATTTTCATGAAAGATCTACCTCTTCCTCTAGGGAATCTATCACCTCTACCTCTTTGTCTTTTCTCATGTCTCTTGTTCAATTTCTCCTCAGGTTTCAATGCAAATTGATAAGCTTCTTCAATATTCTCTAATTTAACCAAACTGATTTCTTCTTGGATGGAAACTCTCAATCCATTCCGGTACCTAGCAATTCTTTCCACATCATCTTCATCATGTCCAGATTTCATATCTTATCTTTAGAATTCCTTAGTATACTCTTTTACCGAGCTATCTTTCTTCCACAAACTTTGCATTCGCCTAACTAGGTTAATTTGATAATCACAAGGTAAAAATTTTCCTTTCAATTTATTCACCATCTTATTCCATACCTTAATTTTGTCTTTGCCTTTCCTCTTTCTATCCAAGTGTAGATGTTCCCACCACAAGGATGCATGACTTTTCAACTTCGTTCTTGCAATTTTCACCTTCTTTTCCTCAGGGACATTTTCACATTCAAAGTAATTTTCCATCTCGGTGATCGAGTCCACCAATTCATCCGAATCCAATTTTCCACTATACTCAAGAGAATTAAAGTGTGGTGTAGACTTCAGATTTGTCAAAGCCTTAAACAATATTTCCTCACCTTGATCCATCACCGGTGTAGGTTCTACATCAACTCGTTCTTCCTTAATTTCATCATCACTAACATCTTCAAGATGTCTTCCTCTTGTCTAGGCTGTCTCAACAACTTCTAATCTAGCAGCAAGTTATCTCAACATGTCTACCAATCCTAGATCCGCATCTCATCTTCCACAAACCTTCTTGAAATCCTCTACAATTACAGGCCAAATCACAATCTTCTACCCCACAACAAATCAACTAGGGTTTGACAAGAAGGAACCCTCAAACCTAGATTCTCAAACCTAGATCCATATCTTACCTCAGCTCTAATACCACTTGACACAAAGGGCGACAGGGAGAGGGGCCAAAGGCACACCCTAACCAGATCCACCTTGTAGAGATCACACGCAGAAGCAATAAACACACAAGTGAAAGAGAGAATGAAGATAAAATTCATATATTCATTCAAATTGATTCATACATGTCGGGCTATAAGGCTTTCCCAGTTTAGGCTAGATAATACAATTCAAGTATAGAAGTCCTCCAACATGCGAGGATCTGAAACTATCTTCTATCTTCTAACTTCTATCCTCTATCCAAAACTTCCTCCCTAAACTACAACCAAAGATTATAATATATACAAGAGGCTACTGAACAAGTCAGCCTTTAGATCCACCATCAACAAAAGGAACAACCAGATCTAGGTCCACACGCATCCTAATGATAGATATTGGTATTAAATCTGTGACCATAATTAATTGCACGAGTCAGCCTCAATAGGAAACTAAAACAAACACCTCGGTAAGAAAGGATAACTGAGTGCCAGACAAGCATCACCGAGTGCGAGGGAATTAACCGAGAGCCAGAGAGATAACCAACCAACTCCAATTACCAAAGGAAATCAAGCAACTACCGAACCAACTCAGTCAAAGTAGGAACCAAGCAACAAAAGAAAACACAAACATGTATTTGGTGACACATGATTGCCAAGGACCCAAGATGCTCCTGAATCACTCCCAAAATAGAAAAATTGAATATCTTCAAAACCAGATGTGATCTTACCATGAAACTTTAACAACAAGAGAATATATCCAAAATGAACCTCCAGGGAAGCAACTAAAATAGTTCGTGCTTAGATAAAAAACCTAGGAAAAATAGTAACCCTATCCAAAGGTAGTACTTATTGAAAACAAGACAATATTTTTGGGTGATTCAAGATAGGTCTTACACCCTAGATTCTCCTATATCACTACCAGTCTGACATATATTTCCTATTTCTTGAATATTTTATGCACAATTTTTTTGTTGTATAAGATTTTCCCAATTTTCCTTGTCATGCCATTGCTTCATTCTCTCTTTAATATTCTCTAAGATTCATTTTACAAGAGGTGGCATGCTTGAGCATACAACTTTCTTATCTTTTAGAGCTACAAAAAGATTTTGTAGCCCACTCAAGTGTAGAATGTACAATATAGCTAGAGTCTCTTGCGATTTCCATGAGGAGACACTTGATGAACAATGCCACAAATTATTCTCCATAAATGATGAATAAATTTGATAAGCTATCATCTATATCCTAAAGCATAATGTACTAGGTTAACACTTACATGATGGAGTTTTTTACAACCTTCTATTCTCATCATTACTACAAGTGATATGCCTCTTGGAATGGGTGAATTTAGTGGGGACTAGAATTGTGGTGCCTCAATTTTTTGCCACAAGTCTCTCAAGTGATTCAAGGCATTGATATGAATGCAATATAAAGAAGACTGGGAAATATTTTTAATCTCAATTGGTAGGGGTGTGAGTATAAAATTGCTTTAGCTTGGGACATATTTAAGTCATGTGTAAAACATGACTATTTTTGAGCTATGAGTATCTTCCATGACAATAATGAAGATATTTTTTCAAATTGTGAGAAGAATATGTGCTATGGAATTTCTTCTTTGACCTTGCACTATTTGTCAACAAATTTGAGGACCTCAACTATTAGGCGATGAGATCTCTAGCTTTATATGGGGTTGTGCTCCCTCTTATGATATGTGTGTGAATATTTTTAGTTTATTATTTTGTGACTATCATCTCTATTAGAGTAGTTTTCTAGGTGTGTTACTTGTTATTGTCGCTATATTTGTATATCAAAATTTGTTGAGGTTTGGGGGGAACTATTCTCACAACATTGTTTTGTCCTCTAATGAACTTGTATTACTCACAAGATTAGTTTCAATCAGGTTCCAAGTGCATCATGACTCTCTATTTTTCTTGGTATTAGTACTATATGTATCCATCCTTGGGTGATCCCAAAATAGTGGGTTACAATTTTTCCCATAAAGTAAAAATGCGTGGGTGTGGAGGTCACAAAAAGAGAGTCTTCATTTGAAGTAAACCCTTTAACTAAAGCACCCTTACCCCCTCACAGGGATCTTCAAGAAAACTCCCTATGATGTTAGAGGTTCGATCAAAGACCCCTACATAGGGGTCTTAGATTGAAGACCCCCCTTTAATCAAAGGGATTTTAACCATCATTTCCCAAAAAAAGTTTATAATCTCAATGTGACAGTTATTATGTCATTGTTAATAGTATATTTGGGATCCACAGTGCTTCTAGCGAACCCCCTTAGCTAAGGAGGTGACTTTCCACTACCATTGTCCTACATTACCTTATACGTTAATGTTACTATACTAGGTATGTACTAAATTTGACCCTTTTTGCTATTTTTGCTTCCATTTTACATGTTTTTGTTAGAATAACTAAGAGGGGGGTGAATTAGTTAGATCAGTTATCCTACAGTCCCAAATCCAAAGATGTAACTTTCAAAACAATTTCAACAAATTTTGCAGCTCGGTAACATAAAGTCTTAAACTGTCTGTGCCTTTACCGATTACCAGTTAATTAACTCACAGTGATTACTGACCAAATCAAATATGTAGCATGTAAAGTATGACAATAAAGAAATCATCACAGAAACACATAACACAATTATTTAACGTGGAAACCCTATTAAGGGAAAAACCACTTGGGAGCGGTAACCCAAAATAATTTTCACTCTTCTAAAGTGAGCTCGGTGAAGAGCCAACCCTGCTAAAGGTTATAAACACAATGTTAGGTGTGACCTTGTTAGAGGATTTAAGACTAACAGTTATCATTCAACCAGCATTCACTATGGGGTTGATAGGATAACAATGTACATTCATTGAATGACATAGGGGCATAACATAAGACAATTAAGTCCACTCGGTTAAGAGATTTTTCTGCATCAATGGTTAAATTGAAACAGTAGTTGATCTAATTACAATACAACTTAACTTGTAGATGTTTAGATCTATTCTAAGCCCATACAAATAATCTGATCAATATATCAATTCACTTCCTTAACTTACTTTCACTCGGTAATAGCTCTCTGACACTCGGTATTGTTTTGCAGTTTGGTTCTCCTTCAACCAATCTGATCAAGCATGCATGAAACTATATTCATGCAAAATCTCTATAGTCTTCTTTCTTCCAGCATGTTTCAATAAAGAAACTCATATCTCTTATATAGATAGATAAACTATTTTCATATCAACCATCAGATTTTGCCGCTTAATCTCCTTCATATATTTTCCCTCTTAAACCTTCCTCGGTGGTTGTGTCACTAACACGTTTCAATTCCATCCCTTAGATCTTCTCCAAATTTTGTTAGCTATGGATCTTATAACAAACTTTATCCTCAATCTCAAAATCATAACAATTTCCAGCTCATCAATTTATGTCAGCAAAACTTAAGCATTTAATACTTTCATCCATACTCGGTTAACAAAGAAATGCTTCGATGAACAAAAGCTTGGTTAATATTGTCGCTCGGTATACACTACATTGGCTCAGTGTATATTGAAGTGCTTGATTTACCAACCACATTGCCTTGTACATTTTTCTTCCTTCTTCATAATAGATTAATGCAACATAATCAAGTCAACAATATGAAATCATAGACTCATCAATAAGTTACCCAAAGGATTCCTTATCCTCATCTGTCATATTCTTCTTTCTCTATGTAGATATCTCAGTTCTACATCTCTTCTCTCCTCTTGACAAATGTTTAGATGTTTGTAACTATCATGATAAGTACTATCAAACTAGTTGACATCAATGGAAATATAATGACTGATTTAATTATCTTACATATCATTTCAGTACTTGGTGATCTCTAATCACTGATCTTCAAGTCATTCAGGTATTCAATCAATTGTAGTTAATCAATCTCTCCCTTTAGCATTGATGGAAACACAAGAAATATGAAATATGCCATACACATACCAAACATGTATTCTACAACTATGTAAGTAAATGTTGTAGCTCAATAAGCTCTCCCTAGCTTGATATTTAATATGTTTAATCACTACGTTACATGACAGCATTACAAGTGCAGGCTTTCCTATGCGGATTTGATCTTTTCAGCTCTGAGATTCCTTCTGTAACTCTCCCTCATTTTCTCAGATTATCTCTCCCTTAGATAGATATGATCTATCTGTTTATTATATTGTTTATCTCTCCCTTTGACAACAATGCCAAAGAAAAATATAAAACATACAAATCTACAATAGCCAAGTGACTCTTTGTTGTTCGGTGCAGACAATGTATCTTGCTATACTGATATGCTAATTCTTTTTTCTAGTTCCTCAAATATTTCACAACCTTAGACATGTAATACCCCAAAAATGGGCTATAGGTTCATTAACCTCCTACATCAAATTCGAACGAAATCGACATCAAAATCCTAACCTAAGGCACATCTGATCATCATCAAATCCTAATTGATTAGCATAAATCCTACATCGGGGAATATTCCTAGCAATATTCCTATTGATTATTTGGCGATAAATCCAATTTATCCTAAAGTTTGATTAATTGAATATTCTCAATATTTAATTAATTAGATTTAATTCTGCCACTTAATTGTTTAATTGAAGTTAATTCTATTTATTCCTAAATTGTATTATTTAATTTTGACAATAAATCCAAAATCTTATGAATAATTGATTAAATTCTTATTTAATTAATTAAAGCAAGTTGTCAATTTTTAGTAATATTGTTTTTGAATAAAAGTTTGGATAAATGATTGATTAACCCATAAATCAATTGTTTTATTTTTAAAATCAGTTAAGTTGAAAATAAATCACTTTATTATTAAATTAATTCATAAATAAATCATGCACAATCACAAAAGAAGACAACTATCAATTATCAATTAAATCTAAACTCTATTTTGAGTTGAACTCTGCTTTTGCATGTTTTTGTGAGTTAATTATCCTTTATTTAAAAATAACTCAAAAATCAACCTGAGTTATTTGAGTGATTTATGGCTTTTTTTCATGCACCTCCAAAGCCCTATAGTTCTATAAATTAAGGCTTCAGCTCTTCATTATCAATCTCTCAAATCCACAAATTTGCAAACTTACTTTGCCAAATTGCCAAAGTTCATATCTCTCAAAGTTGCACAATCACGCTAGCGAATTGGTAGCTGAAGGATCAAGCTTCTTGCGAATCAACCACGTTGTGAGATCAATCTTGTTTTCTATTCATTCTAGATTCATATAGCATTTCAGGTTTCAATTTTCATTATTAGCATAGATTCATATCAAGTTTTCATCTTATTGCATCTAAAATCCAAAAAAAATAGATTAGTTGCATTCATTCCATATCCATCTTTTGCATTCAATTCTTTCATTTAGGTGTCATCAAGGTCACTGATCTCGGTATAATCTAAGAATACATACTCGCATCTACTAGAAGGTAGTAAATCACCTGGTTAGTTTGGTTTTCATTTATTGCACGATTTCAATTTCAACTAACCTCTAATGTTTTACTAAAGTGTTGTGTCTACAGACAGGTACAAAATTCACACACACAAGACATAATCCAAAGTGTGAGCTATGTTGCATCAACATGAATGATCTTCTGATAAGATTAAGCTGATGCAACCTCTAGATCACATTAGTGACTAGTAGGCAGGGGACGGACCCCAAGTCTAGTCCTCGAGTATTCAAAAGTTTCCTTTGGTAGAGGCTTGGTAAAAATATCAGCAAGTTGCTCTTTTGATGTAACATATTCCATTTTGTAAGGAAACTCGGGTGCGAAAATAGCTTCCTACGCTAATCTCTATAGGAGAGTATTGTGCAAATTCTTATAAATCCTTACAATTTCAGATTTGTTAACTACTTTAACAAAGATATTGCAACCACATACCATGCATACAGAAAAATAGAGAATGACACAATGATATACAATGGGGAAAACCTTTCAGTAAAAAATCCCAGCACTCCAAAACCTGCACAATGTATTATCTTCAACACAAAGATTACAATACACTTGCAATGCAAGTTCTTTCAAGAAATGAGAGACAAAGCCAACAAGACTTAAATTTCTATTATATCTCTCCCATAGGAGCAATATCATATATATAGACTCCTCTGGACCCAAAAATAGGCACAACCACCAAGACCCATGCACAAAGCCACATGTACACAGTTGTTACATGCAATCCCAAGAATAGGTGTCCATCCCTAGAATAGACTATGATAGCTTGTCATAGAATCTGCCAAAAATAACGGTCACAAGAGAAGTGTAAGAGAATCTGTCATACCAACCTATTTTTGGCATATTCTCTTACACACACCAACCACTTCTTCTTGGGTGCCCAAATAGGCCCAAGTCATAAGATGCTCTTACACCTGTCATAGCACATTCCTTAAATAGTTATTACGCGTCATAGGAATCCGTCATGACCATTTCAGTCATGATCTCCTTACGCACAAGATGCCGACACATCAAGTGGAGTGACACATCAGCATGCCAACTAGACATGCACACTCACACTTAATTACATTATTTGCAACAAATACATTTACAAAACAAATAATAAGAATAGGAATTATCCAAGGTTGAGACACCTTATTCCTAACACATTTTGATTTTCTTCTCCTGTACTTGTTCTCTCAAGTAGTGATACTTAATAGAAATATGCTTTGTCTTTGAATGCATTACAAGATTCTTAGAAATATTTATTGCACTAGTGTTGTCACAATATATAATCACCAGTTCAGTGATTACCTCATTCATCCCTTCCAACACTTGTCTGATATAAGCAATGTTTGAACAATTTGTAGCAGCAACAAAATACTCTGCTTTGTTAGTAGACTAAGAAATACAAGGTTGTTTCTTACTTGTCCAAGTAACAAGTCTTTCTGTAATGCCCCTCTAACCCTAATATAAGTTTTGTGATTTTGAAAGAATTAAGATCTTTCGATGTTTTCTTACAGCTTAAGTTGTTCATGATACTTGTTTGATCTATTCTTATAGTTTGTTTTTAATAATTTCATAAGCTAGTACTCAAGGATTCTAATATCAGACATACTATCTAAAGGTATCATTTTTGTATGTATTTATCTCTGTGTATGTATTGAGTACCTTCAAGACCTTTATGAATATAGTTAGGATGTTATATGATATGTACTTGATAGATATATATATAAGTGATTATTTATATTTTCTTCTATTAAGGTTACTTTGGATGAATCTTGTATCTCACTTGATGATTTGATTATGTTGATTTATTATTAGTATTGATAAGAGACTAACACAATGCTTGAGATTCTAACCTTCGTTATGATGATGCTACATGATTTGAGTGTATATATATACATGATGTGTTTTCATGATTGAGGAGGAAGTCATAGTTACTCACATAGTTGAGGTCCACATGATGTATCAATCTCGGTCATCTGTCTGCAATGTCTTCTTTTATATGTATATCCATGCATATGTATTTCTTCTTTGTGATGCAGGCTTGCAGGTACCGGGCATCGACTTCACCTGGCTTCACAAGTCTGAGTGTGCCCTCAAATCCTCGATGGTTGTTGTTATGGAGATAGTACTAAGGCCCCTGCATGAGTCTTCCTTTGTCATTATTCCAATTTGGGAATATTAGGGTTCCTTCTTTGTCAGTCAACCTTTGGGTGAAAAAAACCCAGATCCAGCGCACCCGGTTGGGCATTGTTGTATTTAGTGCCTTGTGGCCACTTGAATTCATTTGGTTGTATGAATTATTTACTCATTTTATTTATTTCTCCTTCTTGGTATGATTCTTAGTTAATCTTTCTATGTTGTGTTTCAGAGTTTCATGCTTGGTCAGGAGTTTGGCTTGACTTTTCTTGTTGACTTTGGTTGACCTTGTTTGATCTTATGATTTTCTTGATATGTTTCATAGTTGATTTTTATGGCCTCTTTGGATGACTAGATTTATTTTGAGGCATGTGATTTTATTCTACCTCAGTGTCATATCCTATAGTAATTATAAATAGGTAATAATATTGTGATCTATTACTTCATAATCTTATAGATTATAGTGTTTGGTATTTGTCATGTATCTATATAAATATAAATATATATATAGAAATATATATATGGGTGCACACATATATGTATGTATATATGTATATATATAATTTATATGTGATTATATGTTAATTATTGTAGATATTGTGGATGATGTATATTTTGGGATTAATGTAAAGTATAGTATTATTAAAAATTAAATATTAAATAATGTGAGGTATATTATTCCCAATTGTTAATTATTAATAATGTGGATAGGTTTTATATATATATATATATATATATATATATATATATATATATATATATATATATATATATATATATATATATATATATATTGATTGATGTAATTAATTATGTCATATGCATATATGTTAGGATAATATTACATATGTGTATGAATGAATACAAATCATCTTTTATTGTATATTTGAGTAATTTAGTTGTATGATATTAAGTTATTTTATAATACCCTTTAGTTAAGAGTTAGTTGGGAGTTGGTTACCTTTCCTCTCAACTTTTGGAAATCTATTTATATGCACTACTTTCTCATTTGAAGAGAGGGGATTTTGGGGCTGAGGCATTGAGGAGAGGATGACCTTACTTTTCACAAAGATTTCTGAAAGTGGATAGGGTTTGAAGGATGCATCTCAAGTTTGGATTTGTCTTCTCTTTTGTTTCCTTCCTTCTTCGATTCAACCTTCGTAGGACATGAGATATGGATTGAGTATTTTAGTTACTTTATGTCTCTGATAGATTATGGATCTATTTATATATTATAATTATTTATCATATTTGTACTTTTCATTTCTATGGTTATTTTAAAGTTTTGGGTTTTTGTTTGTAAGAATTGGCATGTGTTTTCCTAGGATTTTTAGCAACCCATTTTTTGAGATCTATTATTATAATAATTTAAATTGCATGTATGGTTTTACTAAGTTGATTTTATGGAAGTAAAATTCACAGATCTCAAATGGGTATCTCTTTGATTTAATTTTTACCGTTGAATTAATGCCTTATTTTTGACATTTTGGCAGACTATGCCTGTCCATTCTTGATTCCAATTTTTTTGTCAAATGTATTCGTATGCTACAGGCTGATATGATTATATAAAATTTTGAATTTGATATCAAATATTCTCCTAAGTATTATCTTTCATTTCCAACTGGTTTGGAGAATTTTAATTAATTTTTGTGAAAATTACAATCATTTTAGTGAAGGCAGGTCTGAACCCTAACCAGAGTTTTCTATTTTAAACCAGAAGTCCTACCTTTCTTTCCCACCGTTGGATCTTCCTAAAAATAAAATTGAGAGTCCATAGTTATGTTATCTAAATGTCCACTGAAGTGATTGTCTTTATTATTTGTTTTGTGGAAGATATGGATGACTGTTCTATGATGACTATTCTTTGCATTTAATTCTTGCTTGAAATAATTCAGTTTAAGAACATCACTAAGTTTTAGGGTTTCGTATGGTTACCAAAGGCTATTATAATTTTTTTTTGGGTTAATTGGATCTATTTGTACTTTGAATATGTTTATAATATCACTTGGATGTCTTCTTATATGTTTGGAACATTCTAAATGCCATAATGGGTTTAGGATTGTCAAGTGGACTAGGGACAACATATGTTTTCCTAAACTCAATCAAATGTTGTTATGGAATTGATATGAATTCTTGATGATGAATCTATTATGTTATTATAATTTTTATATGTATTTTAGGGAACCTAAGTACACTAGGTGAGTGGCTCATAGTGAGGGGTTGGGGCCCTAAGTGGCTAGTACCAGGATAACCTACTATGAGTTATTTAATCAAGTGATAACCTAAATAAATGAATTGGGAATGGGAGATTATTGGAATGGAAAATTACACACTAATCAAGATTAATTGTGCCTCACCCATGCCTTTAGTGCTATTAAATACTAGGGATGGGAGTGGGAGAAGGTACCTATGCATAGGTACGACTGAATGACCTTGTCTGTACGAGAGGCATTTGGTTCCGCATGTGCCTACTTGGGGGCCGGGGCCAAGAGTGGTTAGTACCAGGACAACCCAAGGGGTGAGGGCTATGCGATGACACTCACCTAGCTTGTAGCTTAGAGTCTCTACCAAATTTGATCATGCCTCTGGTAGTCCTTGTGGTCTTCTTGTCTTTTCTTTTGTGTTGTGACTTTGGGGAAATTTTATCACCACCTTAGGAATTTCCTAGTTGTTACCTTTTGTATGGGCCTTTGGTTATATCTCCTAGCTCGGGGGAGTGGGCCTATTGGTTCCACGTGGTTGGGTTGTTAATATTTATATCGAGGTATTGTTCATGATTCTCTGGATGATCCTAGCACATATTCCTTTCTAGATCTGCAGTTGAAGATTTCTTATTGGATATTTTAATATGTTGAGATGCACTTATGTATCTGTATTCATGTAATTTTAATCTCCTAAAAGGAGTCTTGTAGTATTGATGTAATCTCAATTCAAAGCAATGCATAAGGGAATGGGTAGTTCTAGGTAAAAGAAAGGGAAAAGAATGTGAAATATTGGACATGTTACTAGCATTAAAAGAAAGTGTTTATGTTATTTCTCCTATCCTCTTATGTTGTCCATATGTAAAGGAAATAATCTTAAATATAGTTATATATAATGATGTATCGCAACAATAATGTATTCTCTCTTGATGAAAGGATCCAAGGAAATTATTGAGAAATGATAGATTAGTGATTGGAATTATTAACAATGAATGGTTATGAAACAATGCAATAAAATAGTAACTTGATTATAATGTTAATACTTGGTTCATGTTAATGAAGTACCTAGGATAATGCCCACCTTAATGAATATTAATCTCTTACCTAAATTATTAGAGAAAAATGATATAAAGGATAGTAGATGTAGATGAAATCAATATGAATTTATGGAATGAGGTGATAAAAGGAATAATGATGTTGGATGATTAACTTATGTTTAATAAAAGAAATAAGTTAGGGACATTTAACTTGGTGCATTAAAATGAACATAGATCTTTTAAGCTCATGATTCCATGAATAAATTATGCATGTAAATGGTTTATATGATGTTGCTTTAGTAGTGACGTTAGGGAACCCGTGAGGTGTAGTACCCCTCTAGTTCAGATTCGGTAAGGAACTATTATGGTAAGTAAACCTTTCATCTCTTATAGTAAATTGTTAGTTGATGTTTCTAGACTATACGCATAGACCTAAATATGCAAATGATATATGCGGTTGTATGACTTTCATTAATATATAGTTTAATTAGTTTGATATTATTATATGTTAAATATGTTGCAGATTACAAACAATGTAATTTAATTTATGAAATATTTCTCTTTATAAATCTAAAAGAAATATAATAAATATTTTCTTTAAATTAAATATGTTATTGATAAAAAGAATCTTTATTATTATTTTTATATATTTTTAAAAAAAGAAATACATATATATATAATATTAAATAGTATTTACAAATTTTAAATATTTTGATTATAAAATAAAAATTTTATTTATTTATTTTATTACATTCTTTTATAAAAAGATTATAAACAAATTATTATATAAAATGAATTTTATAAGAAAGAAACCAAAAAAAGATCTCATTATAATAAAAAAAAGAAGATACTAACTAAGTTAAGGAATCTTATTCCTTAGTGAAGAATCTTACCTTTAACTTAATAAGACTCTTACGTATGGGGGAATTTAAAGCTAAGACTAAAAGAATAGTGGGTAATTAATATATAGATCTCTCGTTAACTTTTTAGAGAGAAATATTACTCAATTTTATTCATGATGGGTTGGTTATTGAAAACGATTGAGGAGAGGAGTATAAGAGGGGGATAGAGCATCCAATTTTTTTTTTTTAAAAGGGAGACATTGATTATAATCAGAACATTATCGCTGCAACATTATGAAGAGAGCTTGGAATTATTGAGTTACCTTATTTGGAGTAATACATTTCTCATATTTCAAGGTACTCAAGTTCTTATGTAGTAGATTATTCATAATGGATTCCAAAATGATAATTAGCATTCTAATAGACTCACGTTTCAGGTATGCTCAAACTCTTTTGATTAGTAGAATTCATTTTTTCATAGAACCGTTGATATTCTTTCCACTTTCCTTCCACATAAAAAAATAAATAGTCTTAGCATATAAATAATCTATTATCATTGATGATTGATATGGAGCAGCAAATGTTGGTCTCCTTAATGTCATTTGATGCTCTCCTCTATAATAATATATCTCTGTGTCTTTTCTTCAAATATATTGAACATTGCTTTTACTCCAATAATCAAGGTGCTGAATTTAATAGTTACCTTAGCAAATCCATGGTCTGTAATTTGTTTAAATACTTTTGTAACTACTTTTTAGTTATTGTTGAATTACAGTTTAAAGTTTTTATTGCAGCATATATATCGGTGTGCTTGCATGTTTCCCTCTAGCTATTTCTTTGTCAGATATAGTATAGCCTATGGATGTCTTTTATTCTTCTTGTAACCGTATTAGGATAGTAAATTCAGATCAATAAGACCACTGTAACTAAATTTTATTAACCTAATTGTTTAGGTATTGGAATTTATTACTTAGTGCTTAGATTTAGAGCCGGTTTGATATCCATCTTAATTAATTAGAATATATTTTCTCATTGTTGAAATGAGGGAAATACTTGTTTAAACAATCATCATTGTTTTAATATGGTTGTCTTCATTAGAAAAAAAATCTGCATGGTTATATGTAAAATGAAATTTCTAATCCTCTTGTGCACGTTTCCTTCTTGCATAATCTTTGCCTCTTTAATGTCAATTTTGTAATCAGATTTAACATATATGGGGTTGTTGTTTTTTTTAAAACCTTTTTAAGAAATCAAAGTTGAAAAAATATGGGTTGAAGAGATACATTTATCTTCCTTTATTTGACAGTGAAATTTGTTCTATGGAGTGATATAAGGTTTCATGGAAAATCTGATTATTAGGTATAAAATTTGATTTATGTAGTGCTATTAATTTCTGTGTAAAATCTGATTTACTTAGTGTTGTAAAATTTTATGAAAAATATGATCTCTTCATGTCTATAGATTTAATGATTGATAGTAAAATAATGTAATAAATCTATACTGAATATAGATAAAAATTGTATATGATTAAGAGTCTATGATTAGGAAATAGAGGACTATTATATTCAAATGTTACATCCAGGAATAATTTATGTTATCTCTTTGAGTGGGATGTTGAATTGGACTGAGTTATTTGTATTTAGGTTAATAAGATAAAATAATAAACTAATGCATAAATACATATAGCATACTTTTTTGGAAGTTATGCATCTTTTAATTTATCTTAATTATTCTATTATAAATATTATTTCATTATTTATTTTCTTCTATTATTTATAATGATGAATGAGATTATTTATGAATCTATTAGATGGCTATGTAGTAATATATTTTAAATAAACTTAAGACCTATGCATGTCAAATTATGAAGTTCAAATACTTATTTTCTTGATGTGTTTTATTACATTTTTGTTGATTACTTAAAAATGATTATTGTACTTAATTATTCTAAACGATGACATTTGTAAATAAGCTTGGTAGATAGATAGATTTGTCCAATGCGTCTTCTAGAAAAGATTTTTGGACATCAATGATTTTAAATTGGTTTATATCAAATAGTTATTAGCCATAACTAGCTAGTCACCTAAGCCTAGAGAAAGAAAGGAGATTATTAAGTCCATATTTATGTCTATTTTATAGGTAAAGGGTAGTTATCCACATTCATGTTTAATTATATTCAAGATTATAATACTTGCCTCAGTTGATTAATAATTAAGATTTAAAATATAGTAAACCCTCTTATTTTATTTACTTCTTATATATGATTTAATGATTTGAGCTTTATATGCAATGGCTTAAGAGTCGTTTATACCCAAGAGAGTCTTTAGTTCTTATTTTAAGTTTCTCTCTTTAAAAGAAGAGTATGTTTATGTTATCTCTCATTTGCATGTTGTCTTTATGAGTTATATAAGACTTCAATATTCTTATTGGTTTTCACCATTATTAGATATATTCTTTATGGTTGTCAAAGAATTAGGTAACTCAACTTGTACAAATACATATTTTTGTACGCATGGTGTTGAGGATATTATTTATATATTTTTTTAGTGTCATTTCTTTTCCTTGAATTTAAATCTTTAAGTAGACCTCATGAGGAGATTTATGTGTAACTTTTCCCTATGTCAAGCCTAGATAAATAGATACCCTAGAAGGGGTTGTGTACCCATTTTTTTTTTATGATCTTATAGATAGATAGTTATATTGGAAGGGTCGAACTACAAAGTCTCTGAGCATGAACGTAGGCAAGGCCATCAATGATGAGCCCCCGAGGCTTAGGTCTAGTCCCTTAGGGTTTGTCTTTAAGTTCTAATGAAATGATTTCACTTCTTCTTAATAATGATTCTCTTAGTTAAGATATCAATAAAGTTTTTATCTATGATCATGTATCTAATATTTACACCCAATTGTATAGACGTGTCTGTAGTTACAGGTGTTGGACATGGTGGTCCTAATGCAAAAGCAAGGTAGCAACATTTCGGTATGTAATGATAATCATTTGTTATTTGAACATGACAAAGTAGTATAATCTCTTCATTCTATTGACTTCTATTTATGTTGTATAATCAAATGAGAGAATATTTTGTTACTTTATTGTTTAAAAAAAAAATTATTCCCCATGTTTTGTCATGTAATTATGCCTTTGTACCGAGGGTTCCTTGGTGGGGCATTACATGAGGAATTAAGTTGTATAAATCTTACATTCAAGTAGTAGAAAATTATTTCTTCTTTTAGAAATATGAAGTGTAATGATGAATATTATTCTAGTTAAAATAAAATAAAAAAGAAATTTACTACTTGCATTTTATAGAGGTTTTATGTCTTGTCCTCTTGGGTTGCCTGGCGGGGTGTTACACTTTCACCAAAGAAAAATGCTCCTCTAGTTGTGTTGTTTCTATCATCTATATTTCCGGCCCAATTTGCGTCAGTGTAGACTCTTAGTTCAAATTTTCCTTCCTTAGGATACCATAAGCCATATTCTTCTATTTTCTTTAGGTATCTCAAGATTCTTTTCACTACAACCATATGTGAATCCTTTGGATTGGCAGAAAATCTAGCAACACTCCCTACTAAATGTGTAATATCTGGTCTACTGTGTACTACATACATCAGTTTACCAATCATAGATTGGTACAATGTCTGGTTTATCTCTATAGATTCATCATCTTTAGTTAGTTTGCAGCCTGTGAGCATCGGTGTTCTAACTGGTTTAGCATCTTCCATGCCAAATGTTCTCAATACTTCCTTTATGTACTTTGATTGTGTGATGAAAATTCCATCATTCTGCTGAATAACCTGCAAGCCTAGAAAGAATTTAATCTCTCCAAACATAGACATTTCAAATTCTTTTCTCATCTCATCAAAAAATGATTTACAAATATGATCTTGTCCTCCAAAGGTTATATCATCCACAAATATTTCAGCAATCAAGATAGTATCATCAGATCCTCCTTTCATATACAAATTGTTGTTTTCACTAGTTCTTACAAAACCAATACTTAAAAGATAAGTATGAAACCTTTCATACCAGGATCTTGGTGCTTGCTTTAAACCATATAAAAAAAAATTTAGTCTACATACCATGTATTTCTGATTTGGATCAACAAACCCTTCTGGTTGTTCTATGTAGACCTCCTCTTCTAGTATTCCATTCAGAAAAGAAGACTTAACATCCATTTGATAGACTTTAAATTTCTTATGTGCAACATATGCAAGTAACATGCGGACTCCTTCCAGTCTAGCAATAGGTGCAACATTTTCACCATAATCAATGCCTTCTTCCCGTGCATATCCCTTGCAAACTAGTCTAGCTTTGTTTCTTGTAACCTCTCCATTCTCATTCAACTTATTTATGAAAATTCATTTAGTTTCGGTAACATTCTTATCTTTTGGTCTAGGTACTAAAGTCCATGTCTTGTTTTTCTCAATTTTTTCTATTTCTTCATTCATTGCATTTATCCATTCATCATTCTCAAGTGCAACCTTAACATTCTTCAGTTCAAACTCACAAACTAAGCATGTATTTTGTCTTAGCTTACTTCTTGTCAGCATGCCAGCTTGCTTGTCTCCAATGATTTGGTTCTCAGGATGATTCCTTCTGACAAATCTTCCCAGCACTTGATCTCTCCTTTGTTCTTCATTCTCTTCAGGTTCATTTCCTTGCTCGGTAGCTTCTTCCTGTTCCTCAATTTCCCTTTGCTATTCCTCGGTGTTATTTTCCTAATGCTCGGTCAACTCAGCCTGTGGCTTTGATAGGTACTCTAGATGCTCAACATAAGTGAATCTACCGTAGTCTTCTAGCTCCTTATTGCTTTCTTCCTCATTTTTATCATCAAATTCATCAACTGTAACATTAGCACTTTCAATCATCTTATTAGAAACCTTATTCAAACACTTGTAAGCTTTTCTTTTAGTAGCATATCCAAGAAATATTCCCTCATCCCCTTTAGAATCAAATTTCCCGCTCCTATCATCTTTCAAAATAAAGCATTTTCTACCAAAATTTTTGAAGTAACTTACACTTTGTGTGTAACCAAACCATAACTCGTAGGGTGTTTTGTTTGTGTCTTTCTTCAATTGTACTCAGTTCAGAACATATACAGTTGTGCTAACTACCTCTCTCTAGTATACTTGTGCAACATTCTTTTCTAACATCATTGTCCTTGCACAATCAACAATTGATCTATTTCTCCTTTCAGCAATCTCATTTTGTTGCAGTGTTCTCGATGCAGAAACCTATCTTTTAATGCCATGCTCATTACAATAGTTAGTGAATTCATCAGAAATAAACTCACCACCTCTATCAGGCCTCAAGCATTTTAGTTTTTTCCCGGTTTCTTTTTCTACTTTTTCTTTGTATCATTTAAACATTTTAAATGTCTCAGATTTATCTTTTAAAAATATTACAGTCATCAATCTAGTGTAATCATCAACAAAAAGAATAAAATATCTATCTCCATAGTAGCTATGAGTTCTTATGGGACCACATAGGTTGGTGTGAACTAACCCCAAGATTTTTTTTGTTGAATAGTCTTTACTCTTAAAACTAGATTTTGTCATTTTTCCTTTTTGACATTCATGACACATAACATGATCAGGCTTTGTTAGGCTAGGCAGACCTCTAACCTTTTTATTTCTACTAATCTTAATCATGTTATCAAAATTTACATGACATAACCTTTTATGCCATAACCATGCATCCTCATTTTTATCAGTAAACAAGAAATCTCAACATTGTCAAGATAAAATAAGTTACCTTTAGATTGTCCTCCTATTCCAACAAGCTTTCTACTTTCATCAAATATCTTTACCTTCTTGCTCTCAAAAGCTACTTGATGACCTGAGTTGTTAAGTTGTGACACACTTAGCAAATTGTAATTCAGTCCTTTTACCTAATAAGCATTATCACATTTGATTTTATCATTTATCAACAAAGATCATTTTCCTCTAACCATACATGGTGTATCATTACCCATTCTTACTGAGCCTCCATTATAATGCTCAAGATGATCAAATTTTCTTCATCACCAATCATGTGATGTGTACAACCACTATCAATGATCCAAGTATCATTTTTACTAACTTTAGAAATGAGTGTTGTTTCTACATACCTTTCTTCTTCCTCAGAATCATCCTTCATCGCAACAAATACTACTTCAACATCATCATCTGTGTCGGTATCAGTATCATTCTCCGCAATAATGTAACATACCTTTTTGCCCTTATCTCTATGATCTTGGTTGTCTCTATTGTAGTGTCGATAACTTTTGTTGTTTCTCCTTCCATAGCTTCCTTCACCAGATCGATCTTTGTTTCTATCTTCTTCTTTCCTGTTCCGGCATCTAGTAGCAATATGGCCAACTTCTTTATAGTTAAAACATGCTAAAGGTAATTTACCCTTATACCTACCTTTACCTTTAGGTAATCTCCGGGTCATAAGAGCTTCAAGTTCATCAAGCTCATCATCATTATTACTATCACTGTCATTCTTTATATTATGTCTACTGCTAGACTTACCGATCTTTAGAGAAGACATGAAAGAAGACTCAACAGACAGTACAACACTATTATCAAAAATTTTCAACTCAAAAGTTGTTAGCTTACCAATCAGACTATCAAGAATAAGATTATTGCCAAGTGCAGACCTCATTTCATGTATAACAGATATTCTGATTGCATAAGCAGGCAGCAAGGTTCATAAAATTTTTCTTAACACTGTATCTTCATCAATGACACCACCAGATCCTCTGATAGCATTGACTACCTCCTTTATTCAATTTGTATATTGCACTATATTTTCTCCTTATTTCATTTTCATATCGTCAAACCTGCCTCTTAGGCTTTTAGCTCTGGCTCTCTTGACATTAACATCACCACCATAGACTTGAGAAAGTTTATCCCACATTTCCTTTATAGTAGTCAAATCTTTGACATCCTCAAATTCAACATCAGATAGAGCAGCAACATTCTCTATCATAGTAATGTTGTGTTCATGTCAATCTTTCAGCCGATCAAGAATCAATGGTTGAATCGTCGGTTGTAAGTAGCCATTTTCAAGTAGATGTAAGGCAGAATCTCTATTTCTGGATATATGAAGTTTCATTCAACTTTTCCATATGGTACAGTTGTCCTTGTTCAACTTCGACACCTCCCTCTTATACATATTGTGATCTTTCTGTTGAAGTCCTTAAAACTTTGTTCCAAGCAACCTATGCTCTGATACCAATGGTTAGAATAACTGAGAGGGGGGGTGAATCATTTAGATCAATTATCCTATAGTCCCAAATCCAAAGATGTAACTTTCAAAATAATTTCAACAAATTCTACAACTTGGTAACATAAACTCTTAAATTGTTTGTGCCTTTACCAATTACCAGTTAATCAACTCATAATGATTACCAACCAAATCAAATATGCAATATGTAAAGTATGACAATAAAGAAATCATCACAGAAACACATAACATAATTATTTAACATGGAAACCCTGTTAAGGGAAAAACCACCTAGGACTGGTAACCCAAAATAATTTTCACTCTTCTGAAGTGAGCTTGGTGAAGAGCCAACCTTGTTAAATGTTACAAACACACTGTTAGGTGTGACCTTGTTAGAGGATTTAAGACTAACATTTATCATTCAACCAACATTCACTATGGGGTCGATAGGATAACAATGTACATTCATTGAATGACATAGGGGCATAACATAAGACAGTTAAGTCCACTCGATTAAGAGATTTTTCTGTATCAATGGTTAAACTGAAATAGTAGTTGATCTAATTACAATACAACTTAACTTGCAGATGTTTAGATCTATTCTAAGCCCATACAAATACTCTGATCAATATATGAATTCACTTCCTTAATTTACTTTCACTCGATAATAGCTCCCTGATGCTTGGTATTGTTCTACAGTTCGGTTCTCCTTCAACCAGTCTGATCAGGCATGCATGAAACTGTATTCATGCAAAATCTCTATAGTCTTCTTTCTTCCAACATGTTTCAATAAAGAAACTCATATCTCTTATATAGATAGATAAACAATTTTCATATCAACCATCATATTTTGTCGCTTAATCTCCTTCATAGATTTTGCCTCGTAAACCTTCCTCGATGGTTGAGTCAGTAACACATTACAATTCCATCCTTTAGATCTTCTCCAAAATTTGTCAACCATGGATCTTATAACAAACTTTATCCTCAATCTCAAAATCATAACAATTTCCAGCTCATCAATTTATGTCGGCAAAACTTAAGCATTTAATACTTTCATCCATACTCAGTTAACAAAGAAATACGTTGGCGAACACAAGCTTGATTAATACCATCGCTCGGTATACACTACACTGGCTCAGGGTATATTGAAGTGCTTCATTTACCGACCACATTGTCTTGTACATTTTTCTTCCTTCTTCATAATAGATTTATGCAACATAATCAAGTCGACAATATGAAATCATAGACTCATCAATAAGTTACCCAAAATATTCCTTATCCTCATCTGTCATATTCATCTTTCTCTATGTAGATATCTCAGTTCTTCATCTCTTCTATCCTCTGTACAGATGTTTAGATGTTTGTAACTATCATGACAAGTACTGTCAAACTAGTTGACATCAATGACAACATAATGACTGATTTAATTATCTTACATATCATTTCAGTACTCGATGATCTCTAATCACTATCTTCAAGTCATTCAGGTATTCAATCAGTTGTAGTTCATTAGTTTTAAATTTTTTTAGTCTATGATTAGGGATTTTTTTACTTAAATATATATATATATATATATATATATATATATTGTAATTCTTATTGTTGTATTGTTAAACAAATAAAATAGCATAAATTTAAAAAAATTAAAAAGTAGAAAAACTTTAGAAAACATTAGAAATATTTTACAAGGATTTAACGCGGACTTTGACGGAGATCAGATGGCTGTCCACGTACCTTTATCTATATATATTATAATTTTTATTGTTGTATTTTTAAACAAATAAAATAGCATATATTTAAAAAAAATAAAAAGTAGAAAAACTTTAGAAAACATTAGAAATATTTTACGAAAGCTTAGAATTTTTTTTCAAAAATTTAGAAATCTTTAGAATTTTTTTATAAAATCTTAAAAAATCTTTACAAAACCTTAGAAAATATCTTTTTCTAGTTCTTTTTATTCCTTGAACATGCACACACACAATGCTCTCTCTCTCTCTCTCTCTCTCTCTCTCTCTCTCTCTCTCTCTCTCTCTCTCTCTCTCTCTCTCATACACACACACATATAATCCCCTTGTGGACACCTAAAATTTTCTCTCACATGCAAAAAACAATGTTTTCTAATTTTAATCTTAATTAATTGAATAATTTTAATTATTTAATTAATTTAGTGTCATTCTTCTAATTCAAATTAAAAAATCAAACATTTCTCTCCATTCTCATGATTAACGCCAATAGTGCATGGAATTGGCTATTGTGTGATCAAAAGTGTGACACAAATCTATGAACTATTACACTTGAGAGAATCCATGGAAGATGAAATCTCAAGAAGCGGTTTGTAGCTTCCTAGTTTAAGTGAGTTTAATCCTCCTCATGATGTTCATCAAATTGGCCTAGAGGATTAGTGAAATGACTACTCCAAAATGGAAGATTCAAAGCTAGGAATGAAGTTAAGATGCAAGATTAACAAGATAGAATGAGAGATTAAGCTAGCATGAATGCAAGCAACTAGTATTCTAGAATGAAGATGCAAGAGCTATGCTATTGAAGCAATGCAAGAAAGGAAACTAGGTTAACAATGCTAGATTAAGCTAGAAATGAAGTAAACTATGAGCAACTAAGAATTCAAATTAGAAAAAAGCACTCTAAGAATGTAAGACTACAAGAATGCAAGAAAGATAAATTCACCAAAAGATAAGATGTAAATGATGAAGATTGGGACCTCAACAATAATCAAGATGGAACCCTTGAGCCAAGGAAGAGATTCCTTTTAAAGGAATTTCCTCAAGAATGTAGGGTGGAAATTAAGAGGCAAAAGAATGAGTGAATGAGATGAAGAGGCAAAAGGAGATGCAAGGAGATGCAAGGTTAGGTAGAGATGAGTGGTGAGGATTAAGAGGCAAAAGAAATGTTAGGTAGAATAAGACAAAATAGCAATTTTTAAAGCACAAATCCCTTTTAACTGTTAATTAATCAATATTAAGTATGTGTACACATGTGAATGTGTTCTTTTAACAAAAGTGTAGAAAATTTATATTAAAAGAAATATTATAGCAATTAAATAAATATGCAAGCTCTAGAATTAGACCATAGTATAAGCTTGATATAAGATTTTTGATTTAATTATGAAAAAAGAATTTTAAGGGTTACTCTGCACAATATGCCTTTGAGATTTAGTATTTGATTTGAGGCAATTTGATAAAAAAAAGGGGGCTCAAGTTCTAATAGACCAATTTTAGGTGATTATATTTGCCCCTCTTTGACTAATGTGTGAGCAATCTGGGAATACATTGAGTCAAAGAATGATGATGTCAAGATAGTTGATAGAGATCTAACTCCAAACCTGATTTAATGAAGACTTATAAGAAAGATGAAAGATCTATTATGATATGAAGCGATGAGACTGAATATATGTTTGAGGAGATTGAGATGGCTAATCATCTTAGAGACAATACCAGATTGATATGGGTCATGATGAACCTGATATGCCCCAAGAGATTGAAAATATTATCTATCCGAGTGAACTAATATGAAGCGAGGAGAACACTCTTTCAGAAAGGAGATGTGGAGAATTGCAACTTGATATGAAGCAATGAAGCTAAGATGGCCTGAGCGATGATGTTTAGTCTTGATTGACTTGACCAATTTAAGATTTAGTTTAATTGCTAGATTTGGAGATTAGGAAATTTGATTGATGAAAATATTTTCTATATTATCATACCCCCTCAAGATTGAGATAGAAATGAGGTACAAGGGGTGAAGATCAGCCTCAGAAGATCCAAGAAAAGAAGGAAAATGTGAGCAAGAAGTGATAGTGTCAACAATCAACTGTATTTGACAATTAAATGGTCTTGAATTTCAATTTCGATCCCAAAAAATAGGATAAAAAATAATGATTTGTAGTCAAATACCTCGGCAAAGAGGAAGGAAGGATCAAAAGAAAGCATATCTCAAGGGAACCAAAAATGCAAAGCTAAATGCAGCCCTAAAATGAAATGCAACCTAAGACACAAAAGTAACCAAGTCATCTATCCTGTAGCCATTAGTTTTCATCATTTGAGTGTTTGGGACATCAGAGGTTAGTACAACCTTCACCAGCATGAGGGAAACCATGAAAATAAGAATAGGAATTTATCAGATAAGATGTAGGAAACATACGTAAGCATTGAGGCAAAAGAGCCGAGATGACCTAAACATGGTTTCCAAATTAATGTTGTAAGATAACACCCATATCGAGGCATAAGCTTCCAAGATAACTAGGAGTGTCATCATACATGCTACACACAAGAAAAAGAAAAGGAGATAATTCCAACCTCACCAAAGTGTTAGAATAAAGAGGTTCAAGGTATGTGCGGTGTTTGAATCGTGATGGTGGTTCTTGCCATAGACACCCATTTTATTAGATAACTTAGGATTGTTGAAATCACAACACAAGCAAAAATCAAAGAAAAAAAGTTGGTATGCCCCTAGTTGTGAATCTCTAGTCAAGTAGACATCGTCGAGCGACCTTAGAAGACATAGCAAGTGAAAATCAATGATAACAAACAACACTCAAGAAAATAGTTCAACATATCTCAGTCGATTAAGTTATCTAAGTTATAGTTTGGTGTTGGTTGTTAAGGAACCTTTGTTCTAGTGTCAAAATGCAAGTGTGCAGTGAAAGATAGTGCAAGATCTAATATGTGTTGAGAAACACAATGATGTCTAGATTGGCAGTGTTAAGAAATATTGTAGGTTTGGGGTGTTGAGAAATACCAAGAGGTGTCAGTAATAAATTGTCCATTGGGAAGGACTGATAAACTGACTTAGGTTAAGCTCAAAGAATTGACCAAGTGATAAAGCACTGACATCTTAGATAGGGGTACAATTGCCCCCAAATGATAGATAAGAACTGAGGACAAGACTAAGACAAGTTCCAGCCCATGACAACACAAGGAAACTAAGAGCAAGATGAATGGAAGCACAAGATCTTAGCCACACATTGATAGATGGAGTGATGATTGCAAGTGATGCCTTTTTGCCAAGTTTTCACCAATTGGAGATTATTTTATTTTTTCTACCAAGGCACATGTTTCTAGGTTTTCACCAAGGCACTTTCTTTTTTGTTCTATTCATATTGTTTCTTTTTTTTTGTATTTTTGATAGTTGATTTTTTTTTGTGGATACATCAAGGTGCCTATTTCTAGGTTTTCACCAGGATGATCATTTTTTCAAGACATTCTACAATTTTGAGGATTTTTTTAGGACTTTATATGCTTTTTAGAATTTTTTCAAGATCATAGATTATTGTGCAGGAAGCAAAATATCTAGTTGTAGAGTCACTTCAGGTGATGATTTTTGAGAGGTTCTTTGAGAACAATATCATTTGTAATAAATAGTTGATAAGCTTCATAACTAGATGTTGTAGTGAGGATAAAATATTATAGCCAGTAGTGTCCAACTGTCAAGAGTTTCATAGCTAGGAAAAGATCATTTGAGTGAGATCCATCAATATCCTCATAGACCTCTCTTAACACTTTGTCAGATTCCTCACGTTCTAGATGCCTAAGGAGAGTGCCATCTAAACTTCTCTTAAACAAGTCATTAGTGATGAGTAGATATCAGGATGCACTTCTTGGAATGGAATGATAGATTTGAGAGTAGCATGAGGTATTGGAGGTAATGATGGTGTAGATGTTTTTGAAGTTAAGCGAGTCATAGGAAGGAGATGGAAGCTAGAGTGTCAACATTGATTTTTTTATATCCAAGTCCTTCAAAAGAGACTTGGGAATCCACATAGTCTTTTATCATTCTTTACTTTGAGATTATTTTGATAGAAATTATTTGATGATGGATTTTGGAATCCATATTTTCTTTTATTCTCTTCTTTTCTTTGAGAACCCTTGTGGTCTCTTGAATATTGCTTGTGTCTTTGTAGGCACATGTCTATTAGATAGGACATGGTAATCTATGTATGTAAGTGGATTCTTGTATTTCTAATTTTTATGTTGCACATCCAAATTGCCTCTAGAAGACTCAGTAATTATGGACAAATTAGGTTGATATGACAGGTTTAGATGAAGGGTTGGATCAGAAGTGGTACAACCACTTAAATCAAGAAGGATGAGGAATAAAGGTTTGAAATAGGTTCAACTGCAAAGACATTGATATCATCCTCATCATTCATGAATGAATAAGAGAGATCAAGAAAATTATCCTCGATAGAGTGTTGTCAATTGTGATTTGTCATAGAAGAGTCAGAGGAGTTTAGATTAATATTACACAAATCCAACTGGGATGACTTATTCCTAGGGCTAAGTCCCTCTTGTTTATCCAAAAGTGTGTGAACATGAACCAACTAAATCCTAGACCTTCTTAAGTTCCATGTTGCTATCATAGGATGAGGTCTTATAGACCCATGATTTCCTTGATTAGCTGAAGTATCGTTTTGATTATGAGAAGATGGCCTAGGATCCATAGGAATGATTTCCATAGAAGGATGGAAATGATCTTCATTATTTTATTGGTCTTGAGGATTTGAGCTTTCTCCTCTTTCAAAATTTGTAGCAGTAGTATATTTGTGTGTGACATCAACCTGTATTTCCATTGTAGCATCTAATAATGAGTCCCACTCATATTCATGCGAGTCTATTTAACTATTACGATACTATCTGATGTAATCACCTAGAGTTATTGTAGGACGTATATCTTCATCATCACTTTCTTTTATTGCAGGAGGTATTATTTTTCAGCAGTGAGAGTTTGTTAATTTACAGTAGCAACAAAGTAGTCTAGTACAGGCATAAACCAAGGTATATCCAAGATATGGGAGACATCAGCCAGTTGCCCCCAATTAGGATGCATGTGATTAGACTAAGTGAGACTAAGATCATGTTCTTCTGCATACATAGGTTCATTTTATTGAGGAGCTTGAGATGGTATATAGGGCTCTCCTTCATAGTCTAGATTAAAATTTTGTATATGTAAGAGCCTTTCATATGTCATCGATTGAATTTATTCTTCTTCTTCATCATTTGAGTCCTCATATGGGTGAGTGTTTCTATTTGGTTTGTCAAACTTTTGTTCATGACAACCAACACCAATCTTGTATTTAGGATTTACGAATTCAACATGTAGAGGTTCAAGAATACCTTTGCCTTTTCCAAGAGGACTTTTTCCATCATATCCCATTTTCTGCATAAGTTGGTAACCCACACCATTATTTTTAGGTGAAATTTTAGTATTTTTTACTTCTTGTTGAGATTATTCTCTCTTGTAGAGTCTTTGTAGGACAACACTTTCTTCCCTTTATAGCTCTAGGGGAATTTTAGCTTTAACCATTACAATACCTTCATGTATAACAGGTGTTGTTTTAACTGTAGGAATGGATGAGAGAGATGATTTTCCATAAGATTTTGAAGAGATGAAAATGGAGGACTATCTCTATCAGAAAGATCTATAACAGCCATTAGAGGGAATAGCCAAGAAAGAGGCAACAATGTCTCAGGAAGATTGGGATATTTTGGATAGGAAGGAACTGGGGAGTATTCATCTATGCCTGGCACAATCGATGGCATTCAATATTATTGGAGCAACGACAACTCAAACTCTGATGGAAATCCTAGCGAATTTTTATGAAAAGCCTTCAGTTTCAAACAAGGTATTTCTTATGAAGCATTTATTTAATATGAAAATGGTAGAAGGTGGATCAGTTGCTGATCATTTGAATGAGTTTAATACAGTTACAATTCAGTTAGCCTCAGTTAAAATTACTTTTGATGAAGAGGTTAGGGCTCTATTGATTTTGTGTTCTTTGCCAGAAAGCTGGAATGGCTTGGTAATGGCTGTTAGTAATTCTGTTTATGGTTCTAATACCCTAAAGTTTGATGATGTTATTGGTGTTATATTGAGTGAGGAAATTCATAGGAAAAGCTCAGGGGCATCCACATCGGGTAGTGTATTGAACGCAGAAAGAAGAGGCAGAACAAGAGATAGAGGAAACAACTCTGGAAATCATGGGAAATCAAGAGGAAAATCAAAGGGAAAGAGGTCTGAATCCAAAGGGCCAAATTATTGCTAGTACTATGGAAAACCAGGTCATAAGAAGAAAGATTGTTGGTCTCGGAAGAAAGATCAAGGAGACAAACATGATGGAAACAAGGAGGCAAATGTGGTAAGTAATAAATCCAAAGAGGATGCTTTGCTCTTGTCTTTAGAAAATGTTGATGATTCATGGGTGTTAGATTTGGGGGCTTCATTTCATGCTACACCCCATAGAGGTTATTTTGTTGATTATGTCCAAGGGGATTTTGGGCTAGTTTATTTGGGAGATAATGAACCCTGTCAAATTGTTGGAAAAGGGAAAATCAAGATTAAGTTTCACAATGGGAATCATTGGCTACTACAAGAGGTAAGACATGTTCCAAGGCTGAGTAGAAATTTAATTTCAGCAGGGAAACTCGCCGATGAGGGTTGCACAGTTACTTTTAATGATAAAAATTGGAAGGTTTCAAAAGGTTCCTTAGTAGTAGAAAAAGGTGTGAAAGTAGGAACCTTATATCTTTGTACAGGTCATATTGTTGCTTCTACTTTAATTGTTTCAAAAGATAATGAATGTTCAGGAACAGTGGCTACAGTTGAGTAGGAAGAACATCAAACCATTGTTGTAGATTTTGACATAGCACTATGGCACAATAGACTCGGACACATGAGTGAGAAAGGTATGAAATTACTTCATTCAAAGAAAGTTTTACCTGGTCTGAAATGTGTCAATATGGATTTCTATGAAAGTTATGTTTATGGAAAATAAAAGAGAGTTAGTTTTGTGAAGAGTGGGAAGGAAAAGAAAAATGAGAGATTAGAGCTTGTGCATACAGATGTATGGGGACCAATGCAGGTATCTTCCCTTGGTGGTTCTCTATATTATGTTACATTTATAGATGATGCAACAAGAAAAGTATGGATTTATTTCCTTAGACAAAAATCTGATGTATTTCAAACTTTTAAGAAATGGAAATGCTTGGTTGAGAATGAGACTGGTAAAAGGTTAAAATGTCTTAGATCTGATAATGGTGGTTAGTATTGCAGCACATAATTTGAAGATTATTGTTCCTCTAATGGTATTCGTAGGTAGAAAACTGTACCAAGGACTCCACAAGAAAATGGAGTGGTTGAACGCATGAACAAGACAATAATGGAGCATGCAAGGAGTATGAGGTTGCATGCTAGGCTGCCCAAAAATATGTGGGTAGAGGTTGTGAACACTGCTATTTATTTAATCAATAGAGGCCCCTCTACTCCTTTGGACTGTGGTATTCCAGAGGAAGCATGGATTGGTAAGAAGGTGAGTTATTCTTTTCTCAAAACCTTTGGTTGTGAAGCTTTTGCACTTATAGATTCTGAAAACATAACCAAGCTGGAAGCTAAGTCAAAGAAATGTGTATTTGTTGGATATGGCATTGATGAATTTGGTTATAGGCTTTGGGATTTTGAAAATCATAAAATTGTAAGAAGCAGGGATGTCATATTCAATGAGAAAGTATTGTACAAAGATTTGTTGCAGTAGCATGAGAAGAAAGAAAATTACTATGTAGTACTGGATGATACTCCAAAAGTTTATGTTCCAATAGTTCCTTATGCTCCACAACAACAACAACAACAAATACCACACACCCCAGTGAATGTTAGACAGTCAACAAGGCTAAGTAGACCTCCAGAGAGATTCTCTCCCTCTTTGTATTCTATTTTATTAACAAATGTTGGTGAACCTGAATGTTATAATGAAGTTGTGCAGGTGGATACAAAGCTTCAGTGGGAGTCTGCAATGACAGATGAAATCGACTCCTTGCTAAAAAATCACACTTGGGATTTATGCAAGTTACCTGTAGGTAAAAGGGCTTTACAAAATAAATAGGTTTATAGGATAAAAGAAGAGGATGGAGGTAAGAACCAATTTAAAGCCATATTAGTCATAAAAGAATTTGCACATAAACATGGTATTGATTTTGATGAGATTTTTTCTCCAGTTGTTAAAATGACTTCTATTCGTACTATTTTTAAGTGTTGTGGCTACTGAAGATTTGCATTTAGAGAAACCTGATGTTAAAACAACCTTTCTTCATGGTGATTTGAATGAAGAAATATATATGGTACAACCATAGGGATTTGAGGTCTAGGGTAAGGAGAGTTTAGTGTGCAAATTGCAGAAAAGTTTATATGGCTTGAAGCAAGCACATCGGCAATGGTATATTAAATTTGACACTTTTATGAATGATCATGGATATTGTCAGTGTCATTCTGACCATTGTGTTTATTTTAAGAGGATGGATGATGACAACTACATTATTTTATGTTTATATGTTGATGATATGCTTGTAGTTGGGTCTAACATGGATCACATTAAGGGGTTGAAATAACAATTAGCACATTCATTTTCTATGAAGGATTTGGGGGCAGAAAAACAAATCCTTGGTATGAAAATTTGCAAAGATAGGAAAAATAGGAAATTGTCTCTATCTCGGGCTGATTATATTGAGAAGGTGTTGCAACATTTCTCTATGGAGAATGCCAAAGCTGTTAGCACACCTTTGCCTGGTCATTTGAAATTGACTAAGGATATGTGTCCCAAGACACCAGAAGAAGAGACTAAAATGTCTAAGGTACCTTATGCTTCAGCTGTAGGGAGCTTAATGTATGCTATGGTATGTACTAGGCCAGATATTGCACATGCAATGGGAGTCGTTAGCCAATATATGAGTAACCTTGGTATTGAGCATTGGAATGCAGTCAAATGGATTCTCAAATATTTGAGAGGTACATCCAGTAAGTGTTTACACTTTGGGGGTTCTACTACTACTGTACAAGGCTATGTTGACTCAAATTTGGTAGGAGATATAGATAGCGGGAGGAGTACTACAGGCTATGTATTTACTGTTGGTGGTACAATAGTGAGTTGGAATTCTCGACTACAAAAGGTGGTTGCTTTATCCACTACAGATGCAGAGTATGTTGCTGCTACAGAGGTAGCCAAGCAGATGATATGGCTTCAATTCTTCATGGAAGAATTGGGACATCCTCAGATGGGTAATTTTCTACATACAGATAGCCAAAGTGCCATTCATCTTGTGAAGAATTCTGCTTTGCACTCGAAGACAAAACACATACAGTTGCGGTACTATTTCATTTGATCAGTTTTGGATGATGAGCAGTTAAAGCTGGAAAAGATACATACAGATGATAATCCAGCAGATATGTTTACAAAGGTAGTAACAAGGGAGAAGTTGAACTCCTGTTCAACTTCAGTTGGTCTACTAGACTGAACAAAATAAAGGGACAGTTGAGTCCAGGGTGGTTGGATCCAGTGGGGGCCTCACAGGCTAGCGGTTTAGCTACACGATCAGTCTCCAAGTGGGAGATTGTTGTTTGGTGTGGAGTCTGATCAGTCCCGAAGTGGGAGATTGTTAGCTTGTGGTGACTGATCGGGAAAGTACTATCTGGGAAAGTACTGTACACTTTTCACTCATCAAGCATTTTTGAGTTGACACGTCAAACATTTCCCTAGGTTGACTCGTCAAGCCTTTTCTTAGGTTGACTCATCAAGTATTTTAGGGTTAACTTGTTAACCAACATAAGCCTTGTTATATTGGCTTAGGGTTAGGGATTTCATTATGATGTATGATTTTAGTACTTGAGGCAAAATTGAGCTATAAGGGACTACAAATTGTAATCAGGTTTTAATCACTGGATAATAAAATATTGGACTTGTTGTTGGTGGACGTAGCCCAGGGATTGGGTGAACCACGTTAAATCTTTGTGTCTTGTGTTCTCTTTTATGTGGTTTATTATTTTTTGATATTGGTTATATTTGCATGTAATTGTTATTTATGCCTTGTTAATCCTAACAAAATGGAGAAACATTATGGACAAGAATAAAAATACTGAAGGAAGTGAAAAGAATGATCGAACAAGATAGGACAACTTGTCAGCAATAAGAAAGGCCGATGGGATGAGAGAATGGGAAGGGCTTGGAAAAGAGGTGAGGTGATGGCATAGGAAAGTATGAGGTTGAAGTGCATTTTGGGGTGACTTGCATGTGCTTGGAAGAGAAGGAGGATAAACATATAGGTGGGTTGTTTTACCTTAATAGTGGGAGCATACAATGAGTTGAAGATGAAGAAATTTGGACCAGGAAAAATCCTAACGAAGCATAATTTAGGAAATGATTATAAAATAGATTTACCTAGTAAACTCATTATTTGACCTGTGTTCAATATTTTAGATTTGACATAGTATCATGAAGGTAGTATAAAAGATGAAATAGAAAAAGTAAAATGGAATATTCTAGAACCTAATTCATATATGGAAGAGATAGAGGATATCCGAGATAGTCGTGTGGGTAGAAGCACAAGAAACATGAAATATGAAGAGTACTTGATCAAATGGAAGGGATGACATGTTGAAGATTCATCATGATCATCAAAGGAAGAGGTTGACTACCTCAGTTTTCCTCTGAACATATGAGATGTGAAAAGGTCACTTCTCAAATTACCTCAAGTGTTTGATGCAGGAGCATCTAGGGTGTAAAAGAAATCTTGCATCACCCAAAAATATTCTCTAGTTTTCAATAAGGGCTACCATTGGAAAAGGTTACTATTTTTAGTAGGTTGTTAATTTGAGAATGAATTATTTCAATTTTTTCCCTGGAGGTCCATTTTGAATATATTAGTCTTCCAGTAAATTTTCATGGAAAGATCAAGTTTGATTTTGAAGATATTGATTTTTTTGTATTGGCAAGGTGGTGCAAAAAAATTGAACTTAGTTTTGAAGGATTTAGGGGCTCAGAAAATGGATCAAACTTTGATTATATAATGCTTTAAAATCCCATGGCATGGAAATCTTTGTGGCATTTATGAAATGGGGTTATAATAGCCAATCAACTCAACGGCTCACAAGTTATAGTTTTCAAAAGTTGGCCATCAAGACTCAAGTTTCAATACAAATGAAAGAGATTTAAAAAATCACTTAAGGTGGTAAATTGAACTATTGGGCACAAAAATGGGAAAATTTTCACTTTCTAAAATATTCTAAGGTGGTTAATTGTTCTACTTATATAGCGCTAAATGGGGATTTTACGGTTTAGTTCTAGAAGTGTAGATTGTGGATTTGTCTTGCAGATTATTTTAATGAAAATGCCCATGTGGCTATAGCATGTTACTTTTCTAAATATTGTAATGTCATTTTATTCAAGATAATACAAAGCAAGTGTTTTTGTTCTTTCCATTAATCTGTTCTTGTAACTTTCTTTTTAGTTTCCTTGTGTTGTGTGTGTTTGGTTAAATAAGGGGAGTACCCTTCATCAGGTAGCTACAAAACCAAACTAAGAAGATGGAAGTTGGTAATAATGACATCTCAACACACCGTAACAAGAATCCTTAGATTATAATTATAAAGAAGTGAACAAAACTCCATGTCAACATCTGACAAGAACTAAATATTATTGTCATCTAAACAAATCGACCATCACCTGCATGATCTAGTACATAAGGAAATTATGGTTTTGTGAACAAAAAATAGGGACTTCTTAATGCTACTGACTAGAATGTATCTCTAACTAAATAAATTTTGAGGAAAAGGAATCTCTAGAAAAATTACAACTCACAAGACATGAAGTGGATATTGAGAAGCTAACATGTAACATTTGAGAATCACTAAAAGATATACTTACTGGAAGATCCAACCAAAATGAAATCTAAAGAGATCTGGATGACATGAAGAGCATGACTTGGATGACACTACAACAACCCAAAATCTAACAACAAAAATAAAACATGGAAGGCATGAGTACAAGGACAAAAAAGAATATGCAACCCAGGCTTTGAAATTTACCACATTGACATCAAGCTTCCATACAAAGGCTAAACATCAATCACCCAACTTAGATTTGTATTAACTAAACCAAGGAACTTCAATACATGGGTTCAAAATCCTGAGCCTTGAGAACTCGAGATCATACTAGTAGTCACCAACCATGTCCTGCAAAACAAAAAGAGACAAGAAAAGGTTTACATGGAAAAATGTAAGGGGAACCATGGATTAAACTTTAGGAAAAGTGGAATAAGGAACCATGGATTAAAATTTTGTCCAAATAGACTAAGGAAAAAATTTCCCAACAACCACAGAAAAAACTCCATAGATCCAAGATAAAGTAAGGTGATCATGAGAAAAAATGAGAAGAGGATAAAAAAACTAGAAAGATCATCAGGGGTAGTCTTTGAGAATGATGGAGAAAACATAAGTGACCCAAAATTTCCCTACCAAATGAGTTCACTTCATTAATTTCTAATAGACAAACTTTTTTGGTGAGTCCACCTTCCTCTCTATTTGCTTCTCTAAAGCAATGAAATATTTTAAATTGTGCAAATTGCACTAGGTATCATCAAGCTTCTTTAAGAATATAATTAATTATCTAGTTTGGAGATTAAAATTTCTTGAATGTTGATATAATATCTTGGGAGTCCCCCTCGATGACTGGTTAAGGTAATTTTTTACAAGGGCTCACCACTGCTCAGGCTAACTACCCTAAAAAATAAAAAGAGGCTCACTACCAGTACAAATAGGCTCACTTCCAGAATATAAGAAATAAAAAGTGAATCCACCATTGAAGTCACTGTCGCCAATAATTAGAAACACATAAATGATATAATATTTTGCTACTGGCTCTACCAAATCATAGATACACCAATGCACAAACCTTCCCTTGTCAAATTCATAATCACTTCGCATATTACTCACATACAAGCACTGATCAACAAATAGAATCATCACTCTCTTATATCAACCCATGCCAATGACTAGGTCAGCCTAATGCAATTTGAAATAGGTCACACCAAAGTATTCTTGTGGTGGTAGGGAATGAAACTTGGACCACCTCACTCAATACAATATGTCTCTCTCATTATATTATGCTACATCATGACTGAAAGATCTTTAGTACCAATGGATCTGATCTATATGTTAAAATAAAAATACATTGACCAAAGCACAACAACCACTTCCAAAATAGGACCAGATCCAAATAAATGAACCACACTATTTTGGAAGGTAAACTGGACCAACAACAACACTTCTACCAGGTCACTAAAAAATCCAATCAACATCTATGCATAGGATATGTTGACATCAATGACAACCATTAATGAAAACAACAATTAATAGCATAATATTCACATTCTAACAATCTCCCCCTTTGTCATTGATGGAAACATTCATCAATAACAAAGAAAACAACTTATTGTCAGAAGATACCAGCATCAAAGTCTTTTGTTCTCTCTGTTATTGTCTTCAAATTCCTTTTTTTTCTTCTCCCCCTTTGACAATAATGACAAAGGGCCAAAACTCCCCCTTAGTAACTTAGTATGTTCCCCCTAAGAGAGAGTTTCCAAGAATTGATCCAGAAAGGAATGAGCATGAAATGCACTAGACCAATGCACACACTGGTGCATTATTGAAGAATAGGAAGTGGCAGAATGTCCAGCTTCCCCCTAAGATACTCAAAAGTATCCTTGCACAATGGTTTTGTATAAATATCAGCAATTTTCTCATTTGTAGGTACATACTCAAGTTTAACTTCCTTTTCTAACATTTTATCCCTCAAGAAATTATATATATATATATATATATATATATATATATATATATATATATATATATATATATATATATATATATATATATATATTCGGTCATGGAATGTTGCACTAGATTCTTTTAAATGCTCATAGCACTAGTATTATCACACATAATTAAGATTGGTTCATCAAAAGTTATACCTATATTCTTTGAAGTCTATTTTATCTACAATACCTGAATACAACACGAGGATGTTATAATCTATTATAATTTAGTAGTAGATAATGTCCAATCAACATTAGTATAAGCTATCAAAGTAAATCTAAACCTTCAGATACCATAATCCAAACTCTTTTGTACCCTTCAAATATCTAAAAATCCTCTTTACTGCAATAACATGTGACTCTTTTGATTCTTCCTAAAATTTGGTTGCTAATAATATGACATACATAATATCTAGTCTAGTAGTAGTCAAATAAAATAGTCCTCAAATTATAGATTTGTACTTACTTGCATCAACTTTTGGTGAATCATCTTCTTTAGTCAACTTACATCTAGTAACAATGGGAGTACATACTAGTTTAGAATTATCCAAACAGAACTTCTTTAGTAACTCTTTGATATACTTGGACTGAGAAATAAAAATTCATTTACTGATCTTATTTACTTGCAATCCAAGGAAGAAAATCAACTCATCAATCATAGACATCTCAAATTCCTCTGGATTTCCTTTGCAATTTTTTTAAACAAGTCATCTTTTCCTCAAAAACTATGTCATCAACATAAACCACAACAATTAAGATTTGATCAAAATAAATTCTATAATATAAATTGGTATCACTTGATCTTTTCTAAAACCTTGTCCAATTAGATACCTATCAAATCTACCATACCAAGCCCTAGGTATTTTCTTCAATCCATACAATGATTTCTTTAATCTATACACAACATCCAAATCCTTCCAAACTTAAAACCCTCCAATTATTCAATGTATACTTCTTCCTTCAGTTCTCCATTCAAGAATTCTAACTTAACATCCATTTGATAAAACTTCAAATATTTAAATGTTTCAAATACTAAGAATTTATGAATTGCCTCCATCCAAGCAATAGGGGCATAAAATTCATCAAATTCAATGCCTTTAATATGAGTGTAACCTTTCCAGACTAATCTTGCCTTGTTTCTCATTAACTTTCCATTTTCATCCAGCTTGTTTTGGAATGCCTATTTTGTGCGAATCACATTCTTCTCAGTTGGTATGAGCACAAATTCCCAAGTATGATTCTTTTCAATCTCATCAAGTTATTCTTTCATTGCTCTTACCTAGTTTTTATCATTACATGCTTCTTTCATAGATTTAGGTTCTATTTCTAAAAGTAAACACAACAAAACTTTCTCTTGTGCTTCTCTACTCCTTTTAATGATACCTTTATTCTTATCTCATATAATCTGATTCTCTAAATAATTTCTCTATATGTACCTTGGGGTGTTAGTTGTATATTTTGAAGCCCACTTCATTTCTTCTGCTTTTTTCTTGTCATATTTTTCCTTGTCCTCTATAGCATATTCATATTCAATATGTTTCTCAGGAGTTCCCTAAACCTCTTCATCAACCTTCACATTCGCACTTTCAAAAACCTTATTCAATCTCTTGTTGTAACATCGGTACACTTTTCTCTTTGGATAATATCTTATAAATATAGATTCATCTACTCTACTACAAAACTTACCAAGATTGTCCTCATCTCTCCAAATGTAGCATATGCTTCCAAAAATCTTGAAATATTTCATTGTGGGTGAACTTCCATGCCATAACTCGTACGATGTCTTTCCATACTTCTTCCAATAGAGAACTATGTTAAGTGTGTACACATTTGTATGAATTTATTATCTCCAATAAAATTTAGGTAAAATTGCTTCCTTCATCATATTCCTTGCTACTTCCTACAATGTATGATTCATCCTTTTCACCACACCATTCTAATGTGGTACTCTAGGGGCTAAAAATTGTCTTTTAATACCATGTTTCTCACAGAAATTGTCAAATTCATCAAAAGTAAACTCTCCTCCTCTATCAAATCTCAAACATTTAATATTTCTACCACTTTCACTCTTAACTCTTGCTTTAAATATCTTAAATTTCTCAAATTCTTCTGATTTTTCTCTTAGAAATGCAACCCATGATAATCTGGAATAATCATCAATATTAAAAAGTATGAAATATCTCACCTTGTAAGCTCCTTGTTCTACTAGGACCACATAGGTCAATATGCAAGATCCAACAAACTAGTAGATGAATGATTTTTTGCCTTGAATGAATCTATTGTATGATTACCTTCCTGACATCCCTTACAAATAATGTTTTCTAGTTTTTATAGACTTGGTAAATATCTTACTACACATGATGAACTTATTCAAGTACCAAATTGTTGAAATTTATGTGACACGTCCTTCGGTGCTAAAACCAATTGTCATCAATTTGAGATAGTAAACATCCTTCTATAGCTCCTTCATGTTGATACTTGTTCGTTCATGTTCTTTTTCCAACTGCAATAACTATTTCAAACCTCTTTCAAATCTCACAACCTTCATTCTTAAACACAACATCATATCCATTCTTACACATATGTCCAACACTCAAAATATTATGACATAAACCCTTCACATAATAAACCTTGTCAGTTTTATTATTTCCATCAAAAGTATTAGAGCCTCTTCCAACAATATATGTTTCCTTATCATCACCAAATCTATCTGGACCACCACCATATTTCTCAATTGTTACAAATTTTCTTTTATCATCATTCACATGATTCAAACAACCACTATCAATCAACCATTCATTCTTATTTCTTCTAACATACAAAGCAACCAAAGTATTATCATCAGATTATGGGAAAATTTTAGAAATATCAATTACAATTTTTTCTTCGTCAACATAAACTAAGAAGACTTCTTGATCCAATTAATCATTTGATATACAAGCATCTTCATTAACATAGTAATCCTTCTTATTAAACTTGTTAAATTTTTTTCAATTAGCCTTTTCTAGAGACCTAGTTTCTAAATGACCAATCTTTCCACATCTAAAGCATTTAAGAGGTAACATACATTTGTATTTTTCAATACCTTTATTCAACTTCCTTACAAATTTTTCTTCCATCTCATCTGGATCATTATCATCCAAATATTTCTATGTCTTTGTGGCTTTAAAGGTTGTCTCATATCTTCTCTTCTCTTTTATGATTTTCCTTAGCCAAAACATAGTTAGGGTGCAAAACAATTGTTCTCTAGTAAACTTATTTGGATCATAAACTTCCTCTATACTCTAGATCTCATAACTATATCTCTCTGGTAGGTTCATCAAGATTTTCTCCATAAAATCTTCATCTATGATATTGCCTCCTTGATTCTTGACTTCATTCACTACATTGTCAACTCTCTAAAAATAACTTTTGATATCCTCTCCTTCTTCCATTTTTATTTTCTCATAATGATGCTTAGTCATTAGCTTCTTAGAGAACTTTAATCTATCATTGCATTCATATATCTCTCCCATTCATATATATTCTCCTCATAGGCTGAAATTTCATCTTGAATAGTAGGGTTATTTTGGGGTGCAACATACAATCTCTCCACATTCTTCCAAGTAGTGTAACCGATTGAAATCATGTATCCTCTCATCTTCTCTTTCTAAGGAACCAAAGATCTAATACCAATTGTTGAACAAGCCAAATAACTAAGAGGGGGGTGAATCAGTTATTATCAAATAATTTCCTTAACCTTTATTAATATGTTGAATACTTAAACCAATCAAAACCTTATAATAGATATGAACATGAAAGCACAAAAATATAAACACAATGAACACCTGAATTGATGTGGAAACCCAAGAGGGGAAAAAAACATGGAGAAGATAATTCTGATGAGAAGAACACTAGTTAAGGTATTTTTTTACATGGGCTCACTACCAAAATATTAGAAATAAAAAAAGAATCCACCACTGAAGTCACTAATACCAATAATTAGCAACATAGAAATGATATAATAGTTTGCTACCAGCTACACCAACTCACATATACATCAATACATAGATCTTCCCTTGTCAGATTCACAATCACTTCACATATTAATCACATAAAAGCACTAATCAGAAAATATAATCATCGCTCTCTTATATCAACCCATGCCAATGACTAGTTCTACCTAATACAATTTGAAATAGGTCACACCAAAGTATTCTCGTGGTGGTAAGGAATGAAACGTGGATGACCTCTCTCAATACAATACACCTCACTCATAATAACACACTACACCATCACTAAGATATTTGATACCAATGGATAGGATTTATACATTACATGAAAAATACATTGATTGAAGCACAATGAACACTTCCAAAATAGAATTGGGTCCAAAAAAATAAGCCACACTATGTTGTAAGATAAATGGGACCAACAATGACACTACTAAAGATAAATCTTATAGAAAATCATCTAGAGCACACTTCTACTAGATCACCAAAATATCCAATCCACTTATATGCATAAGATATGTTGTCAAACAATTAATGACAACAATAATTGATAGCATCAACTTACCATTCTGATAGAAACACCTCTCTGCAACTTAACATAAAGTTCCACATATGTGACCCTACAAGTGGGTTTAGAGCAATACATATCTTCTTCAGGTCCTCTACATCTAGGTTTTTTAATCTCAAAATTGATTCCCATTTTGAATCATTATTATAGAACACATTTCAAATTAGTTTTTCTCCAAGGGATTTATTTCTATATACCATATTGTGAATACATGCACCACCTGAGTTTTTAGCTAAGAAAACTTTGTCCCATGCAAGAAGATGAATCTTTTATTTAGGCTCTTTGTTTCCTTTCTAAAGAAAATTTTTAAGCTTTGAATCTATGTCATACAAGATCCAATTTTGGATAGGAAGAACTAATATGATGTAATTAGGAATTTTGGACAGTATAATTAGATCATAAGTATTCTTCCCACTGTAGACACCTAAAATCTATTCATATTAATTAAATTTATTTAATTAATAATCTCTTTGACATAGTAATTAGTTTTAATTAATTAATCATTATTATCATATTCCTCTAGCTATTTAATTATAATTGTTTAATTGAATTGAGTTCATTACCTAAGGTATTTAAATTTAATTTGAATACTCCCCTCTCTAATGTGTTAAAAGTTATTTTAAATACATATCCCTCATAAAACCATTTTTGAGTAAATCTCTATTTATTTAAAATCCCCCCCACATCCTAATATTCCTCTAAGCATGGCTTAATCTAAAACCAATTTAAATTAATCTAAATCCCTACCTAAATCCTAGCCTACACCCATCACCTCACTTGCTAAACCTACTTTCTCACCTAATCACTCTCCTAACCTCACTTAAAAAGTGATTCCTAACCTTATTAGAGCTAATGGGTTGCTCACCCATGTGTAGAAACTCTTCCCAAGGAATCCACCCAACTTCCTTAAATGATATTACATCATTTTCCCCTTCACTCTTACCCAAAGTTACTTAGACATGTGTGAGAAACCTTGAGGCACTCAACCTTAACTGCACATCTTGTCTCAACTTGACCTTTAAAAAATGGCCCTTCCCTCTAGCCCACATGTCTCCTATGTGGATGTCACATAGGTGCCACCTCATCCAAGGCCTCTCTCTCCCTCCAAAAATATATAAATAGAGGCCTCTCCATGAGAAATTCACCAATTCCTTTTATGCATTATTATCATGCTAGTTTAGCTCTAGATATCTATAGCATTTTAGTACTATTAGTTTCTTTTCAAGCTCAATCACATAGCATAATGTTAAATGGTTAATGAATCTTAGCTTATTTTCCTTTAGCATTTGAATTTACTTTCAATATTGATCACATTATCATGCTTAATGGTTAAATATTCTCAAACTTGCATTTCATATCATTTCTAGCTTTAATCTTCATCATTTTCATCATTGGAACCCTTGTTGCATCATTTGAAGTCTCCTTCTCTTTCATTTAGCTTAGAATCATCTTAATATTGCATTAGGGATACTATCATTTTTTTTGGAGAGCACATCCACATTCTCCTAAAAAGAGCAAATCAAATGGGGCTTGGGTGCTCCCATTTTGGCTCAATCGAAGGTGGTGTGTATTGAACTCCTTGTTATATGTTGCATGCATGTTTTTGACTAATGTTTGAGTTTCTACACATGCTCCTGAAAGGTTAGGTTCAACACATCTATATCTTGGCACGCCCGGTGGGACATCCACCATGTATTTTTAATCCTCTCATTTTGAAGGTTTTCATCACCCATTTCTAAAATTCCGGCAAAGATCGTACTAGCTTGTGAGAATCCTAGTACAAGTAAAATCTTCTAGCCCTATTTTCTCGTAATAGACACATGTGTAACTCATACTATACATGGTACTAACTTGTATTGGCCTTCTTGCATTCTGACTTCTCTCTGTCTGCACTCTTTCTGGTAATGATTTCTCGTATTGCAACCCATGTATACTCATATTGAACATGGTATAATCTCATATTAGAACTTTGTTTTAAGTTTTTACTCATACTGTTCTATGTGTTTTCTCGTATGAGTCTACACACAAAATTCTCCTATTCTATTTTCTCATATCAGAAATAGAGAGCAATTTTAGGGCCTCAAATATTAGTGTTTTTGGATTTTGGTGATTGTTATGGTTTCGTATTGTCCTTGAGGTTTGTGTAGCAGAAGTAAGATGTCATGTCATAGTAGTTTTACAGCTGAGATGGAAAATACTTTGGATTCAAATGTTCTTTCTGAATCTAAAATTTTGTTGCCAAGTTTTAATGAAGCTGAAATTAATAGACTGATGTTACGAAAACAAATTGAAGAGAAAACTGTCCTGTTTCTGAGAACAAAAATAGGTAGAAGGAAAGATGAATCAGTCATGTTATTCTATGATAAATTTTCAGTAGCTCTGAGACAAGTAGAGATTTATGATCTGTTCAGAGAACCCTATTTAATGGACTTGTTTGTAGAGTTATGTATGCCTGAATCAATCAATCAGTATGCAACATTCAGAGAAAAACATTTTGCACACATTATAGAATGTCTTTTAGAAATTGAAAATAATGCCAAATCTGAAAATAAATGTGAAGAGTATTCAGATGAAATGTATAAAAATGATGCATATAGTTTAGATTGGTATGATGAGTGCAGTGATGCTGATATTGACAGTGATAGAGATCAAAATGAAGGAGATAAATCTGATAGTGATTTCTATGATTCAATGCATAGTGATGAGTTTCAATCCGGGAATGAATGTAGCTCCGAAGATGAGTGTCTAAATGAGGACCGTGAGAGAGTGATTAATTGCTCTTCTCTTGATAAGAAAACTAATATTTGTTGCCAAGATACTCAAGATCTAATTTCATTTTTAGATTTTGATTCTTCTTTCTCTGATCAGAGTTTTTGTGGCAGCAGGTCCAATAATGTATTCAGTAGTTTCTCTAATGCATTGTTTGACGAGGATATGGATTCTAATCAGCCGGCCTTGTGCAAAAACTTCTATGATCTGCAGTTCCATTTGGTGTGTAATCCATTATTTGAAGATAATGTGGAAGAACTAGACTATGATGGAGCTGAAACAGTTAGAGAAATAGTTGATTCCAAGGGATATGAGACAGATTGCCAAATTTCATCTCAGTCGGATGAGAAAGAAGTTGTCTACTATGAGCCTCATGATATTTCAAAATATGTGCAGCAGTGTGAGTATGAGACTTTTTCTTTTGGTTTGCAATCATGTTTTGAAGATGAAGGCATTTAAAGATTGCAATCAGCAGGCAAGTTTTTCCTTACTTTGTAAAAATCAGTCAAGTGATAGGTTGCCCGGTGCGGTAGATCATGACTGTGTTTCTTTTTTGCAAAGTGATGGCATTGGCAAGTGTAGTAAGCATTTGTGTGTAGAAGATCAGAATGAACAGTTAGTGTTTGACACTCACATGCTTGATGGATTTCAAAATGTTGATAATCATATGTCTTTTGATTTGCCAATGGTGGGTTTTTATCCATTTGACCATGCAGCTGAAAATAAAGATAAATGTTTGATTCCGGAGCATAGGGATGAGAACCAATTTTTTGATAGAGGTAGGTGCTGATTGGTGAAGAGTTTCTTTTTAGTTTCAGCAATAGTGGTAGTTTGCTTTCGGTAGTGTAGTTTGCTTTTGAATAAGGAACCAGTTTTGAGGAGCTTGTTGGAACCGGTGAAGTAAGTTTTTGAGAAGTTTGGGGTGATAAGCAGAAAGTTAGTTTTTGGGGTGGTCTGCTCTTCCAAAAGATTTTGGTATTCTTTCCATGATCTTGCGATCAAGCATCCATAGTCAGAGCCACTGTTGGTACCCTTAAATTTTTGAGGAATGGGACACATTAGCATGCATCTGTATCATGTTTTGCTTTTAGGATGCATGTGGGAACCGGATGTTTTTCGGGTGGTTTCATGAAAATTCATTTGTCCATTGTCTTTCATATGTTTTAGTGGTTTATTCTGAGTCCTAAAGTTGCATGTTGAAATGGGTTTTCATCAGTTCGTTTCTAGGAGGTCCTGAATGCAGAAATTGCAGTGTTAAAGTCACCAGGAAGGGGTACTTTGTCGGCTTATATTTCACACCTTGAAGAGTGTCATGAAAATCTAAGTATGGGGTCTTGTTCCAAATGTTCTATACTACTTATGTTTTCAGTTTTAGGTCCCTGTGATAAGTTTTGACCCTATTTATTCATCCCCTTCCAGAGGTGTTTTCTAGAATCTGCATTTTCACCTTTTCATAGTTTTGTCGGGAGCCTTGTTCGTGATCTTATAATTTGCACCTGATGGATTGGTAGGGAGATTTTAATCATTTCCCTGCATTTTAGACAAGTTTTACTTTGTCCCTGTCAGTTTGCAGCTCATGATGAATCCATTGGGTGTGTTTCCCAATTCGATTCCATTTGCAGTTTCTGTTGTTTGCAAAGATTGTGAAGTGCATCAGTTTGCCAGAGGTCAACTTTGCTCGTTTATAACTTTTCCTGGTATTACCTATCAGAGAAATTATTGTTTCATTGCATTGAAAACATGAATTTCTACCTTCAGTTCCGGTTGGAGGTCTCTGCCAATCTATTTGATATCTTTTTGAAGGCATTTCCAAACTGAACTTTCCATTGTTTTCTGTGTATTCTGGGTCTATCTCTACAAGTCCTGATTTTCATGAAGCTATATCTTTTGCCTGATTGACTCCTAGATCCAGATGATGATTGAATCATGTTAATTACATCTCAATGAACTTATGTGCCAGTTTGTGGCTTCCCAGGGACCTGTTTGGTATTTTTGCCAGGGTGATTTCAAATGCAGTTTATTACTTTTAACAATGGTTTACAGAGAACAAAATTAAGGGACCGACTTCGAGGATTAATATCTTTCGACTCGAGTACATTCATGAGATGCCATTTTGGGGAATGATAGTTTATAGATCAGATAATATGCCTGTTAGAGGGTAGGGTCCGATTAGGTCACAACATCAGTTTTTGAAGCCAGTTTCTGGGCCTGTTCTCATGATTTTGGTGCTCTTGCAAAACAAGTTTTTTTCATCTTTTGGTGATCTGGGTTTGTTCGTTCTTCAATTCTAAGATGTCTTGGGGATGTCTGGAGCAATTTCTGGTCCGGGTGTTTGAATTCAAGAATTTTTTTAGCCGGGCCCACTCTGGACCCGACTTGCTTCATATAGGTGGCTACTTGATTTTTGAACTGTGATGGGTATTTGGGCATTGATCATACCTATAGGCCAACAAATTTTGAAAGAGAATGAAAATTGCAAAGCAGAACCCCACGGTCTTTGTCATCATTCAGCTTGATAGTGCATTATGGGGAGATCTCTAAAACGCTTTGAAAATGCTGCTAAAAGAAGTCAAGAAGATACATTTTCTAGTGCACTTAGCTATTGTTGCCGAGGCCAATTTCCTTTGGTAGGCACTGGTGGGAATTTCAATCAAAGTTTTGTGGAATAATAATGAGCAGGCTTCTGGTGAACTTTCAGATCCACTATTCAAGCATGAAGATGTATATGACTTCTTGGAAAATATTGGAAAATGCTGGTTTCGAAATTGATATTTTGGAGTTGCCAGCGTATGGTAGAAAGTTGCTTGCCAGTCAATTATACTAAGGAAGGCCGCACATTAGGAACCAGTAATGACAATGTTTGGGTACGTGAGGAGCATGCTAGCAGATGGTTAAGTAAGCCAACGTTAAAATGTGAGGAGGCAACCTACACTAGCATGTTAATGGAGTCTTGTGCAAAATAGAGAGGCTTGCATTTCAATTTGAAAGCTGCTTGCTTTTCATGACAAGGATGGACCCACACACTAAATAAATTTGGGGGCTCACATCAATAAAGTTAGGAGAAATGCCCAGTGCAAGGGGCATTCACGCAAATTACAAAATGGGGGCCATTGCATTGTATGAAACCTGCAAGTGAAGACAAAGACAACACAAAAGCTCTCGAAGAAAATGGAGATCGATGAAAGAGTTGAGAAAAACACAGAGAATGATCAAAGCATGAGCAAGAAAAAAGGAACGGAGCCAACCTAGAGAAAGAAGAACAAGTGAAGAAAACCAGACAAGAAGAGACCGCTTAAATGAGCAGTTTGCAGAGTTGGGAACTGCACTTGATCATGATCGACGTAAGAATGATAAAGTAACTGTACTTGGAGATACTATACAGATGTTAAAGGATTTGACTGCTGAAGTAAAATGCCTGAAATGTGAAGAAAAATCCCCGGTGGAAGAGTCTCATGATTTTACACAGGAGAAGAATGAACTTAGAGATGAAAAAAATGTATTGAAGGTAGAAATTGATCAGTTGCGTAGTCAGTTTGAACAACGCGTACAAACAATGTTCTCATGGTCAGCTATGGATCCAACATTGATGGTTGGTGCACCTCCTTTCCCATATCCTTTTCCAATCCCACATCCAGGATCAACAATGGTCAGTGATTCACGCTCTGTGCCACTGCAAGGTCATGCACAGGCTCCTCTCATGCCTGCTCCTTTTGTACCTGTGCCTGTTCCTCCAGGAACCATTCCTATGCACCTACCCTTTCAAGCATATCCCTTCTTCAGACCCAGAAACAGTGAAGGAAGCAATCCATATATAGCATTTCTGCCATACTCTTCCCCAATGAATACACACACTCATGTGGAAAGGCCTTCAACATAGTATCCTTCTCTTTTTCAACCTCTACCAGGCTATCTTGTACAACTACAACTATCTCGAGGGAATCGACCTGGCTTTGCTCAACCTCAGAGTACAAGTGGTGTATCTCAATCTATTGATGCACCAATATCTGCTCACGCTTCTGATGGAACTTCAGAATGTAATCAAGGTGACAAGTCAGCTTCAAGCAATAAGCCCATTAATCACATGGACAACAATGGACATAGGCCATCTCCAAGTCACTCTGGTAGCAGAAGTGATCACATGGATTCTAGGTGTTTAGATTTACAACTAAAAATTCAAGGTTATGTTCCAACTGATTCTCACCTTGAATCTAATCACTCAAGTCATGATTCATTAGAACATGAGCACATACAGGAGGCTCGTGCACAGGTAAGAAAGGAAACAAATGCACAAGCATTTATCCCACATTCGTTGCGTAAGTATTTTTCAAAACATTTATATACACTAGCACTTGCAGTGTATGATAAGTAAAGAACTGTGAGGCTCTTGGTGGGCGCGCTCAGTTGGTGGTCTCTGTGAGCGGTGGGGCCCACAACTTTGAAGAGGAATGCTGAGAGGGTTTTAAAACCTCTAAACTCATTATCCCACATTGATGCTGTAGTGGGAATTTCAAATGTATAAATGCAACTCAACTCGCAATGTGAGAATGAGTCTCTTTTAAAACCTCTAAACTCATTATCCCACATCGATGCTGTAGTGGGAATTTCAAATGTATAAATGCAACTCAACTCGCAATGTGAGAATGAGTCTCTTTTAAAACCTCTAAACTCATTATCCCACATCGATGCTGTAGTGGGAATTTCAAATGTATAAATGCAACTCAACTCGTAATGTGAAATAAGAATGAGTGCTGGAGACTGTGCACACGACTCCCATGTGCGCCCACCTCAGTTTTCATGCCGACGGGCCCGGAAGACAATTTTCCAAACTTAGTCACGGATTCGCGAAATGGTGACGGGTTAACGACAATCATTTGGTGACTTGGAGATAGCTGTCGTGGATTCGCTAGAAGACTGGTAGTTAAAGGAATTCATTCAGCGATTCGGAGATACAAGCAGTCGTGTGGTCGCTAGATAAATCATGATTAGTGGAAAACATTCTGCGAATAGGAGAATAAGCCAGTCGCCTAGTCGCCAAATAAACTTGGAGTTAGCCACATTTTTCAACGACCTAGAGATATACATAGCCGATTAACTCAGGGTTGATGTGTGGTCAGGAGTGATAAGGTAAAAATCTGAATTTAATATTTAGATTCAAGCTGGATTTCAACATGCACATGGCTTGAAAAATCAAAGTTAAAATGATAAATTCCTATAGTGCAGGCTATAGTGAGTAAATCCAAAAATTTAAATCACAGACCTGAGAGAGAAATTAATGACTGGTGGCTTCAGGTTTGCCCGGGATATCAAGTGTTATATATCGTCGGAAAGGTGAGAGAATGAGGATTTCATTTTCAGAATCAGATTTGATGTAGGTCCTATTGGTTTCCAAATATTTGCAGTTGAATGAAACAGGGGCCGAGGAGATATTTTGGAAATATCTAAGTTTTTAAATATGGTGCTTCACAGTTTGTTTGAGCAGAGGACAGGTGCTTTCAGGAGAGAATGATGCAGATCAAATTTTCAGTTTAGAGCTGGGTGATTCATCAGCAGGAGGTTTAGAGGAGACAAGTGTCGCTTTGTGATGATTTCTGAGATTCTTCCTTCGCCTTCTTATTTTGAATTCTTAGTGTTGTACAGGGTTCCATTTTTTGGGGGATTGGCTCCAAACTTTGAGTTTCCATTAATGCAAGTTCTGGTTAAGTTTAGTGTTCTAGTTTTTTGAGTATTTTGGCATTTTGAATGTATTCAAGCAATGTTCTATTAATAAAATACATCCAAAATCTCTTTGCAAGGACTTGATGTCTCTATATGTTTTCTGGAATTATTATAAGCTAGATTTGTAAGGCATTTTTGGTTTGTCGTCTATAAGGTAGATTGTGATATTATTCTTCAGTTTCCTTCAAGGAAGGAGTAAATCTTGTTGGATAGTTTCTGAGAATCTCAAGGATATATGGATTTGATGATCATGTGTTTGTAATAAAAGTAGTATGTAAGGCATGTTACTGGTTTCAAATGTATTGAGTTGTAAATCTTTGTGAATGTCTGTTCAATTTGACTCCATACCCAATGGATTAGGCACTGGTCTTTTTCCAGAATTGCATCCAAACCGAAATCAATCAATCAATCAACTATTTCCCTTTCTATTTTTGTGTACTTTGATTGTTAAATCTAGCATGACAGGTTAGAAACCGTCCAATGATTCGCTTGAAAGGGTGAATCCAATTGCATGACATTAGTATCCTACTAATCCATTTTTATATTTTCTTGTGTTGTGAGAAAGGAATAGTTTGCAGGTGTTGTGAGCAGATATCTTGAGGTACACCCGCCTGGGTCTGTGGAGCCCAAAGTGCAGAAGGCATTTGAAGCCTTGTCGAAGTTGGGTTTCTCTTTTTGAGTCAGTTTGTGAACTGGTGAGAGATGATATGTTTTGGCCAACAAGAAAAAACAACAACAGGACGCTTGCCAAAGACTCACTTGAAAAACTACTAAATCTATCTATCTTGCAGGTTGCCTAGGAGATACAAACAAAATTTATGTCTTCATTATTAATATTTTTCTAAGAATCTTAATAAAAGTTCACTTTTAGTGTTTTCTCAAGTGGTAGGGGATTATGCTCTTGTCTCTTTGAGATAATAAAAAACCTAGACCCATTTGGCATTATACTTTAATAGGAACTTTGGGAAAGAACAAGCGTGCTTGATGTGTTTGGGAGAAAACAACATTGGATAGGAGATTATTCTCTTTTCCGCTTAAGGTAAAATTAGAAATCTAGATTCCTCTCATTTCCAATCCATGCTTTTTAATTTCATCCTTTAGATGGGTCTATCGGTGAGGTAAAAATCTCCCAAAAATGACCCATGTGAGAACGAGGTATTAGCCCACCACTCCAACTCACGTTAATCAAATTTAGTTTTTGGGGTTAAAGCCTTGGAATCCGGATGACATTTGAGCTTATACTCGGCTCCCACCTAACAAATTATTAGGGCCTTGTTGTATAAATCATGTTTACATGACTACCTATGCCAAGGTTCTTTGTGGGGCTATATGTCTAAATCACACTTGTGTGGATACAAAGTGTGTGTTTGAACGAAGACCCTTACTAAAACCCATTAAATAGAAGCTACCCGGTTCACCCCTGAAAGTTTGATAAGCCAAGTGCAAGGAGGATAGTAACCTCCCCAAGACACTAGCCATATCGTGCCTTCCTAAGTGTTTGGAGTCGGATAATATGACATCATGACTGGAGCCATTGCGTTCTTGGTGATGACCAAATTCTGATTAGCTCTTGAAGTGTACCTAAGTCAGCGAGAAAGGATTTTCATGCTCAACTATACTCCTTAGGATAGAAAGTGTTCTTGATTTTTTTCAACATCAAAATGTTTCCCAAAAACATATACACTTCAAAACATTGTCAATGTCATTATCACAATTTCTTGTATCCTGCAAGGTTGCTTTGTACCTTGTCAGATTGTTTTCAGATATGTTTCTATTGTCTTGGATTTGAATGTTTTGAAAGTGATTCCTTTGTCATTGAAGCTATCAACCCAAATAACAACATCCAAAATTTGGTTCTTGAAATCTCTTAAGGTCATTTGTCCCAATCACCATCCTTTCAAGATATGATCGATTTCATGAAACACAAGAAAGAAAAGCTACCAATCACGCATGTTTATCAAGAGAAGAAAGTTACTGAACACAAGCTTAAGGATCATCAACCTACCCTAATTTAAATCAAGGAAGAGATCAAATATCAAGATAAACTCAAAAAAATCACCTACAACACAAAGATCATGCAGTTTGGAGCACGCTTCCAAAGTAATGATCATCTTGTTACCCTTGAAAGTGAAGACTAGTTGGCTTATCACACACCACATCCTTTCAAATATCACAAAACTATCTTGGCATCCTTGCATCATAGATAATATTTTAGAAAGCATTTTCATCATCCCCTTAGATAATTTTCACATAAATCAAATCCATCATACTTAATCTAAAAATCCAAACAAAAAAAGAAATAAATCAAAATCAAAATTCAAAATCACTCAACCATCCAAATCCCTGCCTAGTGCCTTATCCCTTTTGATTTTCTCAAATCCTTTTCCTAAATCAAACTCATCTTATAGCTTCACCCTTTGACTAAGCATTGTCTAGGGTAGCTCATACTTTTCTTTGTAGGCCTTATTAACTTGATCCAAAGATTGACCTGTATTGACAAGGATCTCATCTTTCAAAGATCATAAGTCTATCAGAGGTTGACAATCCCACAATCTCGATCTAACATCAGGAGAGAGACAAAAATCATTTCTCATTTGGCAATAGGTAATCCTTAGCTCTTAGGAAATCCCCATCATCCCAATCAAATCCCAATCAAATAATCCTTCAATTCATCTAGGTTCATCCCTAATCTTGCATTTATCCTTAGATCTCCCTAGGACTATCCTATCTTCATCCTTAGTTTCTTTAGAAATATCTTGCATTTATCCATCATCTTCATCTTCATTTCGTCATCCTAAGACTTGCATTTTTCATTCATGTTGAGACACGATCCAAGAAGAGAAAGAAGATGAATCTCAATCTCACCACTAGTTTGTTTGATCCTAATGATCCCAACAATGCAATGGTAACATATGACCCACAACCACCATAAATTGAGAATGTGTGGGAAGATCCAACTGAAGTACCCACCATGAATTCCTCGGAAGCATTTATGAGTCTTCCTGGACATGCACAAATGGTTAGTATAATCATAGCTCAGAATCATCTTTCCATCTTGGAAAACTATGCACATGAGGGTGCTCCCATTCCGCCACAACTTCAGCCCTTCAATCCCTTAAAACCCATACACATCCCCACTGATGCCTACCCCGTTGTCATTCAAAAAATCATTGACCCCAGCTTAAAAGTATCCTAGGTAGCCTCACCTATCCCCCATCTCTTGCAATCTAGCTCCAAAAAACACACAGTGCAAACAATGGCACAATCCGCTCCCTTCTCCATCATGGGGGCACCACCTCCACCTACCACATCTCAAGCCACAACTCAGGCACAAAGCTCCACATGAACACAACCTCCACCACCCACACAAATCTCAACATGAGAAATACCTCCACCTTTCATGAGCCAATCCTCCACATCAGGACCATTCTTCTAGGGGGAAATGCAAGCACCTCCATCTATCGCTCAGCAGGCCTTCACTCAAGGACCTCTTCCACCTATCACTTAGCTAACTTTTGCGCAAGTTTCTCTTTTGCATTTCATCACTAACACACAAGCCTAGAAACTTTCTTTCACAACAAGGATGCCATTTATGGGACCCTCAAACAAACCATCCTCATCGCAAAATCTCACCATCACTCTCGTGTTTCCAACCACCTCCACTTATCAACCCGCTGCAAGGGTGGGATCTTCCTAGGCTTTTAATCAAGCACAAATTAACACCCTGAGGATACAAATGCATTCCCGCATCTATAATCCCATAAGAATATGACTCGTTGTCCAGTTCGTAGCACAAGCTATGCCTCCTCCCCTAGCTGCATCTCTTCCCACATTCACCAACTATATATCTATGCAAGAAACTATCTCCCAAACCATCCCACCACCATAACTACAAAGCTCATCTAATCATCTCGATAGATATCTCACACAACCACCTCCTACCACTAGCATCTAAGAAACCACTCCATCGCTCAATAATGCAGGAATGCACCCTACTTACATTGTCCAAGCACAAGGCCAGTACCATAAGCTATCCATACTATTCTACGAACCTCCCTTGTAACAACAATACTTCCCAGCACAACAGTAGCACCCCATCATCCCCCAACAAAAGCCTGAAATGCCATACTCGACACAATAGTACACCTCCACATCTCAACAATAATACATTGTCCATCCACCACCTCAAAACCCATTCGAGTCTGCATACCCATTTGTAAAATCCCCCTACCAAATCTCATAATGTCCCCCATAAAATAAAGAATGCTCTCAAGGAGCTTAGTACTAGAACTAAGAATGAGACATTCAAGTTTGAAGAGGTATGTCCTTATCCTTTTGACATATCTATCACAATGGTTCTCTTCCCCAAGCATTTTGAAACTCCTAAATTTGATAAGTATTTGGAGAAGGGAGATCTAGTCAACCACATTAAATAACTTAAAATAGAATGCCAATATGTTTCATACAGTGACAATTTCCTCATGTGCCTCTTCCCCAAGAGCTTGGGAGGAACTGCTATCAAGTGGTTCTATAAAATACCATATGGGTCAATCAAAACATTTGTAGAACTTTCTGAGAAGTTTGTGCACAATACACACACAATGTCGAAAATGAGCTATCGCTCTTGGACTTATGCAATTCAAAACAAAAGGGAGGTGAGAGCCTGGCTGACTACCTACAAATATGGTAGAACCTCAGCACGAGGTTGTCATACCAACGACCAGAAAAGCATCTCACCAAAATCTTCATTGATAATTTGCATTTGAATTTATCCAACTTCATGCAAATTAATTACATACAAACCTACTAGGACATCAAGGGAAAAGGCATGGATATTGAGCGAGGCCTCTTGGATGATATAATAATCAAGCATTAAAAGAAATCTCATAAGACAAACCCAATAATGACTAGTCACGTTACTGGAATAGGAACAAGAATGTTGTTACAAATGGAGCCACCGACACCAAACATGTCCAAATTGTTGTGGCCGGTCCTACACCACCTACTCCTTCCTATCAGTAGCTATCACCAACCTATCAGCATCCCCCACAACATTGTCAAAACCAATCCAATCAAACCAATTCTATATCGGTCACCCAAGGTCATAACAAGCCATGTGTCCAAAACAATTAGAAATGCATGTTCACCCCTCTCTTAGACGTCATCTTCCATCGTATGGCCAGTGCCAATCTGATTGTGTATCGCCAAACCAACATGGTACAAGGAAAATGAATATTGTGACTACCACCGTGTTAAAGGAGACATCACCATAAAGTGCATGAAACTCAAGAATTACATCCAAGATCTCATTGACAAGTAGATTACAATGGATGCACCTACCAAGCCTTCATCCAATGAAAACTTACAAATCTATCAAAATGTGTTTCCTCAACACAACACAGGTAAGAACACAACCAATGCCAACCTGCTACCCCGGATCCAAGGAAAGGGCAAGCAAGGTGACCATGCCAATGGAGAATACTACACTGCTACTTATATCAACTATTAAAAGTTTGTCAGATGCATATCCAAAATTGGGCCAACACTAAATTTCATCCATGTCAAAGGTGTCAACAATTAGTGTGCAGTCACCACACATAGAGGCAAAATATCTGTTGTCAGTGCTAATATAATTCCCACACCTAACATGCAATACAACTTCTTGGAACACCTTAGGAATACACCTACCCAAATCTCCATCCTTGACCTTCTTTTCACTTCACCCATCTGCTAAGAGATCCTCAATAATGCCCTCCAAGAGGCACATGTCCTCACAAACATTAACATCATCTAGATCAAGAACCTCGTGGGGCATTTTTTTGCATCTTGTGCCCTTTCCTTCAAGCCTTCTAACATGTAGCCGTGCAACCTAATCACAATCTCACTCTCCATATCATTGTCATGGTGAATGAATTCATTGTAAAAAAGGTCATGATAGATAATGGTTCAGCACTTAATTTGTGTACATTGAAGTTCATCCGACACGTGGGATATACAAAATCTGACATTTTACATGAATTCATCACCATTAAATCCTATGACAACTTGGAGCATACCTCAAAAGGTACTATTTTGTTTCCCATAAAGTTGGGCCCAACAATTCAAGAGATCATCTTCCACGTTGTTGATCTTGACATCCCATACAACATACTCATTAGCTGACCATGGATTCATTTCATTAAAGTCATCCCATCAACCTATCATCAGTGCATAAAATTTTCACATCGGGGCACTGAAATCACCATCCATGCCAATCCCCAACCCTTCACATACTGTCATGCATTGTAAACATCCTTCCCCCACTACACCCATTGTCCTAGAATTGATATTGGCACTTTTGTTTCCAGCTCATCCTGATCCCACTGCGATCCAAAGAACATCTTAGCCTCCACACTCTCCATCATCAAGATCTACAACAGGGGTTGAGACAAATATAGCCTAACTAATGCCTTCATAGTAAGGGCCCTACAGCTTGATCCACACACCCAAGGGTACCCTTTCCATCAGAACAAACTCCCTCAAGTGGACACAAAAGTAAAACAAATGGGTCCATCTACATTCGTCTCACATGGTATCTTGAATAATCAAGAGATGAACCCTGACATTAACAGATGCTTGTAAAAATATCCCCAACCTACCGACATTGAGCTCCTTTGATATTTCAAGGACAAATACCCTACACCACATAAATGGGCTACCGAGCAATGGAACTAGAACTATCCATGTGGAGGTCTAGGACCTAAAGAAGGTGGTGTGAAAGATCCAGTGCAAGCCTCAAAAAATCCACAACATTGAGGCCTTGGATTCAATACCCCTTGCCTACATATACAAGGTCCCAAAACCACAACAAGGGGCATGAACGCGACCAATGTGACCATCTTGAATATCCATAATGAACTTGTGGAAGTCGAAGACATCTGTAAAGAGGATGAAAACAAATCCTACGATGATATATTCGATGACAAAACCTTCCTGGGAAATTTTTTCCTGCATCAACTTGCCATTAACCTCATCAACCTTCCCCTCATCCATCCTAAACTCATAAACTAGGACCAACCAAGCGTAACACACATCGACGAGTTCTAAAGCAAGAGAGCGCTCCTAAGATTAATGGGAGCATTACATCAACAAGCAAAATTGGGGCATGAATCATCATATGTCTACAACCTTGACCCCAAGGGATACTTTGGGGAAGAGGAAGTCTTTAGCCGCAAAATGAAAAATAAAAAATAAAACAACAAGTCCTTTTGTGAAAACCCCTCTAGGGCACATTCTGACTCTAAAAAGGTTAAAAAAAAGGGTGTATCTTCTAGTAAAAACCTCTCTAAGGTGCTATAAGATGAAGACTTGCCTCTTCCCCCCATCCATGATTACAAATTTGAGCCATCATCCATCTTAATCAAAGACACCAAGCTAGTCAACTTGGGAACTAAGGAATGCCCAAGGATCACATGCATTGTAGTATCCCTAATTGAGGGAGAAGAAGCAAATTTCACAACACTCCTCCAAGAAGAAACCATAAATTTTGCATGGTCATATGCTCACATGCCTAGGTTGGATCCAAACTTAGTTGTTCATCACATGGCATTAGATCCAAATGCAAAACCAGTCAAATAGAAGCTACACAAGTTGCATCCTAAGGCAAGCTTGCTAGTCAAGGTATAACTCAAAAAGCCCCTACAAGAAAAGATCATTCGAGACATAGATTAGTTAGAATGGATATCTAACATGGTGAAAGTCACTAAACCATTAGGAGAAACCAAGATCTGCATGGATTTATGAGACCTAAAAAAAGCATGCCCAAAGGATGATTTCCCCTTACCGAACATAGATATGATCTTTGGTCTCATGACTAGTCACGAGATGCTATCACTCATGGATGGATTCTCAAGGTATAATCAAATCTGTATAGCAAAAAAATACCAGCACAAGATAACATTCACAACACCATGGGGGAAAAAATGTTACAATGTGATGTCATTCAAGTTAAAGAATGCGAGAGCTACATATCAAAGAGAAATGACATCTATCTTCCACAACATGATCCATAAAATACTTGAAGATTACGTGGATGGCATCCTTGTTAAATCAAAGATGCAATTGGAACACCTTTACATCCTTGAGCATGTGTTTGATCATCTACATCACTATGTCTTGAAGCTCAATCTAAAAAAGTGTGTCTTTGGTGTCACATCAGGAGAACTAATAGGGTTCATTGTATCACAATGAGGCATTGAGATTGATCCCAAGAAATTCAAAACCATAATGTAAATGCCTCCACCCTGCACACTCAAGTAGCTAAGAAGCCTCCAAGGAAAACTACAATCAGTCTGGTGATTCATAGCACAGTTGGTTGACAAGTGTCAACTATTCACACATATGCTTCGCAAGGATATCAGCTTCAAGTGGGATCCATTCTGTCAAAGAAGCTTTGAAAAACTCAAGGAATACCTAGATAACTCACCTATTCTTGCACCGCCAACACTAGGATGCCTTCCCATCCTATACATCTCATCAACCACAATGGCACTGGGGGAACTCATGGCCCATCTTGATGATAATGGTAGGAAAAGATCCATCTACTATATTAGTCATACCCTTGTCGGTTATGAGCTAAACTACTCACCCATGGAGAAGGCATGTCTTGCAATAGTTTTTTCCACTCAAAAGCTTGGGCATTACATTCTTATCCACACCATAAAGCTCATATCCAATGTGGACCCACTCAAGTACTTGCTATAAAAAATAACAATCATAGGCCAAATGGAAAAATGGGTTATGCTCCTGAGGGATTTGGACATCCAATATGTAGACAAAAAATCAATAAAGGGGTAGGTCATTGCAGATCAACTAGTTGAAGAACCCTTGGTAGATGCTTATCATTTTTTGATGGAGTTCCCTAATGAACATCTATGCATGGTCAAAGAAAAACCAACATGGAAGCTATACTTTGATGGTTCCTACACATCACATGGATCAGGGGCATGAATCCTCTTTGTCACCCCGCAAGGGGACTACATTCCTAAATCATTCAAATTGGGATTCACATGCACCAATAACATTGCAAAATACAAGGCACTCATCTTAGGCCTCAAAACAACCATCCAATGAAATATCATAGAACTGCAAGTGTTTGGAGAATCACAACTAATCATTAAGTAGGTCCTAGATGAGTTTCAAACCAAGGATGATAAGTTGTTATCCTACAAGGAATTGGTGGAAAAAATGAAAGAATAATTCCTAAGTCTACAATTCACGTAGATACCTAGGATACAAAACAAAGTTGCATATGTTGTGGCAACTATCGGGTCATTGTTGGAAATCCCCCAAGATTCAATGGAGTATAAATTCTTAGTCAAGAAACTACACACACCCACTTATGAGAACATCAATTTTGAAATGGTGTGCATTTTGGTTGGTCCTTAGTCCCCATGGTACCATGACATCCATGATTATCTAAAAAATGGTATCATATCCCCTTTCCTCACAAACACCCAATGCTAGAACCTTATCTGTAGAGATTCCCACTACACTCTCATAGCCAACACCCTATATCATCATGGATATCAAAACATCCTCTCTCTCTGTTTAGATTTGAATGAGGCCATCTTGGATTTACAAGAGGTTCACACTGGAATCTCTAGTGCCTACACAAGTGGCATGGTCCTAGAAAACCAATTGCTCAGAGCCAGGTACTAGGACAACAATGGAACATGATGCATGCGAGTTCGTAAAGAAGTACCCACCATGTCAATGACATGCCAATATAATCCATGCTCCAATGCAAGACTTCCATCCCATTGTGCCACCTTGGCCCTTCTCATGTTGGGGCTTTGACCTCATTGGTAAGATCACCCCCCTTTCCTCAAATGGATATAAGTATATCATAATTTCCACTAAATATTTCACAAAATGGGTTGAAGCAATCTCTCTCACCCTTACCACTAGTGTTCAAATATATAAGTTCCTCCTTTACCATATCATATGTCACTTTGGCATCCCTTCCACCATTTTCACATATCATGGCACACCTTTTGAAAACTAGCATATGAAAAATTTATGTGCCATATTCCACGTCCACCATCGCTTCTCCAGTCCATACTTACCTCAAGGAAACAACCAAGCTGAGGCAACCGACAAAACCATTTTGAAGATCCTGCAAAAGGATGTCAATGATTCTAGTCATGACTAGAACCTTTGAATCAATCCCACTCTCTACGCATACTACACTTCCTTCCGCACTCCCACAAGAACCACCCCATACTCCCTTGTATATGGTGTCGAAGTTGTCTTACCAATTGAGGTCAACCTACCTTCATTGTGTGTGTCTATGGAGAACTATACCGTTGATGAAGACTATCATGTGGCATGCCTCACCCAACAGGATCTGTTAGATGAGAAGAGCCAACAAGCATATGATCACTTGATAATGTACCAGAATCAACTTAAAAGAAGCTACAACAAAAGGGTCCATCCAAGACAATTCTAGGTGGGAAACATGGTCCTTAAAGAGAATCAGAAAGTACAAGAAAATCAAGAAAAGAAGGAAAAGTTTGAACCTACTTGGTTGGGTCCTTATGTTATCACAACATTTTTTGGCTCAAGAGCCTATCAGTTATCTACACCAGAAGGAGAGCCCCTAAATGATCCCATCAATATCATCCATCTCAAGAGGTTCTATGCTTTAACCATCTCCTATGTATCTGAAAAAATCCATTAAAATTGCAAAAAATCCTATAAAAAATCATTGTCTTGGTGAAAACCTGGTAAACAGGCGCCTCGATGATATCAAAAACATCAAAAAATACAAAATTTCAAAAAAATAAAAAAAGTAAAGAGAAACAATCATCCAATGATGAAAACTTGGAAATCAAGTGACTTGGAGAAGTATGTTGGTGAAAACCTGGAAATAGGTGCCATACATAGTGGATTGTACCATTATCTATCAAACTCCCATCCCCCCATCTCATTCATGTAATGCCCACCCTAGTACCCTAATATTTTGGACTGACATGATCATTATATTTAGTATTATGGATTATATGTTTTATTTATTTTTATTTGATGATAGGACATTTTGAGCATATAATTGGTTAAATAAAATATTTTATGAAAGTAATAAATGATTTACAATATTAGCATGAGATATTGTTCATTTGTATATGAATACATTGTTGTGAAAATGATTCATTCTTATTTTGGAGTTATGATGATTTTGGAGCTAACCCTTCTAATCCAACTATGTTTTGATAATGATATTGCCTGATGTACGTGTGGGATGAGGAGAGGCAGTCGTAGTTACTCCTACGGGAGGTCCACACGATCACACACTCTCCCTCATTGTTTTCCATTGTTTTGTATATATATATATGTGTGTTGGTATATATGTTCTCTTAGTTTGGTGATGTAGGATGCAAGTACCAGGCATCGACTTCACCTGGCCACACAGATCTGAGCGTGCATTCAAATCCTCAAAACATTGTTGTGTGGAGATATTACCAAGATACTCTCAAGGATTCCCTGTTGACTTAGGTTCATGTCTAGAAGGTCACCTTAGTTGGGGGTTTTGTACAGCATTATGATTTTTGTTGATTTTGAGGTTTATATTTTAGAGCATGTTTTCATTAATATTTTATATCTATGTATTATGCTATTTTGTCTTTTAAATATATATATATATATATATATATATATATATATATATATATATATATATATATATATATATATATATATATATATATATTGGATGTATATTATATATGTATATGTATATATGGGTGCACACATATATACCTACGTATATATATAAATACTATGAACTATGTGTTTTATTTGCAAGAATAATTGTATTTGTATGTGTATACAAATAAATGTACCTTCATAGAATTAGGGTTAATCAATGACAAATAAATAAAATAAGAACTAAATACAACCACAATTGAGAAAATATTTTACAATATCAAAGACTAATTGAGCATCCTATGGCTCTCTAATTAGAATGAATAATGAAGCTCTCAACAAGCTCACTAATGACAGTTCTAATATGAGAATGATGATGATAAGACAATGCTAATGCTAAAGCTCACAATTATCAATATGAAATGCTAAAATTGCTCTCAAAATGCTTTCTAAATTCAAATTGCAAGAGGTTTGATGCAATTCTCAGATAGGTGGTTGATTGATTATGAAGGATTTTAGCCTCCCTTTTATAGATTTTCCCAATGTGAGGGGGTGTGGTTGCATTTTATCATGATTGAGTTGGGGTTAAGGTTTTGGTTCCACCCTTTGAAGACAAAGCAAAGTTTGTGTCCTCAAAGCTTGGGACAAGTAAACAAGATGGATGGCTTAGATTCTCTTTCACTTTGAGTGAATGAGATTCAATTTTGGCTTGATCCATGTGAATGCCTTTCCTCCAATTTCATTGGTTGATTGATTTTCCTCTCTTTTTGGGTTGTTGAGAGTAATTGATTTTTATTAATTGATTTAATTGATTTTCTTTAGCCATGCACCCCTTGAATGGGTTGAATTAATTTAATCCAAGACTATACAATTAATTAAATTAATTATATTTTGATTTGATTGCACTTGATTAAAATGCTCTCAATTTTGATTGATCTTGAATTAGAATTTGATTTTCATTTTGATTGGCTAATTATGCATTGTGATTCAATTGATTCAATTATGTCCTTGATTTTCTTTGATTTCACTTCATTTGCTTTGAATTATCATTAAATTGTCTTTGTCCATTTTTAGGTGATTACAAATGCCCCTCTTTGAGTTGACGTGGGAAGCATGTCGATTCAAAGAATACTTTGATCTTGCTTGATTGATAAGTTCTGATTCAACAATGGTTGATCTCTGATGTTCATTCTTAATGTATTTCGATGGTCAATCCTTTGATTTTTGATATGAAATTGATGTCGATAATGATTGATATGAAACTCTCCTGATTGATGTGGTCCTGTGATGATCGTTCTTAATATGATGATTGATTTAATGATCAGTCCTGATGTGATTCCTGATTTGATGCTTTGATATGATGCCCCTTTCGTTTGATTACAAAAAAATTTCTAATAAAAGATTTTACCTTGATTCAATGATTGGTCTCTGATTTTTTATGATGTTACCATTGATATTATGATTGCATGCCCCCTCGAGAAATGAATTGAAATGATTCTAATTGATTTGGTTAAGATTGAGCAATGTCGATTTGTTTCCCGATAGAGAAATTTTAAAATGTCCCAATCATGAGAGAATTTGATGAGAGAAGATGTGATTGATAAGATGTTGATGCTCCAGATAAGTTGATGATGGTTTGGTATCATTTGATGTTAGTCAGAATCACTTGGTTGATGTTGATGTCAATCTGATAGGATAAGTTGATGGGTTGATATTTTGCTCTCAAGATCTAGAGAGACAAAACAATGATTTTCCTTCCTTACGATATAGAGTTAGGATATTTGATGTGCTCAAGATGAGAAAATGGATGATAGGATAACTTGATTGACATTAGATAATCAATTGGATGATTTGACTGATTGATATTTGATACATGATTAGATGATACAAAATTATGAATTGATAGAAGAGAAGGTGATGAACAGGATTAGGTTGCCCCTATTTGATTAGCATGATTGATTGTTGATGATGTCCTTGAGGAAGCATGAATCATTTTGATGGATCAAACATTTGAAGATGTATCTTGATGACATTGAGGTACCTTTGATGATCAGATTGAGAAGAATGTTTGATGATGTATATTTCAAGCATTGATGATGTTGATCGGGATTTTGATTATATTGATAGACCTTTGATGATGTAGATCTCAAGAAATTTGATGATGTACCATTGATGAACATTTGATGTCTCTTGATTTGGTCTTTTGATGATGGTAACTGTTATACACTGAATTTGCACCTCTGATCTCAAGCTCTCTTGGTCTTGATAATCCAGTATAACATGGGAATCATCTCAAGGTTGTGGGACCTTTTTGCTAACCGAGATGAGACCTCCAAATTCTAGGCTGGTTCCTCTTGGATAATCACCTTGATTTGCTTTTAAACAGGAAAGTAAATCTTTTGAGGGAAAGGGATAGAAGGAATACATGGAAAGGGAAATGACTGAAAGCAAATCTATCCTACTAGATGATGCACCAAAACTAGGGTTTGGATCTCAGTATAGAGGAATGAAACCAGTGAGAGGCTTAGGTCTGGGAGATCACAACTTACTGAATAGGCTTACATAAGTATTTCATAAGAGGGCCTAAAAATTAGACACAACCTATGACCTGCAAGAAGACATTCTCATCAACAAAAGGACACAGGAATGAGACAGAATGATAGGGGCTGAAGAATACCCACAAACTCACTCAAATTAGATCAAACACAGTAGTGCACATATAAGCTAAAAGTAAGGGGGATCAGGAACCCTAAGTATCACTAAAAGAATTCATAAACTTCAATCCAATAAGAGATAAGCCAAACAAGGAAGCATAAGGACAACAAGAATGTCACAAAATACTTTGCAATACTTGTATTATCAATGAGAATTTACAGGATGTGGAAAACCAGAGAGCAGGAAGAAATGCTACAGATAGTTTCCCAAGAAAAGTCTTTCTCTTTTACAAAAATGTGAATTCTGAGCCCTGCAAGCTCCAAAAATATATATATATATATATATATACATCACTCAACTACATGTAGATAGGAGTCAAAACTAACTAGGGTTACAAAAATATGCATAAAATAATCAACCCTAAAACCAGTCGTGTCTGATCATAAATGCTTCTCTGAAAATATCTCAACAGATCAGACATATCTCCCCATGCGTGCCCATTCCTGTACTGATCTTGCTCGCAGACAAAAAGCCTTGACCTGACAACCTCTGCAACCCACTCAGCCATGAATGACCAAAATCCAATCTCAAATCCTCGAAAGGACCCAAAAATGGCAGCCTAAATCCTCTACAAAATCTCCCAGCTACAACTGCCTTCGAAATCATCAATTCTTAGCTACCCGCACTCGCAAGTGTCTCTCTCAGAAGAAAGCCTGCTAAAATAGGCCACACCGCTTTGAAAAAGTCAATGGTCGCATGATCACATGAGCCTGAAAGGCTTCATGCGATCGTGTGACAAGCCTTTGAGAATCTGCCTCCGCTTGCCACATAGATGCTCGGGCCTGCAAAATATCTCACCTGCACCACGTGGACCAACAGGAGCCGACCACATCGGCTGGACCCATGACCACAGGAAATGCCCCCCTTAGAATCCAATGGTGGTCGCATGATCACATGGGATCAGAAGATCCCATGCGAACATGCGACCACCGTAGATCTTGCATCTACGGGGCCACATGCTACCGGGCCCACTGCAGACTGGACACATCACCACCCGATGACCCACCAAAGCCCTGCTGACCGAACACATCACCACTAGCCAGCCACTGAGAAGTGGGCACATCACCAGCCAAGGGACCACCACCGGAGTCAAAGACCCGTTGACCGCTTGTCACATGGTCGCATGTGGTCAAGAGGCCGCATGTGATCATGCGACCAACCGCAAGATGCTACCCACCTACTTGGAGTTGACTGCAAGATGTTGACCGCAAACCGCTGACGGTTAGTCACATGGGCGCATGGGATCGAAAGATCCCATGCGATCATGCAACCAACACGAAACCGTTGCCTGCCGACTGCTGGCGGTTTAAAAGCTTGAAGACCACAAACTGGGCCCTACTTGGTACCTTGGGGTTGCACACTTAACGGCTAGTTGCATGTTCGCATAGCCTAAAAAAGGGCTATGCGATCATGCGACAAGTCATAGCAGTTTGTCAAAAACATCAGAGGGACCCACCTAGTCAGAGTTGCGCACTTAGAAAAAATGCAGACGCCAGAGAAAGTGAACAGTGCAGAAGTGGTCAAAAACACAGGAGGTTTTCAGACCGAGGTCGAAAACACAGAGAATTTTTTGGACCAAAAGTCAAAAACATCTTGAGCCTTCAAAGAAAAGGTCGAAAACGCACTAAGTTTTCAGGCCAAAAGGCAGAAAACACAGAGGGTTTTGACACTTGAGCATTTCTTGGAAACTAACAGGATGCGGCCAAAAAGGGAAAGATAGGGAAATTTTGGGTAACAGTAACTCCACCCCCTTTTATATTTTCCTCTTGCAAATTAAGCTAAGAAAGGCAAAACAATATATACAATGCATCTAATCTAAGATGTATGCAGCTAACTATCATTATTCAAGATTTCAGAGCTTATAATCATCATTGAGCTATTGGAACATGAAATTGGTACAACCCTCACTGGTTCAACCATGATGATATGAATACCTCTTTCCTCAGATTTTAACAATTGCAAGTAAACAGAAAAAGAATTGATCCCTTTCATATACGAATGTCCTCGATGATTCTTTGATGATCATGTCATTAGACAGATTTGCATATTGCTATGAATCAACCTGACAAGCACTCAAGAAGCAATCAAGAAAATATCATGTCTTCATCATCGCTCATCTAGTCAAAGACTTCATTGATTTGCTAAAAAGACATGATTCAAAAAAATTCAGTAACACTTTGAACATTTTTGCTTTTGTTTGTAGATCCATATTTCAAAAACTTCATGCACTTTGATCCTTAGTTATGTTTAAGCCTTTTAGATTTTGATCTGATTTTATTAAGCTTTTTAGATTTTGATTTGATTTTTTTCAAATTTTGTTGTTTAGATCAAGTATCTGGATGTTTGAAATGTAATATTGATCAATAAGTTCAAGTGTAACCATTTTTCAATTTTGATGCAATGATTTGAGCCAATTGATGTTTTCTTTAGAAAAGCTCATTAAATTTGGATTGGTGCCCCTAGTTTGATTTAGCAAAGATCATGCTTTGTTGGGCAATGCAACTTTTGAGTGTTTACTTAAGATTTGCAATTTTTAGATTTTTAAAAGATTTTCAATTTTTTGAAATTTTTAGAGATTTTTGATGTTTTTTTGGATTTTTAGAGATTTTTGAATTATTTTTTTTTGAAATTTTAAAAGTGTTTTTTTTTTTTTTTTTTTGAAATTTTTTGAAATTTTTTCTATTTTTGAATTTTAGAGATATTTGATTTTTTTTTGGATTTTAGAGATATTTGATTTTTTTGGATTTTTAAAGATATTTGATTTTTTTTGGATTTTTAAACATTACTAGTTCTCAAGCAAGATCACATTGAATTTGTCCCAATGTCTAGCAAGGTATAGGATTTGCAAACTGATGGATGATGGATGAAGCCGGTATGTTACCCATAGGACCATCTCCTCAAGATTATCCAAGCTAGGAAAAATGTATCTCAATATAGGCCAATGATGTGGTGTTGAATAGCATATAGAATAATGACCTATTGTCATGACAATGGTCCAAAGGAATGAACATATCAAGAGACTTTTTCTAACATTTTTTCTTTTTCTTTTTTTCATTTTTTCACTTAGATCAAGATCAATGTGGATAGGATCATACAATCATGATAAAGGGGTGGTGAAAGCTATGAGTGAATGGTTTGGGATTATGGGAAGGCTTCTTAGGAATAAGAAAGATGGCTTTAAGATAAGCAAGATCATGATAAGGTAGCGTGAACGTAACCAGTGAATAGGCCGATGGATAAGATAACACATGTCAAGATACTTAATGCTCATAGATATGTTCAACTTTGTCAAGATCAAAGGTGAAAGATGTAAGTACGTATGCAAGTGAGATAAATGGTAGAAAGATGGAGGATATGATGGATGTAACTTGCCCCCAAGTGTAGAGTGCAAGAGAGAAATTACGCATGATGCCTATTTGCCAGGTTTTCATCATGGTACTTGTTCGAGATTCCACAAGAAGTGGTTTTCATCATGGGATGAATTTCTTTTCTTTTCTTTTTTTCTTTTTTTTTTCTTTTCTTTTTCTTTTTTTTTCTCTTTGGATGGACTCAAGCTTCATGCTCTTTGGATACTCCTCTAAAAGGTATGATATGACAAGCCAAGGCTGCTAAAAGTTATGCTCAAAGATGTTGATAGGGTGATGGAAAGGTGATATGGTGGATAAGGTAGAGTGTGGCTAAAGATTTATGCAATGGATTGGATAATGGAAATGGAAGGATAATGAATGGGAGGATAATAAGTCTTTCCATATGTGGGCGTGAAAAAGGCAATGGAAGGATAATGAATAGGACGATAAGAAGCATTATCAAGACCAACATTGATACACACCTTGAAGGATAGTGGAATAATGGAGGGAAAATGGGTGAAATAGCTTGGGATTTTTATGTAAGAGAGGATATCGATCTTGGGACACAAGGACTCAAAATGGATGGATGAGATGGAATATGTTTGGGAGAATGTGGAGTAGAAGCCTTTGGAAGCTTGAATGTCAACTTTGATTTCTCTTTTGTGTGTAAGTCCTTCAAAAGCGACTTGGGAATCCACACTTTCTTTGATTTGTCTTTCCTTTTCGATGCTTTTGAATGTATTTCTTCAATGAGGGATTTAGGAACCCACATTTTCCTTGATTTTTCTTTTTGCTTGATGGACCTTTGTGGTCTCTTGAATATTTCTTTTTTTCTTTTATTCACATGTCGATTAGATGGGACATGGTGCTCTTCATACATAAGTGGATTCATGGATTTCTGATTTTTATGTTGCACATCCAAACTTCTTCCAAAGGACTTGGGATTGGTGGATGAATAAGGTTCATATGGATGGTTCATATGGATGGTTTGATATGGAGGATTGACATGGATGGGTGCTTGGTTTTTCAAGTATGTATGTCTTTGTTGATCTTGATAGGATATAGGGTAAGGGGATGGTGGGATAGGGATAGTAGGAAAGGTTGATGGAGGAATGTAAGGGCCCAATATGGATGGAAGATCTGAAGGTTTCAACTTTGGAATAAAGGGACCAAGGATGGATTTGGAAGATGTAGAAGGATGATGCTTATGCACAAATGGAGGTAAATGGGATGTGGGAAGGATATCAACATCTTTATTTTGTGTTGCATGGCCAAGGCTTTCATCTTTCGGATTTATCTTTGTACCAATAGGCTTATATGTAGCTTTGATAGGAGTCACTTTGATATGAGCAGTTGAAGCTTGAGGATATTTATTCTTATGCAATGGATTAGGAAGAATGGCAAAATTTTGAGGTAGATATGGAGGCTTATGAAAAGTGGATGTTGTAGTACTTTGATCTTGACAAGGATCTTTTGATAGCCTAGGAAGAATACTTTGCTTTTGATTTTTGATAAGTTCATCATAGATGGAAGGAATACCTTGATCTTTCTTAGGAGATGGGTATGATATAAGAGGTGAAGGAATATGGAGTGTTTGAGATGGAAGGTTATCTTCTTGAAAGAAATGGAAGGGTATGAAGGGTTCATCATGGGATTATTGAGGTGTGGGACTTTGGTCAACTATAGGAAAAGAAGGGATAATATCTTGATCTTGATCCTTAACAAGACTTGTTTCTTTGCACTCGTGATTAGTCTCTTGACATGGAGCCACTTCTAAGGACAAGGTAGGAGTTTAAATGTTCACTTGGGATTCTTGAATGGCTAATGAAGGTTCATTTGAAATAGGTATAGTAGGCATTGTACCACATGAAGGCTTGGAATCTATAACCTTTGAATCATGAAAGAAGTTTGTAGCAAGATGTAGGTTAGCTTGGATCTCTTTTAGAGGTAGTCTTTGAGGGTATACATAGTCATTATGAAAACTATTTGGATCTTTGTTTGGTGGAGGAATATTGGATAGCTTTGCTTCTATATAAAATGGAGGAATGGTGGAATAGGTGAAAGCTATAACATGACCACTACTAGACATGTGTTCATAAGTTTGATCTTGCTTGAGAGTAGTATCTTCCTTAGATGAGTCATTAGGATTTTCAATTTCAATTATGTCATCATCAATAAGATTTTGGATTTTATGTTTCAACTCCATGCAATCTGAAGTTTCATGCTCATTATGTCTATGATATGCACAATAGTTGCTCAAAAAGATAAAACCACATGAAGTGATTTGAGGCAATGTGATGAGATTATTTTCAAGAAGTTTTTCCAAAGTTGATTCGTATGGAATTCCAAAAGGAGTAAATGATCTATCCCAAGGATATTTGGATGTATTTGTGTTTCCCAAAGAGTTTTCATATGATGAATATTGTTGAGATGGGACTAATTCCTCTTGATTTCCTTGATCAAAGATGAGATTCTCTTGATATGTTGAAATAGGTTCTTCATCAAATATTGGTTTATCATTAGGATATTCTTGATCAAATATAGGATTTTCATGATATTCTTTTTGCTCAAAGATATACTCAATGTGAGATTTTGTTTTTTTAATAGCCCTTTTGTCTAAAGAATATGTAGACATGGATGTGATATTAGGATCATAGAGATAAGGAAACAATGTTCTTAACGAAGATTTGTTGGATAATGTTTCCATTTCTTTTTCCATTTGTGAATAGAATATTCTTTTGAATTTTTATTGTTAATTGATTTTTGGATCTTAATGAATGTTTTCTTTTTGTAATCAAAGATCTTCAAGCACAACACAATAATTTTATCAATTAACACAAGAAATTCTTCCAGGCAAACTACCTAGCATAAGATTTGGGTGGTAAACATGGCTCTAACAGGTGGTCTTGCTATTTGATCAAGGATTTAGTATGGATTCCATTCAAAATGGACCTTAATCTCTCATCCCCCAAGTATGTTAAGGGGCTTCCCACACACACCGAGGTATGATTTTGCACAATCCGTGAGGACTACTAGAGGAAGTTCGAGAAATTAAAATTCTTTTGTCATGTACCCCATTAAGGATACATGTGTTTCATTTTATAGTGGGTTGGATCCCCGCGTCAAAAGCGAGTGTATCCCACTTTGGGTTGTCCCTCTCACCGGCCTCGTTAAGGAAAACTTGAGAGGCGAGCCCACTAAATTTCTAGCATGTTCATGGAAAGCAAGAAATGAACTTAGTAGGGCAGGTTTGGGAGTTTGATTCACTTAAAAAGTGAAGAGCATATCCCTGTTGCCTTTTCTTTGTTCTAAACACTTCAAACACACAATGGTTCTTTCCCAATTTTGAAAACATCAAATGCCACAAGCTAAGGAAGAATTGACTAGTTTTAGGCTTACCTTATCCTTTGTAGCTAACTGAAGTTAGGGGCATTTTTTAGTGTTTTTCATTACATTTTACTCACCTTAGCAATAGCTCCTTCCCATGTGCTTATCCTCCAACAAGTTAGTCAGCACAAACACTCAAAATGAGGGGAAACCAAAATCAAAATTGACAACACAAAGATTTATGTAATGAACTTGAGCACTTTAATTGCAGATTTCCAAGTAAAAATTTTGAACTTAAGGACTGAAAATCCAATTCAAAGAAACATATTTCTGTTTGTAAGCTTCAATCACAGCAAGGTATTTTTGGTATACCTGGTTATCTTTGTCTTGTGTTGATTCAAGGACAGCCTTGATATGTGCTTGGTTCTCCCTTTCGATCTTCTTAGCAAGTATCTTTTCTTCTTAATTAAACATGCGTTCTGGCTTTTGAACCTTTTGATGCATGTTCATTCATAGTCAAAACGTACAAACAAGGAGTTAGATGATGAAATTTATCAATTTAATAGCAAATTCAGACAACAGACAGCAGGCGACATTGTCCAACAAATACGCGATATTAAATTTTTTGTAGGCATAAGTTAACTGCTAGTAAGCAACACAAAAAAGTGCACAGGCGACACTGAAAAGTGCACAGGTGACACTGAAATGTGCACAGGCAACATTGAAATGTGCATAGGTGACACTGAAATGTGCAAAGGCGAAACTAAAATGTGCATAGGCGACACTGAAATGTGCAAAGGAAACACTGAAATGTGCATAGGCAACACTGAAATGTGCATAGGCAACACTAAAATGTGTACAGGCGACACCAAAATGTGCATAGGCGGCACTAAAATGTGCACAAGCGACACTTAAATGTGCAGAGGTGACACTGAAATGTGCATAGGTGACATTGAAATGTGCAAAGGCGACACTAAAATGTGCATAGGCGACACTGAAATGTGCACAGGCATAAGCAGATTATTGTTAAGCGCAAGAAGAATTTAAAAATGCGATAATGAACTAATTCAAAGCGCCAATGAATTAATACACAGCATAAGGCAAAAGAACGTAGGCGTGATTATTTCTGTCAATTGTGAAGCAAAGCTTTACAACATGCGATAACAAATTATTAATCTGTGACACTTCTCAGCTCATAAGCGTGACTGTTTGGTGCAAATGCAAGGACACTTTATCGCAGAATCGTGACTTCTTTCTTTCCAGGCGATAAGAGAATGTTTAAGACAGAAGTAGAAGGGATAGACCAGGCGTGAATAGTCAGCAAATAAGCATCGATACAAAGCCTGTAGGTGTCATTAAATCTATTGCAGGTGTGACTAAATGTTCTATAGGCATGACTTCACCTGTTTCCTGCAAAAATTCCACGGAAAATAGCAAATACAAGCATACAAAAATTGATCTAAATGATAAGATTGATAGAATGAGGCTTACTGCCCCACGGTGGGTGCCATTTTGTATACAAATAAATGTACCTTCATAGAATTAGGGTTAATCAATGACAAATAAATGAAATAAGAACTAAATACAACCACAATTGAGCAAATATTTCACAATATCAAAGACTAATTGAGCATCCTATGGCTCTCTAATTAGAATGAATAATGAAGCTCTCAACAAGCTCACTAATGACAGTTCTAATATGAGAATGATGATGATAAGACAATGCTAATGCTAAAGCTCACAATTATCAATATGAAATGCTAAAATTGCTCTCAAAATGCTTTCTAAATTCAAATTGCAAGAGGTTTGATGCAATTCTCAGATAGGTGGTTGATTGATTATGAAGGATTTTAGCCTCCCTTTTATAGATTTTTCCAATGTGAGGGGGTGTGGTTGCATTTGATCATGATTGAGTTGGGGTTAAGGTTTTGGTTCCACCCTTTGAAGACAAAGCAAAGTTTGTGTCCTCAAAGCTTGGGACAAGTAAACAAGATGGATGGCTTAGATTCTCTTTCACTTTGAGTGAATGAGATTCAATTTTGGCTTGATCCATGTGAATGCCTTTCCTCCAATTTCATTGGTTGATTGATTTTCCTCTCTTTTTGGGTTATTGAGAGAAATTGATTTTTATTAATTGATTTAATTGATTTTCTTTAGCCATGCACCCCTTGAATGGGTTGAATTAATTTAATCCAAGACTATATAATTAATTAAATTAATTGTATTTTGATTTGATTGCACTTGATTAAAATGCTCTCAATTTTGATTGATCTTGAATTAGAATTTGATTTTCATTTTGATTGGCTAATTATGCATTGTGATTCAATTGATTCAATTATGTCCTTGATTTTCTTTGATTTCACTTCATTTTCTTTGAATTATCATTAAATTGTCTTTGTCCATTTTTAGGTGATTACAGTATGTTTATAGAATAAATAATGAATTATTAAATAAAAATAAAAATAAGTAGAATAAGTTCCTTTTTGGTAAAACTAGCTTACCTGGGAGTTTTGAACCTGAGACCTCCTAGGAGTTAGGTTAGTTTATTTCCATTTGGGCTATGTGAGTTCTTGAGAATTATTTTCATCCCTAATCTAGTTATGGTCTTTATAGGTAGAATAAGTTAATTAAAAAATAAAACATTTAATTATGTTTACGAGAATTGTTTTAATTATTGAAAACCAACTAATTAGTTGGATTATTTTTTTCCCATAAAGAAAATCATCCAACCATATAGTTGTCCATTAATATTTGGAAATGGAGGAGATTTAGGGGATTGGAGAAAGTTTGGAGATCTTTTGGAAGATTGATTGTTTGATACCGTGATATAATATTGATTTAGTAAGGGGTTTGGGAGATTTATAGAGAAGGAAATCATTTCTTGATCTCAAGAATTTTTAGGAATATTTTCTCGAAAGGCATCCATCTCTCAAAGCTTGGAAGGATTTGTTGTGGATTGCTCAACCTTAGAAGGGTTTTCTCCGCAGGACTCCAGGTAGGATCTGGAACCACAGAAATCAATTATTTTCCTATAAATATGTGTATGTGTGTGTGTTTTTTTAAATTTTTATTGTGTTCTTATGGTTTTCAAAACTTCTATTTTTATATAATATATTCAATTGATTATGTTGTTGGTAAAGGGTACTGTATGCGAGAAGATTAATGAATTAATTTATAAAATATATTTTCCAAATCTCTTCCTGGGAGGGTTATTGGTGTACATATGAATGTGATTGTGTGTTTTTATCTATGTATTTGTGGTTTAGGGAAGTTTAGGGGAGTTTAGGGAAGATTAGGAATGTTTAGGAAGGCATGTTCGGAGTTTTTCCTCCTTGTGTATTATGCAGATTTTTGGCGATGATTTCTTAGTTTGTTTTATTCCTGTTTGATTTGGGGATGTGTGGTGAGATGGAGAGGATTTTTGTATGGGTCACTAAGAGACCTAAACCATTTCTACCTCAAGGAACCTTCCCCATGAAGCCTCCATACTTCACCTTGGCCGTACTTTCAATTTAAGTCATTTCTGAGAACTTTTGAGACAGTTCTCGTACGAGAAAATAAGTCTGAATTTTTTTACTCATATGATCTTGTATTGATACTCATATGGACCTATGTGGATTCTTGTATGGACCTCTGATAATAATTTTATGTGAGTCTTTGGGTCATGGGAGTCCATTTTGGTCACTTTTGGGCTTGGGGTTTAGTCTGTGGCACCTGTACTTTGATCCTGATACTGGCCTGCATCATTCCACCCCTTTGGATGATAATTCAATGCATGAGGTGAGTTATAATGTTGGTTTTAAGGTTTATTGTGCTTTAAATCCTTTCTATGCTCCTTTTTAAACATATGGATAAGGTTAGGACTCATCCTGAGGGCCTGAGTGCATAGGGGTGTTTCCTAGATCTATGAATAAGATCATTTGAAGTGTTTTCTTGTTCTTTTGGGTTGTATTAGGGTAGGGGAATAGGTACCCTAGGTGAGTGGTGTTACTCCTAAAGAGAATGAATAGTTTTCATTAGTATCATTCATTCATATAGTCAATAAAGGAGACAAGATAGGATAATCGGTCAATACACAAATCCTAGACACCGAGCAGAACACTAGGCAAATCACTATGTTAACCGAATACAATTTTGACCAAGAACTCTTACCAAGCTAGATGATCAATGAGTACCAAGCATAGTAGTCATTGATAATTCATATGAATTGAGCACCAGTTAATTACCGAGTGAAATAGGAAATGACATAGCAGTTTGGAATGGCACAAACTTCAAGGCAAATAGTTCACACCGATTAGAAAATGGTTTACCAAGATTGAGACAATTTATTATGGATGTAATCATTTAATTGTTGATTATTCCTATGTAATGATGATCTAGGTCATTCAACTCTACCATTGATCTTAGGTTTTCTAAGATAGAGTCTAAACCCTAATTAGGTCATATCAGTTTGATATAAAATTTATAAGGATGTCATTTTCACAAGGATCACACCTGTAGTAGCCACCACATTGGAAGACATCTTAAGATCAGATAAGGTTATGATTGAAAAGAATTGATAGAGTATATATTTTATCAGAAATAGAAGGCTATCGAGTAAAATTGATAGAAGAAATCAATCACATTAAGGTGATTACAGATAAGTACATTACAAATCTGATATCAGGCATGTTAAGTTGTTATTTGTAGATCAATCGTACTATTACTCTTTAACCATTGTAGCAGACCTTAAATCTCTTAAGAGAGTGAACTTACCAGTTCTTTTGTAAATCTCTTAATCAAGTGCACACTTAATTATGTTGCTAAAATCCTCTAACCAGGAAGATCTAGTTGATATTATTGTTACTCCTAATCGGATAAGATCAGCAAAGTGATCAAAATCTTTGTAGCCTTAATTGGAAACTTTGTTACCACAGTAGTGAAGCTTTGTGGGTGTCATCCCCACCACAGTTTTTACCTTCTAACAAGGGTTTCTGTGATACCAAAATACATAAATGTTTTATTGATTAGATTACATGCATTTACATTTCATTTATGTTTTAGATGTATGTTAAATGCAATTGATATAGTCAATTAGTGATATTCATGTTTACAAAGATTCAGTTAGAAAAATTTTAAGGGTACTGATTCACCCCTCCCCTCTCAGTACACATGTTTCCATAATTCCAACAATTGGTATCAGAGATAGTTCTCTTTTTAAGGAAGTTTAATCACTAAAGATAAAATATATTAAGCATGGAAAGGTATAAGCTTGAAAAAACTATTGAGAATCATAAATTACAGCTGTAGATCTACATTGAACAATTCAAGGAAGCCAAAGAAAAATTGAGAGAGTTTTTGGTCAAAAGAAAGGATATGGCATTTCAGTATAATGAGATTGATTATCATGAAAAAAAGGTAGATGATCCATTTGAGGCATTTGGATCTGGATCTAGTAGCATATCTGATGCATTTGAAGGAACCATATCAGATCTATCTAAAAAGAAAAAATATCTTACTAAACAAGTGAAAGAATTGTAGATCGGTCAAGAGACACAAATGGTTAGAATGATTGATGTCATGAAAAATGCAAGATAGGCTGAACAAGAAATAAATTTGGCTATTGAAGATAGGAGGAAAATGACTGAAAAGCTAGAAGAAAAGGAATTTGAGATACTGAGACTCACCGAGAATTATTTTGAAATTTCCAATCAGATGGTTGTCATGAGTCAGGAAGTTAACCGACTGAATAGTGAGCTTACTAACAAATTTGAAGACATTGGTGAACTGAGAGAAGAAAATGAAAGATTGAAGAATGAAGTAAAGATTCAACAATAGCATAATGAGATGATTAAGAAAGTTGAAGAAATTACTAAAAGGATAGATGAATTCCTAAACAGTCAAGGAACATATGACAACACCATTGGTTTAGGTTATACCGATCAGGGTGAGTCATCAAGATAGGCTAAACAAAAGAGTGCCTATGAAAATCCAAAGCCAAAGAAGCTCTCATGCTATAATTGTGAAAAACTAGGCCACACATCAAATGTTTGTAGAAGAAAAGAAAAAGGTATTCCTAAATTCGCTTCTAAATTTGATGGTTATTGCTATAACTGCAATAAGTATGGACATCAAGCACATGAGTGTAGATCAAAGTTGAATAGGTTACCTAAGAAGCACTACATGGAAAATCATTGTAGAACCTGCAACATGTATGAACACATATCACAAGAATGTAGGACAAAGATGAAGAAAGTATGGAAACTGAAAGGACAAAAATAGACATATTAACCAAGAAGGAAAGGTAATGCATATACTTGGGATTACAACACTTGAACTAGTTGCACAACATGTGGTAGATATGGACATATTGCAGCAAATTGCATGATAAATAATTGGAGAGGAAGATCTCAAAATTGGACAAATTTTGGAATGGCATGTTTGCACTATCACAAGGCTGGTCACTTAAGCAAAGACTGCAGAGACCGAGTACCGGAGGTGAATGTTAATACAAATGGAAACACAATTGAACAATTCATGAGGATAAGAAATCAAATATGGAGAAAAGAAACAAATTATAATGTTGGATCAAGCACAACAGTCGGTGACACCTCATCTTTTGGATTAGGTGATTTCACCACCTCCACCTAAGCAATTCAAGTATGGAACTGAATTTTAATCGGCTATATCTTACAAAAGTTCCTTATATCTATTGAGTGAAGACCAAATCAGCATGAAATAAGATATACTCGGGTACTATATGTTTTGAGCTTAAAATGTGTATAGTCGGTAAATGCATGACCAATTAAAAGATTGTTAGTCGGTGAAAATGGTAAGGTTAACAAAGTTGAGGTATCAACCAAGCAATATCAAGTGTTAACCAAACTGAAGCTTCAAAGTGATAATTGAATGTACTGTGTTTATTGAGTTGTGGTAGGTAAAGCATTTAATGCATAATTTTGAGCGGGAAAATAAATTCTAGGTATAAATAAATAACGATGCAAGTCATTTTGACACACAACAATCAAGAGCAAAACCAAAGCGATTTGAGCAAATTTGAGAAAAGAGTTTTTTGAGCATTCAACAGAGATTTGAGAAGATCCAAAGTCATTTATCATCATTCCAAGTAAGTTCTTAGCTACCGAGTTATTTTTCTAAATATTTTTTGAAGCCCTAAATTTGTTAGAACAATGGCATCTTCTGATTAAGTCCACACTGAAGGTGACAAGAAGGTCACACTGATTAAGTCCACAACATGTGAAGAACCTAAATACAAATTACACCTCAGGATCGCTTCTCAAGTTGATCAAACAAGCGCATTTTCTAGCATACCACCTAGGGTTTTACTGGTACGGGATATACGTGCTTATATCCACTGCAAAATAAGTGAAATTGGAGACTTCAAACTGCAATCAACATACCAGGAGCTGAGCAAGAATGGAAAGCTCAAGGATGAGCATAAACACTTGGAAGTCAAATGATTGACAAATGCCTTATATTTATCGAGGGAGTTCAAGTCTAAATGGATTAGGGTTGTACTTATCTATGTTCACAAAGGTAAAATGTGGTTGGATGAACCGGTTAAAATCTCTAAGGATGTTATTCACGTAGTTATCGGATACCCCACCGGTGACAAGGCAAAGGCTATAAGGAATCCACCAAGGGTAGAAACTGAGAAGCTTACAGGAGTTGAGTGGGATGGTAGAGGAATGATAGTCAACACCATCATTGACTTGGAAATAAGGCTTGGACCCTATGTCATTGGCTACAAGATTTTTCAATCTAGCAGGCCCAACAACGTCCCAAGTCGAGCAGTAGATATAGCTTACAAAATTATCAAGAATGGTCTATAGTTAGACCTCATTGAGCTACTATTAAAACAATTGGAAGAGAATATGAGGACCATCCTAGTAGAAAAGTGTTAGGAATGAATGTTAAATGTTTGGCAGCCATTTTGTAGTAGTTTTTATTGCATTCATGACTATGATTGTCATTGATGTCAACACAGTGATTTACCGAAGACTTGCAGAGAAGCACACAGAGTTTGGATTAGCGCATGTGGGTTATTGTAGTTGGAGCTATGTGATGTTGAGGTTTTACTCTTTGATATGTTATATCTCTATGGTTAAGAGTGCTGACAGTAATTCATTTATTCATGGAAGTTATAAGCATTTTGGTGGAAGCAGTATTCAGGCAATGTTCCTGAGTAGCGATTGTGAAAATCGGATGCTATCTCCTAATTAGGATGGAATTTGGTTTTGTGCAGTTAAAGGGAAGTTGAAGACTCATTGATAGTGATGTGGATGATAGCACAAACTTCAGGGTCACATGAGTGAAGATTTATTGTATTTGGAAACCGACAGTTTTATGTAATTTTGATGTAGCGTGTGGAAACTTTTATGTTGTAATTGTATGCTGACTCATTTGTAATTATTTGAGTGTGGTATAAAGGAAGGAATAAATTTCCTTGTCATAAGTAGTTGTGATGTGGAAGTTGTGATTATGTGTGATGTTGTATGCATGAAGTGAAGAATAGAGCTAAGTATGAAAGCGAATATGTGAAGGAAGACATGCGAAGTACAGAGATCTAAAATTGAGATCTGATGTAACAGTGAGTGTAGTTTGGCATAGTCAAAGAAGAGGTAACATATTATTATGTTGAGTAATGCAAAGATTATTTGGACAGTGTTTTCAGTGATCTTACCCTGAAGCTGTTTGGGCAGTGGGTCCTTCTGTCTTCCATAACTCTTAACAGGGTTAGAATATTTTAACAGGGATTCAAAATCTCCTAACAGAGATTCATATGTACTAAATGTATTTCATAAGACACCTAACAGAGTCCATCCTTTCACAAGGAATATTCATATTAGTGCATCTTTTATGGGCATCATTCCCACCGGGGTTTACTCTTTGATCAAGAGGTTCCCTAGTCAACATATCTTGTGTCATTGTGTTATTGTGTATGAATATCTTTCTATGGTTGGTAATTACATTGCTTATATGGTTTAATGTTGTTGAAGATGATAAAAGTTATAATTATCTGATAACTGATTCAACCCACCACCTCTCAGTTATCTTGGTGGACTTTACTTTCTAACAATTGGTATCAGAGTGGTAGGTCCTTGAAAAATAAGTTTAACAGCTTAAGGAGATCCATGGTGAATTTTAGGAAAGAAAGCCCTAAGTTTGATGGAGTAAATTTTGATAGCTAGAAAGAAAACATGAAGACACACCTACTGTGTTTAGGACTAGGTTATTGGTTGATTACAAAGAATGATAAGACTATCATTGAAGAGGACAATCTTGAAACATGTACTACGGATGAGAGAGATCTATTCATGTGTACAATACTTGCAAGAGAAGCACTTTTGACAGCACTTCCAGAGAATGAGTACAATTAGGTAAAATATTTGAAAAAATCTCATAAAATTTGGAAAGCTTTACACTCTACTTTTGAAGGTGATGAACATGCAAAAAGAGTTAGATTACATAATTGGATATGTGCATTTGAAGATATAAGAATGTTGGAAGATGAATCTATTAGAAGATATATTGGTAGAATGTCAAAAATTATTACAGGTATAAAATCTTGTGGAGGAACAAAGATAGAGAATGAAGAGATATGGAAAATTTTGAGGACATTGACTCATGTATTTAAGTAGACAACATAGATGATTGAACAAGTTATACCTTGTACTACAAACTTTACAAGAGAGAATCTTCTTGGAAGATTGGAAGCAGCAGAAATGAACCTGAGATTATCAAGAGACTTACCTAGAATGGAGACAGCATTCAGTGCTCTTAGTGTTCACCCTACTTTGTCAAGAAGCATCAGTGTGAGTGGAGATTATGCTGGCAGTAGCAGATCTAGAAATGAAGAAGATAAGAAGATTGAAGAAGGTATTGCCTTTCTTGTGAAAAGAGAACCAGACGGTAAGAAAATATTTAAATTTTGGACTTGTCAAGAATACGGTCATTTTGCATGTAAGTGTCCTAAGAGAGTTAAAAAGTACAGAAACAATTTCAAACCTAGAAGATCTAAGGAATATTATTATGCTAATGATGAAGATCTTGAAGCTAGTATAGAAAGAACTTTAAGTGAAAGTGATACTGAGAATAATGATGACATAGGATTTGTAGTAATTAAAGAAGAAAATCTTGAAACTGATGTTAAGGAAGAAAAATCCTTAGTTTCTCAAGTTGAAAAGAAAGCTGATTGGATTATAGATAGTGGTTGTTCACATCATATGACTGGAGACATGAAAAAGTTCATAAAGTTTAATGAATATGATGGAGGAGTTGTTAGAGTTGGAAACAATGCACCTTGTTTGATTAAAGGTATAGGATCTATTACTCTTGATGGAAAGACTAATACTAATGATGTTTATTTTGTGGATGGATTGAAACATAATCTTTTGAGTGTTGGACAGTTAGTTGATAAGGGATATCAAGTTTGGTTTACTGAGAAAACTTGTGTGATAAAGGATAAAGATGGAAATCTGATTGGAACTGGATCTAGAACTAGAGGTAATGTATTTTAGTTGAATCCTATTGAGATGACATGTTTGATTACTAAGATTGATGATAGTCGGTTATGGCATAGAAGGTTTTGTCATATAAACTTTGATAACATTGTGAAAGTCAGTACTACACTTGCAGTAAGAGATTTACCTAAGATTATGAAGCCTACTAACATGATTTGCAAAGAATGTGTAATGGCTAAATAGAAGAGAAGTTCTTTTCCCAGTAAGAAGTTTACATCTACAGAGAAGTTGGAGATTGTTCATACAGATTTGAGCAATCCTACCAGGACTGGAGGATTCTATGGAGAAAGGTATTTTATGATTCTTGTTGATGATTTTACAAGAATGATGTGGATTGCATTTCTTAAAGAAAAATCTGAAGCATTTGATAAGTTTAAGATTGTTAAGAATAAAGTTGAGAATGAATCTAGAATGAAGATTAAATGTTTGAGATCTAATAGAGGTGGAGAATTTACTTCTAGAAAGTTTAACATCTTTTGTGAAGAAAATGGCATTAAGAGACAGTATTCAGCCCCTAGAACACCTGAACAAAATGGCATTGCAGAAAGAAGAAACAGATCAGTGACTGAAGTAGCAAGAGCTATGTTGTTTCAAAATGATTTGGCAAAGATATTCTGGAGAGAAGCAGTGAACACGGCAGTGTATACAATGAACAGAGTACAAATCAGAGAAGACATAGTCAAGACACCTTATGAATTATGGTTTGGACATGCACCCTCAGTTAAGTATTTTAGAATTTTTGGAAGCAAATGTTATATAAAGAGAGAAGATGATATTGGAAAGTTTAATCCTAGAAGTGATGAAGGTATATTTCTTAGATATTCTTTGAAAAGCAAAGCTTATAAATGTTACAATAAAAGAACTAAGACTATTGTTGAAAGTGCAAATGTTAAAGTCGATGAAAAGTTCAAAATTTGGGAAAGAATGCTTGATTATGAATCTGATGAAGAAGCACATCCTAAACCTAACACTCGATCTACTGAATTATTTTATGAAACTGACAATGATTTGTTGAATGAAAGCCACAGTGAAGTTACTAAAGAACCTATACCTGAAGTGAGATCTGAGATAGTGACACCTAGCAAGAGTTTGTTAAGGAATCATCCTATTGAACAAATTATTGGGAGCATCAAAAGAGGAGTTCTAATTCAGAATAAGGTACAAGAATAGTTATGTTTGATTTCTCAAATTAAACCTAAGACTACTAGTGAAGCTTGTGAAGATGAAAGTTGGACTAATGCTATGAAAGAAGAACTAGATCAGATTGAAAAGAACAAGACATGGGAATTGGTCCCTAGACCTAAAGACAAGAATGTTATTGGAACTAAATGGGTATTCAGAAACAAGATGAATGAACAAGGAGAAGTAGTAAGAAACAAAGCAATATTGGTATGTAAGGGTTACTCACAACAAGAAGGAATTGATTATGAAGAAACTTCTGCACCTGTTGCAAGAATTGAAGCAGTAAGAATGTTTTTGGCTTATGCAGCCTACAAGAAATTCAAAGTATATCAGATGGATGTGAAGTCAGCATTTCTGAATGGAGAGTTAAAAGAAGAAGTCTACATTGAGCAACCTAAAGGTTTTCCTTTGACTCAAGAAGGAGACATGGTATGTAAATTGAAGAAAGCCTTATATGGACTTAAACAAGCACCTAGACCTTGGTATGCAAGACTGGATAGGTATTTGTTAAAATTGGGATTTACAAAAGGAACAGCTGATAGCAATCTGTACACAAAAGAAATTGAAAATGGTTTGTTGGTTATAGTTATTTTTGTTGATGACATTATCTTTGGAGGAGAAGATGAAGCTAGTAACAAATTTGTTGATGAAATGAAGACTGAATTTGAAATGAGTATGATTGGTGAAATGAAATACTTTTTGGGATTACAGATAACACAAAACAATGATGGTATCTTTGTAAGTCAGACAAAGTACCTGAATGACTTGTTGAAAAGATTTGGAATGGAGGATTGTAAACCAGTTGGAACACCCATGGTAACCAGACATAAGTTATCTAGCATAGATGAGACTCCTGTAGTAGAACAAAAGAAATATAGATCTATGATTAGAGGATTGCAGTATTTGGCTCATACAAGACCTGATATAGCACATTCAGTTGGAATTGTAGCAAGATTTCAAGCTGAACCTAGAGAATCACATTATGCAGTAGTAAAGAGGATACTGAGATATTTAAGAGGCACAATGGACTATGGACTATGGTATGAAAAATTTGATGATTTTACCCTATGTGCATATACAAATGGTGATTGGGGAGGTAGTGTTGATGATAAGAAAAGAACCAGTGGTGGAGCATTTTTCCTTGGAGGAAGATTAGTTTCTTGGCTAAGCAAGAAGCAAAATTGTATCTCACAAAGCACAGTAGAAGCAGAATATGTAGCAGCAACAAACAATTGTAACTAGATAATTTGGATGAAGCAAATGCTAGAGGATATTGGAATAAAATTTGTTGAACCTGTTGTCATACATTGTGATAACACCAGCACAGTTAGTATGTCTAAGAATCCTGTATTACATTCTAAGACAAAGCATATAGAGATTAAATATCATATTGTAAGAGAGAAAGTTGTTGAGAAAGAAGTCAGACTTGAGTACATAAGTACAAAGGAGAAGATAGCAGATATATTCACAAAGCCTTTGCCTAAGGATACATTTGAGTATCTGAGAGGTATGCTTGGGGTTATGCCCCAGCCTACTTTTGAAAAGTGATGCAGTTGGTTGCATCCGTCCAGTTGTATATGAGCCCTATCTTTCTTCTGAACTGGATGTTGGTACTTCCTCTATGGGGGAGTATGTGTATCTGAGCTGAGTCATGAGGACTCTAGTGAATATATTTTCTAAAACAGTGTCTTTTGACATTAAGTTGTTGTTGACATAGTGATGAATTTTCTGTCATTGATGTCAATGGGGGAGAAGTATACATGAAAAACAATATGGAACATATGTTGGAGAGAACTTAATAGGATAACGAAGCAAGATTTGATTGATGAAGAGGATTTGAAGAAGCAGTGTTGCAGTATTGGAATTTTGGAACATTAGATGTTTTTCATCTATGTTGTCATCAATGGCAATGGGGGAGATTGTTAGGAATGAATGCTAAATGTTTGGCAGCCATTCTGTAGCAGTTTTTGTTGCATTCATGACTATGATTGTCATTGATGTCAACACAGTGATTTACCGAAGACTTGCACAGAAGCAAACAGAGTTTGGATTAGCGCACGTGGGTTATTGTAGTTAGAGCTATGTGATGTTGAGGTTATACTCTTTGATATGTTATATATCTATGGTTAAGAGTGCAGACAATAATTCATTTATTCATGGAAGTTATGAGCATTTTGGTGGAAGCAGTATTCAGGCAGTGTTCCTGAGTAGCAGTTTGTGGAAATTGGATGATATCTCCTAATCAAGATGGAATCTTGTTTTGCGTAGTTAAATGGAAGTTGAAGAATCATTGATAGTGACATGGATGATAGCATAGAATTCAAGGTCACACGAGTGAAGATTTATTGTATTTGGAAGCTGACAATTTTGTGTAATTTTGATGTAGCATGTGGAAACTTTTTGTTGTAATTATATGCCGACTCATTCGTAATTATTTGAGTGTGGTATAAAGGAAGGAATGTATTTCCTTTTTTTAATTAGTTGTGATGTGGAAGTTGTGATTATGTGTGATGTTGTATGCATGAAGTGAAGAATAGAGCTAAGTATGAAAGTGAATATGTGAAGGAAGACATGCGAAGTACAGAGATCTAAAATTGAGATCTGATGTAATAGTGAGTGTGGTTTGGCATAGTCAAAGAAGAGGTAACATATTATTCTATTGATTAATGCAAAGATTATTTGTCCAATGATCTTACCCTGAAGTTGTTTGGGCAGTGGGTCCTTCTGTCTTCCATAACTCTTAACAAGGTTAGAATATTTTAACAGGGATTCAAAATCTCCTAATAGGGATCCATATATACTGAATGTATTTCATAAGACTCCTAATAGAGTCCATCCTTTCATAATGAATATTCATATTAGTGCATCTTTTGTGGGCATCATTCCCACCGAGGTTTACTCTTTGATCAAGAGGTTCCCTAGTCAACATATCTTGTGTCATTGTGTTATTGTGTATGAATATCTTTCTATGGTTGGTAATTACATTTCTTATATGGTTTAATGTTGTTGAAGATGATAAAAGTTATAATTATCTAATAACTAATTCACCCCCCCCCCCTCTCAGTTATCTTGTTGGACTTTACTTTCTAACAAAAAGACCAATACATGTAAGTTTGGTTCATTACTTGTTTTCACATTTTTCTACTTGCAGAACTACTTCCCATCTATCGGTAATGTAGACAAGGATGTCAACTGACTGGTCATCATTCAAATAAATGATTTTATCAAAAATTTAGGTCAGAACTTTGTGACTGTCATGGATGATTACTTTGGAAAGTTTAAGGACAAAATGCATAAGAGGAGCAGAATTACAGGACAATTAGTTGAAAAGCATAAGGAAGATATATGTTTTCTAGTGGATACCAACACCACTTTGATCAAGGTAGTTGATCCAAGAACTCCTTAGCTACCTCCAATGGGCTATGAATTGGATATTGACCTATCCTCTAGGTCAATAAAGGCAATATTGACCAAGCTCAAAGATCCTAAAGCTACTAGGCTTAGAACCTATGAGGAAGAAAAACTAAGGATAAAAATGGATCTAGTCGGAGTAGAGGTTAGCAAGAATCAAATAAAATGATGGAAACATGGGTGAAACAATTTGGTGAAGATAAAGAAGAAGCAAAAAATAGTCCAGGTGAAGAAGCAACCAAGGAACAACTTCTAATCTGGAATAGTGAACATGAGGAGGAAACTGAGTCAACTAAAGAAATTCAAGATGCACCACTAAAGGCCACATGAAAGAGGAAACAAGTAGAGACACCTACACGAGTGAGGACAACATCCTCTATAGCCACTTATCCACCCTTGAAGAAAGGAATAGTAAAAATCACTAGGCCTACTCCTACAAAGACTTATCAGAAGAAAAGAGGTGCAAAAGCCACCACTGAGGAAACAAAGAAGAGGAGAAGACTAATAAGAGGTAAGAATGATATAAATTATTAAGAAGAAGAAGATCAAATTCAATTCAAAGTTATAGTAAATAATAATCAATCTATTTATGAGTTAGTTGAAAAAATAAAGGAGATAGGTAGACTAGGTCACCCCAAGATGAATCGGTATGCACACATGTCAACCAAGGATCATGAGAAAGTAGAAGAGGAAATCATCCACATGATGATTAGATTTAAGAGTTTACCTCTTGAATTTATAAAATATATCCCTAAGGAGCTTCATGAAAAGGTATCGGCAAGGTGGACATATTCCTTACATATTGAAAAGAAAATGAGGGAACATTCTTTAATTTTGGCAATGCCTACTCTTTCAATCACTAAGGTTGAAGAGATGATGAAACAATATGTGAACATATTTTTAATGAAAGGCCAAGCACTAAACATTTTGGCAAGTAAACTTGAAGAATTTGGTGAACACAACAAGGTATTATGTATAAAAATTTTGGATTCAAAGGTAGAAGTAGATAAAACTGCATTAGCTATAATCCCTGAGTAGAAAGTCAAAAGTAAAGGGAAAGGGGTACATTCAGATGATGTCAATATAGCTACAAAAGAGATAATTCATATATATGATGCTGAGGTACAAGATGACACTTATGTCGAGGACTTCTATCTGGATGGATATATTGAAGAGGAAAAATAGGATGCTCTCGAGCAATTAGTAACAACTAGGACTGATGAAGTCTTAATAGAAGACATTAAAAATGGAGATCCTGAAGATGAAGATAAGGTTGATGAAGAAATCACTATGGCTATAGAGGCAATAGCAATAGACATACCAGGTAATTTTCCAATATTAGTACAAGAAATTGATATTGCTACTCAAGGGCAACCCAAGGAGCAAGCAATCGAGCAGCCAAAGGACACAACCAAAGGACATGGTACAGAAGAACAAAAGGAAATAAATGAGCCTGAAAACAAAGAGGCATAAAATAAAGAGCCATAAACTAAAACAAATGTAGATACATCTACAACTGACACCAAGAAAGAATCCCAAGGACATCAAACTGAGACAACACTCAAAGGGTAGGATAAGGAAGAGAGTCTGTCTACTGAGGAAGAAAATTCTAATCCAGATACTAAAGCTCTAGTACCATATGGGAAATATCCCACATATACCACACAAGAGAAGAAAAAGAAAAAATATGGTAAGGGTCTAGTCACATTAGATGAAATCATAGAAATTACCATAGGTGACCTAAGGACTCTAGACCCAGAAGCATTGAGAAGGTATGGAGAACTGTGCACAAGGAAGGCTGCACAAGAAAAACTAAGACAAGAAAGAAAGCATAAATAGGTCTTAGAAGATGTTAGAGAAATTTTGATGCAAGTAGTTCCTAATATCATTGTTGATGAGGCAACTCCCATCATTGATCAAATTGCTACTCTAACTAGCCATATAAATGCTCCAAATATAGATGTAGAGAAAATAATTGACAAAAGAGATGAGGCCAAGATATAGTTAAAGCTAGTAGAGTGAATCATCCAAGAAGTTGCAATTAATAAAGTAAACTTATATGAGGTAATAAGTGAGCTTGATGCTATTATTTAGCAAGTTATTACAATTTTGCACAAATTATGCATTATAGACCACTTCACTACCAAGCTTAGTGAAAAGATACAATAGTTAGATGAGGATATTAAGGTTAGTGCAAATAATCTTTTAACTGAGCCAAATGCATTTTGTGAGCATTATACTAAAGTTCAACAAATCCAGTGGTTAAGATTAGAACTAAGGAAAGAAGAAGATAAAATCGAAGACCAAGTAATCAAGCTACAAGAAGAGTTACTTCCACACCTAAAGATGATGCAACAACATGTGAATAAGGAAAAAGAGTTAGTTTCCACCCCTGGGATATCAGTAATAGAGAATGTTTTTGATATGCATGCACAAGTTGGATTAGAGCACATTGCTCTTGATAATCTCAAAGAGGAATGGGAAAACCTCTTGGCTACTTTGCAGAAAACCCATCAGAACATATTCGACAAGCTGTGAGTACATTTTTGGTATTAATTTTAAAAAAGGGGGAAAATATATGTATATATATTCTTGTATGTACTTCACACTAAGAGCATGTACAAAGGGGGAGTTCACATAGATTCAAATTTTTGGTTAAGTTCAAATTTTTGTAGTCAATACATATACATAAATTTTTTGATACTAATACCAAACAGGGAGAATGTTACTCCTCAATAACATTAATGGTTGTCATTAGTATCATTCAGTCATATACTCGGTAAAGGAGACAAGACAGGATAGTCAGTCAATATACAAAGCCTAGACACCGAGAAGAACACAAGGCATATCACTATGTTAACCTAATACAATTTTGACCGAGCACTCTTACCAAGCCAAATGATCACCGAGTACGAAGCACAGTAGTCACCGAGCATTCATATGAACCAAGCACTAGTTAATTACCGAGTAATGAATGCAGTATACACCGAGTGAAATAGTAAATGACATAGAAGTTTGGAATGGCATAAAATTCAAGGAAAACAGTTTACACCAATTAGAAAATGGTTTACCAAGATCAAGACAAAATTTATTATGGATGTAATCATTTAATTTTTGATGATTCCTATGTAATGATGATCTAGGTTATTCATCTCTACCATTGATCTTAGGTTTTATAAGATAGAGTCTAAACCCTAATTAGGTCAGATCAGTTTGATATAAAATTTGTAAGGATATCATTTTGAAAAGGATCACACATGTAGTAGATGCCACATTCGAAGACATCGGAAGATCAGACAGGGTTATGATTGACAAGAATTGATAGAGCATACAATTTATCAAAAACAAAACGCTACCCGCAAGTAGAATTGATAGAAGAGATCAATCACATTAAGGTGATAACATATAAGTACATTACAAATCTGCTATCAGGCATGTTAAGTTTCTATTTGTAGATCAATCCTACTATTACTCTTTAACCATTGTATCAGACCTTAAATCCCTTAATAGAGTGAACTTAACATTTCTTTTATAAATATCTTAATCAAGTGCACACTTAATTGTGTTTCTAAATCCTCTAACCAAGTAGATCTATCTTATCTCATTGTTACTCCTAATAGGGTAAGATCACAAGAAGTGATCAAAATCTTTGTAGCCTTAACTGACAACTTTGTTACTGTAGTAGTCAAGCTTTGTGGGTTTCATCCCCACCGCAATTTTTACCTTCTGACAAGGGTTTTCGTGATATCAAAATACTTGAGTTATGTGTATGAAGTTTCATGAATGTTTTATTGATTAGAATACATGCATTTACAATTCAATTATGTTTTAGATGTATGTTAAATGAAATTGATACATTCGGTTAGTGATATTTATGTTTACAAAGATTTAGTTAGAAACATTTTAAGGGTATTGATTCACCCCTCCCCTCTCAATACACATGTTTTCATAATTCCAATAAGTGGCTCACCATAGGTGTTGGAACCCAAAGTGGTTACCAAATGATCCTATGGGTGAGTTTTTAATCAAGTGATAACCATAATAATTAACTTGGGAAATGGTGGCTTCAAAAGATAATGAAATACATGTAATGTAAAGTCCACATAGACCTATTGGAGTACCAATACCATGGGTACCTACCAGGGTGGATCCTTCACATAAAAAGGGGACCAGAGTTACATGGTTGCCAGGGAAAATCCAAATATGTAGGTTGTGTGATGACACTCACCTGGATGGTATGCTATAACCTTAACCCTTGTGTATAGTATGGTGATATGTTGTTTCTTGTGTATTTTCTTTTTGGAATTAAATTCAATGATCCTTTTGCTTTATATTTTCTTAGGCCTTGTGAGTACCTTGGTTCTATCTCCTAGCACTGGGGGTGTAACTTCACAAGTTTCACATGGTTGGGTGGTAAATCTCTTTCAAGGTACTATTCGTGGTTCGTGTCTTGGCTTGGATTCAGATTTATGTAGTGACAAAGACTTCTTATTTTGTATCATGTACCATTATTTATTGTAATTTTGTATTATCTATCCTATCTCTCTTTGAATGATTGAAATGGAAAAAGAAAGTAAGGATTTCTAAGATGCAAGCTTATTATGTTTTGAAAGTATAAATATTCTATGTGTAGATAGGGATAATTGGAAAAGATGTGAAAGGAAATGATAAATGCATTTAGCTTAGGAAAGAAACAATATGTTCCTATCTCTTCTCTAAATCTAGAAGTTATGTTAAGTAGAAAAAGGAAATGAATCCATTCAGTTAGTTAATTGAATTTAATGGTTTTTTATATTGGTAAAAATCAATAAGGGAACCTTTAAGGACATATTCAATTGTAACTTTAACCAATAGGATCTTGGTAAAAAAAAAATTTAAAAATAGTTATATTTCTTGTACTTAAGACCTGATTCCTTATGGGTTCCCTGGCAGGGACATTACATTTGGTATCAGAGCCCTAGTTGCTACACTAGAAGCTCAAGGGTCTATTTGTGTTTAACTTAATCTCTTATTCACATGGAACATACAACCAACTAGTTACCTATACTTATGTTTTACCACTCTTCCAGGATGCCTCTTGTCACCCGCGAAAGAGCTAAGGAAAGAGTTCAGGAATCTTCCTCTAGATCTCAACAAGAGAGTTCCCATGGGGAATTTGAGGGAGAAAAATTAGGACAACCATAGGAATGAGAGTCAGAGTAATGACTCTGAAGGGGCTCAATTGAAATAACTTATGCAACAACTTCTGTGAAGGATAGACACCATCAAAAATAGGGTAAACAATGATGAAGCAAACCAATCTCACCATTAGGATAGGGAAAGACATAGAAGCCCTAGGAGAAGTAAATCTATACCATAATTTGAGGATAGAGATACCTCTCACATGAGGGATTTACTTAAGGTCAAGGTACCTCTCTTCTATGGTAATGAAGGGGGATCCTTAGCAAAAACTTGGTTATTTGACCTGGAGAAATATTTTTCCATGCACCCCTTTAGTAGTAATGTGAAAGCTAGATGTGCCATTATGAACTTGAGAAAATTTGCATCCACCTGGTGGTGCATGGAAGAGGAGAAACTATAGGTTAGAATTAACACTATTTCCTGGGAATTGTTCCTAGAAAGCTTTAAAGATCGGTTCATGTCTGATCAATGGAGAGAAGGTAGAGAAGAAGAGTTTCACCACCTTAAGAAATAAAAAATGACTATGGAGGAATAGGGGAGAAAATTTTATGATCTTGAGCCCTTCTTAGGTTATAAAGATGATGCACCCATTCTTGTTCAACATTTCATAAGAGGCTTGAATGACCGATTATCAGGAGATGTGACAGCCCTAAAACCCAAAAGTATTTGGAATGCTATTACCAAGGCCTTTCTAGTTGAGAGGAAAGAAAAGTTAGGATGAGGTGGCTCTTATGGTAGCCAAGTGTTCAACACGCGATCATGTTTTAAAGGGAATTTTGATCAAGGGACTTCTAACTCCAAGAACCAATAATCATCATATAAAGGGGGACAAAATTTCCACAAAAATAAATTTTAGAATAATAACCAAGGCAATGGTAAGTTTTAGCAACCCCGGAACCGCAATAATAATTAGACCCAACAAATTTTTCCTCCTCAACCATCCCAAAATTCTCAAAATTTCAATAAAGGAGGTTACCAACAATCTGTTGAACCTTTGGTATTTGGTCTTTGAATGTTATCATTGATGTCAATAATAAATCCATGAAATTATAATGGGCATATGGTATGGTTAAAATCATGAAATTATCTTATTTGATGTCATTCAATATTTTTCAAAACATATTCAAGGCATACACTTAAGTGTTATACAATTAACACTTAATGTTCACATTGGTTAAGAAAACGGTTTTAAAAAAATAGTTTTGGTATATGAGAAAGTCGACAAGCTTAGTTATCCGATAGACCCCAACCATAATATCTTTATGGAAAGGGTGATGAATTAGATAAAATTGGCATGTGTTACTTTTTTCATATCACATGTATGGAAAGATAAAAAAATTATTTAACAGATGCAGTTACAAAAATTCATGATAGTTTTAGCAGTTTGGAGCATTTTTGGTCTAATTGAAGTTTGGGTTATGCAACTACCTCAAAAATGTCAACTTCCTTGGTTTATAAGTAGAGGATACATTCCTCTAAAATTTCCAACAGGTGATTTGATCAAAAGTTCCAGGAGTGGTGCATAATGTGAAGTATATCAGGTAGATTGCAAGAAGTTTTTATAGCAGCAAAGAGGAGGGCAATGCTTTATGTTTCTATTTTTCTATTTGTGATTTGATTTTCATTACATAAGTATATCATAGGTTGACAAATTTTTATACACTGACATCTTAATGGTTTACATCAGTATTTAATAAATGTTTTTTATGAAACATGAATATGCATTTGGATCTTTAATGTTTTGAAGGAAAAATGTTATTTATCTTTCAAGAAGTATAGCATTTTGAAAACCATTGATTAAACTCATCCTATTACATTCAGATGTGTTGATTTAATTCTAATTACACATTTTATGATCTAATAAAGTCATTTTGAGAAGTCTTGTATAATTTGGTATAATTTGGTGATGTAAAAGAATCAGTATGAGATATAAGAAAAGAAGTGAATCTTGATTAATGTTTTCAACTTGGACTTGAAATATTGTTTAATGATTTGTATTGTAACAGAGATTATCCTCTGATTTTGTATTTCATTTATTCATTTTGGAAGTTTGTGCTTCTTGTATTCTTGAAGTTGGTGCTTCAGGTGTAAGGGATTGGTGTTCCTTGAAATCGGTGTTTCTAAAACAGGGTGTTGGTGCTTCCTAGAGTTGTAGCTCTAAAAGATTTGCCCAAGAGGCTAATAAAGTTTCAGATTCAAAGTGGTTTTTTAACCTAAGCGGTTTTCCACTATAAATATTGTGTACTATGTTCTTTTTACATATCTTGTTCATATTTCATAAGTATATGTTATAATTATAAAAAATTGAAAATGACAAGTTTTAAGTAACCATTGATTCACCCCCCCTCTCAGTGTTGTTTGTATTCCAACAAGTGGTATCAAAGAAAGGTTTCCTACATCAATTTTAACAACTTTGGGTAGATTTTGGTTGAGTGGAATACTTATCTACAATGGCTCATGATAGTTCTTCAAAGGTTCCTATTTTTTATGGATCAAATTATGATTTTTGGGAAGTAATGATGCAAACATACTTGTTATCTATTAATTTTGATGTTTGGGCTTCAGTTGTTAATGGTTTTAAAGTTCCTAATACTTTACCTATAGATCCTAATGAAAAGAAGAAGTATGAAATTTATATGAAAGCTAAATCTGCAATACTTAACAATTTGTCTAAAGATGTGTTTGTTAAGGTTATGCATTGCAGATCTTCTAAAGAAGTATGTGACAAGTTGAAAAACACTTATCATGGTAATGATAGAGTTAAAGAAGCCAAGATACAATATTTAAAATCAATATTTGAAGATCTAAAGATGGGTGATGATGAAAAGGTAGAAGACTATCTTCTCAAGATAGATGAAACAATTAATGGCATAAGAGGACTTGGTGAAACAATTGATGATATTGATGTTGTAAAGAAAGTTTTAAAATCTCTTCCTGATAAGTTTGGTTCTAAAATATGTTCCATAGAAGAAACTAGGGACATTAACAAATATACAATGGAAGATATTCATGGAGCACTTGTAGATTATGAAATGAGAAATTTTGGCAAGCAAGAATCCACAAGAAAAGAAGCAACATTTGAAGTAGAAAAGAAGGCAAAGCAAGTCTCATCAGAATCAGATGACCTTGATGTTCTTGAAGCACATTTCTCAAGGAAATTAAAGAAAGGGGGAGGTAAATACAAAGGTAAACTTCCTTTCAAATGATTTAATTGTGGTAAAATAGGACACTTTGCATCTAAATGTGCTAATAATAGTCATGATGAAATAGATGATGAGAAAGATAAATCAAGTAAAATGAAATTTTATAACAAAAAGTTCTTTAAGAAGAAGAAGAGTTTGATTGTTGATGTATCGGATAGTGAATCTAGTAGTTTTGAATGTGATGAAAATGAAGTTTCATCAATGGCTATAGAAACTACTTGTCAAGAATTAGATAGTGATGATGATGTTGAACTTGTTGAAGCTGATTTAGAATGTGAATTTCTTTATGCACTTAAAAAGATCAAGGAATTAATAAGGAATTTAAGTGTTCAAGAAAATCAATTCATAAAAGAAAAAAAGGATTTTGAAAAAGAAGTCAAGGAATTAAATCAACAAGTTATAGATTTAAAATTACAAGTGGAGGAACAAAAGAGAATTGTCTTTGTCACTAAGGAAGAGTTAGGTTCTAAAGATGATGAATGTACAAGGTTAATGAATGAAGTGGTATCATGTAAAAAGAAGTTAGAAAATAATGAGAATACTACTTTGGATGACATGTTAAGGAAACCAAGAAGAACTGATGATCTAATTGGAATTGGTTTTGAAATTGGACAATGCTCTAGTGACAAGAAAGATAAATCTTTATTTGAGATATTCAAATATGAAAGTAAAGATATAGATCAACATGTTACCAATTCAAATTCAAATAAAAATGCAGATTTTAATCAGATTTCTAATGGTAAAAGGCAGATTACATCAAGCTCTTCATTCATGAGTAAAAGATATTCAAACAGGTTCACTTCTTTCTTTGATGGGTATTGCTTCATGTGTCATCAATATGGACATAAAATAAGTAACTGCAAATATATGTCAAGAAGTTTTTCAAAGTTTCATTTTGGTTATTCCTTTCCTAAAGTGAATGGTTTAAGATGTTACAAATGCAATCTTTTTGGTCATGTTATGAGGAATTGCAAAACTAAGACATTTCAGAATGATCAATTTATACTAGTCTATAAGTTGATAAATAATTTGATACTAATGTGACTAAGATATGGAGGCCTAATATTAACGAGTCTATGTTTATTCAAATGGCTTCACATTCTGAAGAAAAAGACTTGTGTATAATTGATAGTGGTTGTTCTAGACACATGACAGGTGATAAAACAAAGTTTGATAAATTGATTAACTATGAAGGTGGCAGTGTGAGGTTTGGTGATGATTCTTCAAGAAAAATTAAAGGTTTGGGTTATTTGATGCTTAGTAACAAAATGTCTATTCATGATGTGTATTATGTTGAAGGTTTAAAGTACAATCTTCTAAGTGTTAGTCAAATTTTTGATAATGGATATGAAGTTGTGTTTGATGATCATGGTTGTCAAATCAAATATAAATCAGCACAGTTGGTTGCATCAGGTAAAAGATCTAAAGGGAATGTATACAACTTAAAGATATCACAAATACTAACAATCATGAAGATTTTGTCTAATGGGACAGGTAAATGCAGGTGTGCATCATAAAGATAATACTATCTTTCAAGAAAATGATAATGGCTTGAACAAATCAATTAATAAAATTGAAGAAACCGAAGAATAGATAAAAGATCAAACAGGAACACCAGAACCAACAAGTACAAAGTCTACATGTTCAAGATTCAAGAAAAAATATCATCCTCAAGAACAAAATATAAGAGGCAAAAAGGAAGATCAGTTGGCTGACATATTTACAAAACCTTTATCAAAAGTAGTCTTTGAAGGTTTGAGAACCAGATTGGGAGTTCTCTCTCTTTCTTCTCTTGCATAAGTTAAACAGTGTGTGATAGGTTTCAGGGGGAGCATTTATGATAATTTTTACTGAAACCTTGGTATATCTCCTTTGTCATTGATGTCAAAGGGGGAGAAAAAGCATAAGGAAAACATATTGTGATTGATGGAATCTATACAGGTACATGATTTGTTCTACAGATGATGATATACAGGTGTTACAGGTACATGCAAAGGTTAATATATTTTTACAGGTATTGACATCAATGCCAAACGGGGAGTATGTTGAACCTTTGGTATTTGGTCTTTGAATGTTGTCATTGATGTCAATAATGAATCCATGCAATTATAATGGGCATATGGTATGGTTAAAATAATAAAATTATCTTATTTGATGTCATTCAATATTGTTCAAAACATATTCAAGACATACACTTAAGTGTTATATAATTAACACTTAATGTTCACATTGGTTAAGAAAACAGTTATAAAAAAATAGTTTTGGTATATGAGAAAGTCGACAAGCTTATTTATCTGATAGACCCCAACCATAAAACCTTTTTGGAAAGGGCGATGAATTAGCTAAAATGGGTCTCTGTTATTTTTTTCATATCACATGTATGGAAAGATAAAAAAAAGCTATTTAACAGACGCAGTTACAAAAACTCATGATAGTTTTAGCAGTTTTGGTCTAATTGAAGTTTAAGTTATGTAACTGCCTCAAAAATGTCAACTTCCTTGGTTTATAAATATAGGATACATTCCTCTAAAATGTCCAATGGGTGATTTGATCAAAAGTTTCAGGAGTGGTGCATAATGTGAAGTATATCAGGAAGATTGCAGGAAGTTTTTATAGCAGCAAAGAGGAGGGTAATGCTTTATGTTTCTATTTTGCTATTTGTGATTTGATTTTCATTACATAAGTATATCAAAGGTTGAGAAGGGTTTATAAATTGATATCTTAATGGTTTAGATCAGAATTTAATCAGATGTTTTTATGAAACATGAATATCCATTTGGATCTTTAATGTTTTGAAGGAAAAATGTTATTTATCTTTCAAGAAGTATAGCATTTTGAAGATCATTGATTAAACTCATCCTATTACATTCAGATGCATTTATTTAAGTCTGATTACACATTTCATGATCTGATAAAGTCATTTTGAGAATGCTTGTATAATTTGGTATAATTTGGTGATGTAAAAGAATCAGTATGAGAGATAAGAAAAGAAGTAAATCCTGCTTAATGTTTTCAACTTGGAGTTAAAATCTTGTCTCATGATTTGTATTGTAACAGAGATGATCCTCTGATTTTGTATTTCATTTATTCATTTTGTAAGTTGGTGCTTCTTGTATTCTTGAAGTTGGTGCTTCAGGTGTAAGGGATTGGTGTTCCTTGAAATCGGTGTTTCTAAAACAAGGTGTCGGTGCTTCCTAGAGTTGTAGCTCTAAAAGATTTTCCCAAGAGGCTAATAAAGTTTTAGATTCAAAGTGGTTTTTTACCCTAAGGGGTTTTCCACTATAAATATTGTGTACTATGTTCTTTTTACATATCTTGTTCATATTTCATAAGTATATGTTATAATTATAAAAAATTGAAAAGGACAAGTTTTAAGTAACCACTGATTCAACCCCCCCCAGTGGTGTTTGTATTCCAACACAATCTAGTGCACCTCCTGCAAAGAAATTTGTAAGAAATACTAGGTGCTATTCTTGTGGGGAGCAAGGACACATTACAGCTCATTGTCCTCTACGCACAAACTTCACCAATAATCAGAATTAGACAGCTTCAGAACCAACTGTAGGAAATGATGGTCGGTTGCATAGGGTGTTTTCCATAGTAGAACATAGACAAGCTAACCACCAAAACATAGTCATTGAGACTACAGGTTCATTAAAGTGTAAACCTATTTCTATCCTATTTGACTCAAGAGCAACCAGCTCTTTTATATCTCCATCTTTAGTAGAAAAGTGCAGGCTAGCGGTTGTAGGGAAAGGAGTTAAGTGGAAGGTAGAGCTAGCCTCTGGGGCTAAGATGACCACAAACTTGTGTGTTTAGAATTGTAACTTGGGTTTAGGACCCTTCTCTAACAAGTTTGATCTTCGAGTGCTTCCCCTTGGATGTTATAAATTTTTTTAGGGATGGATTGGTTAGCAGTTTATGAGGCCAAGATAGAGTGCAGGAAGAAGATCATTCATTGCATAGATGATTTTGGGGAGCATAAAACTATAGTTGGAATCCAACATCCTATATCACTTCAGATGATATCATCAATGCAACTCAATAAATGTATGAGAAAGGGATGTCAACTCCTTGAAGTCTCAATTAATGATTTTGTTGAAAGATAAGATAGCGAAATAGCACTCAATCACCCACTACTTCAAGATTTTGCTGATGTCTATCCAACAAAGATTCTTGGAATTCCTCCCATGAGAGACATTGATTTCTGCATAGAATTGGTGCTGAATACAAAACCCATCTCCAGAGCTCCTTATCACATGACCACTTAGGAGCTAATTGATTTAAAAGTGTAGTTAGAAGAACTTTTGGAGAAAGGTTTCATCATACCAAGTGTACACCCTGGGGAGCTTCGGTTATCTTTGTGAAAAAGAAGGATGACTCACTTAGGTTATGTATTGACTATCATCAGCTCAACAAAGTAACCATTAAGAATCAGTAGCCTTTGCCAAGAATTGATGATTTTTTTTATGAAATGAAAGGAGACAAATTACTTTCTAAGATCAATCTTAAGTCAAGCTACCATCAGTTACGAGTCCACAAATTTGACATTCATTGAACAACCTTCTATACTCGGTATGGACATTATGAATTTACCATAGTGCCTTTCGGTATCATGAATGCACCTTTAGTATTCATGACCCTTATGATTAGGGTATTTAGGACCTTCTTGGATAAATTTATGATAATATTTTTGGATGATATTTTGGTGTAGTCTAAATTAGTGGAAGAGCATGAACAACACCTTTGACAAGAGTTACAATACCTTAGAGAGAATCAGCTATTTGCAAACTTGGAGAAATGTGAATTTTTCCAAACAGAAGTTAAGTACCTTGGTCATATTATATCAGGGGAAGGCATAGGAGTTGACCCCAAAAAGATACAAGATATAATAGAATGGCCATCACCCACCAACATCTCAGAAGTCCATAATTTCATGGGCTTAGCTGATTATTACAGGTGCTTCGTCAAGGATTTATCTAGGTTAGCTCATCCCATCACTTCCTTACAAAGGAAAGGAAATAAGTTCATTTGGACTGAGAAATGCACAAAGGATTTTCAGATCTTAAAGGATAAGTTAACCAGTGCCCTGATTTTGGTAGTACCTAACCCCAATGAAAGCTTTGTGGTTTGCACAGATGCCTCCTTGGAAGGCATAGGAGCAGTTTTAATGCAAGAGGGAAGGGTTATTTCTTATGATTCTAGAAAGATTAAGAACCATGAGCTTAACTATCCTACGCATGATTTGGAGTTGGTAGCAGTAGTTCATGCCTTGAATCATTGGAGACACTTCTTATTAGGGCATTGGTTTGAATTTCACATAGATCACTGAAGCCTTCAATACATTTTTACACAGTCGAATCTTAATGCTAGGCAACACAGGTGGATGGAGTTTTTATGTGAGTATGATTTTGAGGTCAGATATATTCAAGTAAAATAAAATGTGGTAGAAGATTCTTTGAGTGGAAGAAGACATGAATTGTCCACACTCTCTCTTTCTACCGACTTGAGAAGCCATATTTTATAGACACTTCCTTCAGATACTTGGTATCAAGAAGTAAAGGCCGAAATAGAGTCAAGAAGGGCCTTAGAAGAAAGGTTTTTGGGTTATTCCTTAGAATCATATGGGATATTAAGACAAAAAGGCCAAATTTATGTACCAATTCTAGGTGACCTTCGGAAGATCATCATGATAGAAGCTCACCGTGCTCCTTATTCAGCCTATCCAAGGGTTAATAAAATGCATTTAGATCTACGAAAATTATACTTTTGGTCAGGTATGAGGAGAGATGTAGCATATTTTGTGGCTAGGTGTCTAGAATGTCAGAGGGTCAAGGCTAAACATCATCAACCAGAAGGCCTCCTTTAACCACATTAGATTCTTGAATGGAAATGGGATACAATATCTATTAATTTTATTGTGAGACTACCATTCACGTATCAAAGACATGACACTATCATGGTTATAGTTGATAAGTTAACTAAGGTAGCACATTTTTCTCCTATACAATCATCCTATACTACCACCTCAGTAGCCAGAGTCTTCATGAAGGATATAATCAGGTTACATGGTGTCCCTAGAAAGGTTATCTCCGATAGAGATCCTATATTCACTTTAGAGTTCTGAACCTCATTGCAACATGCCTTGGGGACTCAATTGAACTTTAGTTTGGCATATCATCTAGAGACTGATGGTCAGACAAAGTGGGTTAATCAGGTACTTGAGGACATTCTTAGAATGTATGTGATGGGAAGACATATCCATTGGGAAGATTATTTGTACCTAGTGGAGTTTGCATACAACAACAGCTATCACAGTTCTACTAGGATATCACCTTTCCAGGCCCTTTATGGTCATCCTGAATGTACACGTCTAAGTTGGGATCGCTTAGAGGATAGAGTACTACTTCGACCTAATATGTTATAGGATATGGAGCAGAAGGTATATAGAATTAGAGAGCACCTTGTAACATCTCAAGATAGGCAAAAGAAGTATGCAGATACTCACAGGATTGATAGATAGTTTTATGTTGGAGACAAGGTGTTTTTTAGAGTCCACCTGCATAAGAGCCCTATCCATTATGGAAAATGTTATAAGTTGGCACCTAGATTTGTGGGTCCATTTGAGATCCTAGAGAGGATAGGACTAGTTTCTTACCGACTAGCCCTACTACCTAGCCTCGCACATATTCATGATGTATTTCATGCATCTATTCTTATAGAGTATATTCCAGATTTGACTCATGTATTGGATTGGAATACTTTACAGGTAGATGAAGTATCTAGCTTTGGATCCAGTACATATTCTCCAACAATGGACTTTGACCCTCGGGGATCGGAACATAGAGAAGGTAAGGGTCCTATGGGACCCCAATGACTTGATCTTAGCCATATGGGAGGATGCTAGCAAGCTCAGATTTGTGTACCCATATTTGTTTGTAGGCTTTTAGGAGTAAGCCTAATTCTAGGGGGAGAGGATGTAATGCTCACCCTAGTACCCTGATATTTTGTACTGATAGGATCATTACATTTAGTATTATGGATTATATGTTTTGTTTATTTTGATTTGATGATGGGACATTTTGAGCATATAATTGGTTAATAAAATTGTTTTATGAAAGTAATAAATGATTTATAGTATTAGCATGAGATATTGTTCATTTGTATATGAATACATTGTTTTGAAAATGATTTATTCTTGTTTTGGAGTTATGATGATTTTGGAGCTAACCCTACTAATCCAACTATGCTTTGGTAACAATATTGATTGATGTGTTTGTGGGATGAGGAGAGGTAGTCATAGTTACTCCTACATGAGGTCCACATGATGTCGCACTCTCCCTCCTTATCTGCCACTATTTTGTATATATATATGTTGGTGTATATGTTATCTCAATTTGGTGATGCAGGATGCAGGTACTAGGCATCGACTTCACCTAGCTACACAGGTCTGAGCATGTCTTCAAATCCTTGAAACATTGTTAAGTGGATATATTACCAAGATAATCTCAAGGATTCCCTTTCTTAGGATCTTGTCTAGAAGGTCACCTTAGTTGGGGGTTTTGTACAGTATTATGATTTTTGTTGATTTTGAGGTTTATGTTTTAGAGTATGTTTTCATTAATCTTTTATATCTATGTATTATGATTTTCTATCTTTTAAATATATATATAAATTCGATGTATTTTATATATGTATATGCATATATGGGTGCACACTTATATATCTACGCATATATATAAATAGTATGAACTATGTATTTTATTTACAAGAATAATTTTATTTGTATGTTTATAGAATAAATAATGAATTATTAAATAAAAATAAAAATAACTAAAATAAGTTCCTTTTTGGTAAAACTAGGTTACTGAGGAGTTTTGAACCCGAGACCTCTTAGGAGTTAGGCTAGTTTGTTTCCATTTGGGCTATGTGAGTTCTTGAGGATTCTTTTCACCCCTAATCTAGTTATGGTCTTTATAGGTAGAATAAGTTAATTAAAAAATAAAATAATTAATTATGTTTACAGGAATTATTTTAATTATTGAAAACCAACTATAGTAGTTGGAGTAGTTATTCCCGTAAATAAACTCCTCCAAACATATAGTTGTCCATTAATATTTGGAAAGGGAGGAGATTTGGGGGATTGGAGAATGTTTGGGGATCTTCTAGAAGATTGATTGTTTGATACCATGATATAATATTAATTTAGTAAGGGGTTTGGGAGATTTCTAAAGAAGGAATGAATTTCTTGATCTCAAGAGGTTTTAGGAAGATTTTCCCAGAAGGCATCCATCTCTCAAAGCTTGGAAGGATTTGTTGTGGATTTCTCAACCTTAGAAGGGTTTTCTCCTCAAGACTCAAAGTAGGATTTGGAACCAGGGAAATCACTTATTTTCCTGTGCATATGTGTATTTGTGTGTGTGTTTTTAATGTGTATTATATTATTCTTTTAATTTTCAAAACTTATATTTTTATATCATATAGTGAATTGATTATGTTCTTGGTAAAGGGTATTGTATGCAAGAAGATTAATAAATTAATTTCTAGAATATCTTTTCCAAATTTCTTCCTGGGAGTGTTATCGTTGTACATATTAATGTAATTGGGTGTTTTTATCTATGTATGTGTGGTTTAGGGAAGTTTAGGGAAGATTAGGAATGTTTAGGAAGGCATATTTGGAGTTTTTCCTTCTTGTGTATTATGCAGATTTTTGGCAATGATTTCTTAGTTTATTTTATTCCTATTTGATTTAGGGATGTGTGGTGAGTTGGAGAGGATTTTTGGATGAGGTAATGAGATACCTAAACTATGTCTATCTCAGATAACATTCTCCAGGCACCCTCCATACTTTACCTTGGTCGTACTTTCAATTTAAGTCAATTTTGAGAACTTTTGAGACATTTCTCGTATGAGAAAACAAGTTTGAATCTGTTTACTTGTACGAGCCTATATTGATACTCATATGGGCCTATGTGGATACTTTTATGGGTCTTTGATAATACTTGTATGGGATTTTTGGGGTCATGGGAGTCCATTTTGGTCACTTTTGGGCTTGGGGTTTAGTCTGTGACACCTGTACTTTGATCTTGATCATGGCCTACATCATCTAACCCCTATGAATGTTAATTCAATGTATGATGTGAGTTATAATGTTGTTTTTAAGGTTTCTTTTGCTTGACATCCTTTCTCTGATCCTTTTTGTACATATGGATAAGGTTAGGACTCATCATGAGGGCCTAAGTGCGCATGAGAGTTTCCTAAACCTATGAATCAAATCATTTGAAGTGTTTTCTTGTTCTTTTAGCTTGTATTGGGGTAGGGGGCTAGGTACCCTAGGTGATTGGCTCACCATAGGTTTTGGAACCCAAAGTGATTATCAGATGATCTTATGGGTGAGTTTGTAATCAAGTGATAACCATAATAATTAACTTGGAAAAGGGGGGCTTCAAAAGATAATGAAAGACATATAATGTAAAGTCCACATAGACTTGTTTGAGTACCGGGAGCATGGGTAACTGCCAGGGTGGATCCTTCACATAAAAATTAAACCGGGGTTATATGGTTGCCAGGGAGGATCCCAATATATAGGCCATGTGATGACACTTACCTAGATGGTATGCTAGAACCTTAACCCTTATGTATAGTATGGTGATATGTTGTTGCTTATATCTTTTCTTTTTGGAATTAGAGTCAATGATCCTTTTTCTTTAGATTTTCTTAGGCCTTGTGAGCACCTTGGTTCTATCTCCTAGCATGGGGGTGTAACTTCACAATTTTCACATAGTTGGGTGGTAAATATCTTTTGAGGTACTGTTCATGGTTCGTGTCTTGGCTTGGATTAAGATTTATGCAATGATGAAGACTTCTTATTTTGTATCATGTACCATTATTTATTGTAAAGCAAGATGTAAAGATCTATTTGTAAGCCTTCGAGCCATTTGATGTAATTGTATTTGAAATTGATGGAAAGAAGCAATGTAATCATGGAGGGATAGTTTTAGGGACATTTAAGGGAATGTAATTTGTAATTCAAAAGTTTTAATAAAGAAATGTAGTTTTGTATTCTCTACCCTATCTCTCTTTGAATGATTGAAATGGAAAAAGAAAGTAAGGATTTCTAAGATGCAAGCTTATTATGTTTTGAAAGTATAAATATTATATGTGTAGATAGGGATAATTGGAAAATATGTGAAAGGAAATGATAAATGCATTTAGCTTAGGAAAGAAATGATGCAGGAGCATCCTAGGATTCTTGGCAATCCTGTATCACCCAAAAATATTTTTTTTTTGAAAGGCAGATTAATAGTTTTGGTCTTAGTTAGTGAAGTATTTTCTCGGTCTTGGAGTTTGGTTGCTCGGTTTTTATGGTTATCAGGGTGCTTGATCTCTAAAGAACACTCGGTAACTATAGGTGTCGGTTACTCCTGGCACTTTGCGATAACTACGTCGCTTAGTGATGCTTGGCAGGGTCGGTTCACTAGCACTTAGTTATTTCTCTACTGCTCAGTGTTTGGTTACCGGCGGGTCTTAGTGTTGCTTACTGGCACTCGGTGTTCTTGCAGATCGACTTGGTTGTGTGGATGAATCAGCTTGGCTGACTAGTGCATTTAATTTGGGTCACGTTCCTCCAATTATGGATTGACCGTTGGACATGTGGGGACCTAGATCTGGCGTGTTGCATTCTCCTATGTGGATCTAGAGGCCGACATGGATAATTTAATTATTGTAAGGCTATTTGAGAGCTAACCATGTTTTGCATTTAATATTTGTATATTTGGAAGCCGACTGGGCTTTGCAATTTAATTATTTGTAAAGCTGACTTGTAGTTGGGAATTGGTATTTAAGAAGATGTTTGGGTAGTTGTTTAGGATGAGTTGGGATGAGAGATCTGGAGTTGGATTTATAAATATAGCAGAGTTAGTAGCTTGCGAGCTTAGGCACAAGAAGATTGCTTGGTGGCCTGCATGCACAAGTTTAGATCTTTCTTGGTAGGCCTACCAGTGTCATGTCATGTTATAGACCTAGACTAACTGTGAAGTGTATTGGATCCTACGTGATCTTGTGGAACTGTTTCTTGCTTTGTAATTGGCCGTAACCGAGTAGGCCTTACAACCCGACACATTGCATGTAATCAGTTGTAGATGAATAAAGATACTTGTTTTTTCTCATATATGGTGATATTATTATATAATTCCATTGTGTTGAGGTTTGGTTGCAAGTTTGGACAGTCCTTAATTGGATCCTCCATCCTTGACTACATCAAGTGGTATCAGAGCAAGTTCATCTTGAATGTGTGGACAGATCACCGAAGGAGAGGCAGTTTGCACCAAGACCTTGGATTGAAGATGCCTCCAAGGAGAGCTCGTGAGATCTCAAAGGAGGAAACTGCTAGAGAATTCAGTCTTGATGATTTTAGAGCTTTGCACAAACAAGTGCAAGACCTACAAGAGGAATTGAGAAAGAAGACTACATTGAAAGAAGATAGTGATGATGAATCTGAGGAAGAAGATCATTTTGAAGAAGTTGTAGAAGAAGCTAGGGATCCTAAAGAGAATAGAATCTTGAAAGCTATGTCTAAAATTGGGAAAAGACCTAAGATTGAAGTTTCAACATTTTCTGGAAGCCTTAGGCCAGAAGAGTTGATTGATTGGATCAATGAGATATATGAGTACTTTGAGTATGAAGAAATAGAAGATCCTGATATAGTTAGATTTGCAAAGACTAAACTGAAGGGTCATACAAATATTTGGTGGAGAGAAGTTTAGTTGGAAAGAAGTAGGAGAGGAAAGAAAAAGATCACTAGATGGAACCGAATGGTTGACAAGTTGAAGAAGCAATTCGTTCCAGTGGATTATGAGTTAGACATGTTTAAGAAGATGCAAGCCTTGAAGTAGACCAACAAATCGGTGCAGGAGTATACTGAGGAGTTTTATAGAATCCTGATTAGGACTGGTCATTCTGAAGCTGATAAAGAGAAGGTTGCTAGGTATGTTTATGGTTTGAGACCTAGTATTCAAGAAGAGTTACTTACTATTCGGATGACAAAAATAGGAGATGCTTATCATATGGCATTAAATATTGAAGAGAAGCTGAATAAGAAGTCTGAAGGAAGATAAAATAATAGGAAGCGAGGTGGTAAGACTGGTGAAATAGTTGCTGAAAGTAATGTGGTAGAGAATCCTAAGAAGACTGATGTAGGATCTGGCAGTGGTCAAGTCACTAAGAATTTCAATACTGGACAGAGAGGAAGGTGGAAAAATGAGTTCACTGATACTTGTTATCAATGTGGTGAAGTGGGTCATAGAAGTTTTCAATGTCCTAAGAGAAGAGTTGCACTGACTGTTGAAGAAGACATCGAGAATGTTGCAGAAAAGGCTGAATTTCTTATCACTAGGAGGTTAGCTACATGTGTCCAGGAACCAGTTCAAAGAAGAAATTTGTTCGGAACTAGATGTAAGTGCAAGGATAAGGTATGTAATGTAATAGTTGATGGTGGCAGTTATGAAAACTTTGTTTCAGAAGAGATGGTTAGTAAGTTGAATCTGGAAAGAAGGAAACACCCTAATCCTTATCAGATTAGTTGGATACAAGATGTTTCTAAGGTTAGGATTGAAGAACAATGCTTGGTTAATTTTCAGATTGGATCTTATCATGATGAAATATTATGTGATGTATTGCCTATGGATGCTTGTCATCTGTTGGTCGAGAGACCTTGGCAATTTGATAGAAATGTTTTTTTTTATGGTCATGCAAACACCTATGTGGTTAGGCATGAAGGATCTAGGCATAAGTTGTTACCTTTACAGGAGACATGGACTAAGGAATGTGGAGTTGTCAACTGTTGTCCGTGTGACCATGACAAACCTCAGGAACATAGGGTTGGTGAACCTATTCCTACAAAGTCTAGTTTGAAAGAGAAGGACAATGATATATATGAAGAGTTTGTTGAGATTAAGAGGCAGATGGTCTTTCTGAAAAACTTAGTGCAATAGATAATGATAGTGATGACACAGAGAGATGTAGATGATACCGAGTTGATTGAAGAGTCTAGAGAGGATGGGGTTTACCAAGGTACTAATGTGATCAGCAGTAGAAGGGATGGTCAAAATTGGTTATTATCGGTTGCAGACAGGAAGGATAAGAAAAGTGGAAAGCAGGAAAACTTGCTGCAGTGGACAATGGATGAAGTGAAGACAACTTGCAATGAAGGACAAGAGGAGATATGGGTTAAGAAAAGATATGGCATACCTATTTTGATTCCCTTAATGCGTTCCTAATTTCCTTATGAGAAAATCTTCTTGACCTGGGGTGTTTGATGCAAGAGTATCCTAGGATTCTTGGCAATCCTATATCACCCAAAAATATGTTTTTTTTGAAAGACATATTAATAGTTTTGGTCTTAGTTAGTGAAGTATTTGCTTAGTCTTGGAGTTTGGTTGCTCGGTTTCTGTGGTTATCAGGGTGCTTGGTCTCTAAAGAACACTCGATAACTATAGGCATCGGTTATTCCTGGCACTCGGCGATAACTGTGTTGCTCGGTGATGCTTGGCGAAGTCGATTCAATTGTGCTTAGTTATTTCTCTGTTGCTCGGTGTTTGGTTACCAGCGGGTCTCGGTGTTTCTTACTGGTGCTCGGTGTTCTTGCAAACCGACTTGGTTGTGTGGATGAATCAGCTTGGCCGACTGGTGCATTTGATTTGGGTCACGTTCCTCGAGTTATGGATTGATCGTTGGACATGTGGGGACCTAGATCTAGCATGTTGCATTCTCCTATGTGGATCTAGAGGCTGACATGGATGATTTAATTATTGTAAGGCTATTTGAGAGCTGACCATGTTTTGTATTTAATATTTGTATATTTGGAAGTCGATTGGGCTTTGGAATTTAATTATTTGTAAATCCGACTTGTGGTTGGGAATTGGTATTTAAGAAGATGTTTGGGTAGTTTTTTAGGATGAGTTGGGATGAGAGATCTGGAGTTGGATTTAGAAATATAGTAGAGTTAGTAGCTTGTGAGCTTAGGCACAAGAAGATTTCTTAGTGGCCTGCATGCACAAGTTTAGATCTTTCTTGGTAGGCCTACCAGTGTCCTGTCGTGTTACAGACCTGGACTAACTGTGAAGTGTATTGGATCCTGCGTGATCTTGTGGAACTGTTTCTTACTTTGTAATTGGTCATAACTAGGAAGGCCTTACAGCCTGGCACATTACATGTAATCAGTTGTAGATGAATAAAGATACTTGTTTTCTCTCAGATCTGGTGATATTGTTGTATAATTCTGCCATGTTGAGGTTTGGCTACAAGTTTGGACAGTCCTTAATTGGATCCTCCATCCTTGACTACATCAAGAAACAATATGTTCCTATCTCTTCTCTAAATCTAGAAGTTATGTTAAGTAGAAAAAGGAAATGAATCCATTCAGTTAGTTAATTGAATTCAATGGTTTTTTATATTGGTAAAAATCGATAAGGGAACATTTAAGGACATATTCAACTGTAATTTTAACCAATAGGATCTTGGCAATGTTTATAAAAAAAAATTAGTTATATTTCTTGTACTTAAGACCTAATTCCTTATGGGTTCCCTGGCGGGGACATTTAAATTCACCCACTCATCCCCCTTTCCCCCACCCATCCCTATCACCATCCCACACTCCCAAGGTGTTCTATTATCCACCATATGCAATAAACAGATGACTTATTATTCGACATCCTGAGCTTCCTATGTATAATACTTGTATCGCAATGTCCTATTCCCACATCCTGAGTCTTGTATATGTCACTATCCCAATCCCTGACCTTTTGTACATATCCATTGTATGTATCAATTATTCCTTTTGTGTACCATTGTACATATCCTCACCTGTCATACAGAACTATGATCAAATATATTGTCTCTCCAAGCCTCGTACTTTAGCAAGTTCCTCAGTCTCCATCCTTAATCCAAGTGATTGTCCCAACTTCATCTTTTTGCAATAGGCATAGTTCTCAGTATAAATCCCACCAACAGGTCCTTGTAGGATGCATCCTTCCTCCTGTCAGACCTAATCTCCCCTTTAATTAGTCAATCAATCTCTTTTGGCAAAGGACATCTCTTGGATTTATCACATTGGTTTTGGATTGTTTCTTTGGTTCTTGGTTATATTTTTGAAGGATTCTCATTGTTCCTCTCCTCAAGGTCGACATGATCCTTTATATCATGGTGTGATGAAAATGAGGGAAATCTGGGGCAAGTCTCTTTTGATCATTTTTTGTTTTGTGAGTCAGTCAAATGTGACCCTTGCACGTCCCACATGTGATCTTCTGGGTTACATGGTGCACTTGGGAAATGTCATTTGTTTATGGGTTCCTCAACATCATTTCCACCATGCCTCCTCCTACATTCATGCATGATGCTAGGAAAAACCTTGTGTGCTGGTTGTGTCAGTCTTATGCAATGCTAGTGACAAGGCCTTGAGTTCCTAGTAACCTTGGCAAGTCTCTAATGTTGCGATATCAACCTAGGGTGTGTTTTCCAACATTAACACAATGAAATCCTCAAGTCTCGTTAGCTGCACCTAGAATCATATTGTATTATGCATCTTTTATCATGGAATGGTCCATCTATTTATCCCTTTCCCCCATCCTCTCTCTCCATTCCCTTCATGTTTTTGTCCTTTTTAAGAAAATGCCACAAAGCTTCTCTTTGTGTTATTTTCTCAAGGCACAACCTCTTACCATTGTTGCTTCACCGCGACTTTTGTCTGGGGAAACTTATTCTCTTTTCTTTGACGCAATGCCACTTGCAGCACCACATCAAAGAGGGACAAAATGCAGACACCTAAAATTTATTCATATTAATTAAATTTATTTAATTAATAATCCATGTGACATTGTAATTAGTTTTAATTAATTAATCATTATTATCATATTCCTCTACCTATTTAATTATAATTGTTTAATTGAATCGGGTTCATTACCTAAGGTATTTAGATTTAATTTGAATACTCTCATCTCTAGTGTATTAAAACTTATTTTAAATACATGTCCCTCGTAAAACCATTTTTGAATAAATCTCTATTTATTTAAAATCCCCCCCACATCCTAATATTCCTCTAAGCATGGATTAATCTAAAACCAATTTAAATTAATCTAAATCCCTACCTAAATCCTAGCCTACACCCATCACCTCACTTGATAAATCTACTCTCTCACCTAATCACTCTCCCAACCTCACTTAAAAATTGATTCCTAACCTTATTAGAGCTAATGGGTTGCTCACACATGTGTGAGAAACTCTTCCCAAGGAAGCCACCCAACTTCCTTAAATGATCTTACATCCTTGTCCCCTTCACTCTTCCCCAAAGTTGCTCACACATGTGTGAGCAACCTTGAGCCACTCAACCTTAAATGCCAATCTTGTTTCAACTTGACCTTTAAAAAATGGCCCTTCCCTCTAGCCCATGTATCTCCTATGTGGCTCCTATGTGGATGCCATATAGGTGCTACCTCATCCAAGCTCTCTCTCTCCCTCCAAAACTCTATAAATAGAGACCTCTCAATGAGCAATTCACCAATTCCTTTAATGCATTGTTATCATGTTAGTTTAGCTCTAGATTTCTATAGCATTTTAGCATTATTAGTTTCTTTTCAAGCTCAATCACATAACATAATGTTAAATGGTTAATGAATCTTAGCTTATTTTTTCTTTAGCATTGCAATTTCCTTTCAATATTGATCACATTATCATGCTTAATGGTTAAATAATCTCAAACTTGCATTTCATATCATTTCTATTTTTAATTTTCATCATTTTCATAATTGGAACCCTTGTTGCAAGCTAGTTCTTCATATTAGTTTCTTGCATCATTTGAGGTCTCCTTGGCTTGCATTTATCTTATAATCAACTTAATATTACATCAGGGATACTCTCATTGTGTTTGGAGAACACTTCCACATTCTCCTAAAAAGAGCAAATCAAACGGGGCTTGGGTGCTCCCGTTTTGGCTCAATCGGAGGTGGTGTGTATTTAATTCCTTGTTATATGTTGCAAGCATGTTTTTTACTAATGTTTGAGTGTCTACGCGTGCTCCTGACAAGTTAGGCTCAACACATCTACACCCGTAAGGGAAAGCCATGGGTTTTTCTAGGAGGAGATATTCTTTAGTATAGAATTTATTATAGGCTCCCTTGAAGAAATCTTAATTTTGCATGAAAATAAAGGAATACCAAGGTATTTTCTTGGAAGAGGCTCCTATTTAAAACCAATATATTTTGATATTCTTAAGGAGACCAAGGGAGGACAATTCTGAAAAAAAATATTTTAGATTTATCAACATAATTTTATGATATGTCACTCAAAAATATCTATCCAATGTTTGTTTTAATATAAGAGCTTCCCTCATGGAGGCTTCACCAAAAAACATTGTGTCATATTCAAATAAAATATGAGTGAATTTAATTTGAGACTGGGGGATGATAATTCCTCTCCATAAGTTGTGATTATGGTTTCATGCAATGGAGAGACTAGTTGTCTTTGCTAAATGATGAAAAAATATGGAGACATAGGATCTCCTTGTTTAATTCCTTGCGAGGGAGAAAATAAGACACAAGGATACACATTGATGAGAATTGAGAATTTGACAATTGTAATGCAAGATATAATCTATCACACCCCTTGGATGAGAACCTACTCCAAGAATTTCCAAATAAACCTATCATAGGCTTTGAGTATATCAAGTTTGATAATCATGGCTTCAAGTTTAGGTTGTTTTATGGAGTGAAGATTTTTATGAGAAAATAAAGCTCTCTTGGATGTCTCCTTATTTGTTAAAAATCCCCCTTGTTCTTTGAATATAATTTTAGGAATCAAAATCGCTAATATGCTTGATATGGCTTTTGCAAATATCTTGTAAAACATGTTACAAATTGATATGGGCTTTAAATCTGCTAATGACACTGAGCTTCTTTTATTTGGGATGAGTGCAATAAAGATAGCATTAAATTTTTTGAGAATGCCACCACTCTTCCTAGATTCTTCTAGTGTTTCTCACACATCTAAATTGATAAAGTCCCAACAATTTTGGCAAAAAAGAGAAGATAAATCATCTAGTCTTGGATCCTTTTCTAGGGCCATGGAGAAAACTATAGCTCTAGTTTCTTCAAGAGAAAAAGGTTTTGATAATGATTTCATTAATTTTATCTCCTCTTGACCTCGTTCTATTTGTATATAAGTATTACTTAGTACATAAAAATATTTAAATAATGGTACATACATGAGTAGATTCTTAATAGACAATTAGGTATTGAAGGATGAATGCCTAGAAGAAGAAATTTCCTTTAGGATAATCCAATCATAATATAAGAGAGTAGCCACTAGTAATATGCAAGTGGCTAAAAAGAAAGTATAAACACTATTTGGAATTAGGGTTTTTACTAGAGTATCAAATAAAATAAATTTTTGAATCACATGAAAAAAATCAATGGATGCATGTTGTCATTATGTGATGAAGTATAATGATGCACTATTAGACGAATATAGATGGATCCATAATATATCCTAATGAATGGCCACTAAAGGTCACAAAATTAAAATCATCATGGAATCACTCTCTAGGATGGAAATAAAGAAATATATAAAAGTGCATGATAAAGCATGGAATATATGTAATAAACATGATTTAGATATACCACTATATGATTCTCTATCAATTGAAGTATCTATAAATGCAATCATTAGAGAAATATTATGTATATTCTCATGGAATGAAGATAAAATTATCTAATATGTAAATGTACATCTTCATGTAATTTTTTCTCTAATATGTGATTTAGAAACAATATGAGCCAAACCATCATGAAATAATCAAGCATTAATAATATACATAGGATTTTTATGATTTACATAAAAAATATCATCATAATTATGTATGGAAAAATCTATGAAGGGGAAAGAAAATTACCAACTTGTAGCATATGTGACTTCCTTATTAGATTAAACAAAATGAGTAGGATGAGACAGTGTTTTGGAAGACAATCAATTGTTAGGTGCATGCATTAAGAGTTTCAAATGATATAGAGGAAGGACTATTATAATATGTGTACAGTGGAGAAAATAGTAAAACAAATCAGAGATATGTTTCTTTCAACATCAAAACAATGGAGTCTAATTCAGTAAAATGAAAATGATGTTAGTTCATAAACAAAACTTGTGCATAAAACAAACACCTACTCCATTTCCCTCCTATTTGCATAATCTTGTTTTTAAATTGATTTGCTCTTGGAGCATATAACATAAGAGTTTATGAAAAATGGAGGAATTCAATAGACAAATGCCAAAAATCAGAAATGCAATAGATATAATTGATAATAAATTAAGGATTCCATGGGCCTTTGGTGTGAGAGGGTTTAAGCATTTTATAGTTGTCCTTAATTGGAAAACACGTGGTAGGAGGAATGTGGCATTATTGGAGTTCTTTGGAGGTGGTTAAAAACTCATGTATCCCACATTTGGCAAGTGGGTGTAATCGGCAAGGATGAAATAGTTATAAATGAGAGGGGTGGAGAATATAAAGAGAGTTTATGATTTATGATTTAATTGCTCTAAATTTTTTATGATTTTAAATATATTGAGTATATTTCATAAATTTTGATAGAGGAAAATATTACGTGAATTAGTTAAATATACTTTCATATATATTTAATTAATAGAAGGAATATGCTTGATAATGAGGACATTTTTATGTGTCTGCAATATGCATAAAGGAAATAATCATCTTTAGGCTTAGACATCATGAATTTATAAGAGATGAAGTATTATCATATGAGTAATCATCCCTAAATATATCAAAGTAATATAGGGGTATACTAAGAGCTAAGTCAATATCATATGCCATTAAATAAGTGTTATTATCATAAATCATAATAGAAAAGGTGGCAGATTTATTTAGAATGGAGGAGAATACAACCATGACTAAGGTATAGCAATCAAAAAATACAGAAGAAGAGATCGACATGGTAAAATTTAATGAATGGAAAATTCCTAAATAAAGCAAGAGGTTCACAAGAATTTAAAAAAGATCTCAAAGAATAGGAAAATTAGTGACGCAAGGGAGGATAAAGAGAGGGGCCAAAGGCACACCCTAACCAGATCCACCTTGCAAAGATCACACACTGAATCAACAATTTCACAAGTGAGAGAGAGAATGCAAATAACTTTCATATATTTATTTCAATTTGATTCATACATGTCGGGCTGTAAGGCCTTCTCAGTTTAGGCTATATATTACAATTCAAGTACAGAAGTCCTCCAACATGCGAGGATCTGAAACAATCTTCAAACTTCTAGCTTCCCTCTTCTAACTGAACTGACTCCCTAAACTACAACCAAAGATTACATTATAAACAAGAGGCTACCGAACAAGTCGGCTTTCAGATCCACCATCAACAGAAGGAACGACCAGATCTAGGTCCATACGCTTCCCAATGATAGATTCCAACATTAAATCCGGGACCATAATTAATTGCAAGAGTCATCCTCGACATGAAACTAAAACAAACAACTCGGTAAGAAAGGATAACCAAGCACCAAACAAGCATCATTGAGCGCTAGGGAAATTCACTGAGCGCCAGAGAGATAATCGACCAACCCCTGGTAAACAAAGGAAACCGAGCAACACTGAACCAACTCAGTCAAAGAAGGAACCGAGCAACACAGGAAAACACAAACATGTTTTTGGTGACATGGGATTGCCAAGGACCCGAGATGCTCCTGCATCAATTAGGGCAAGTATCGTATGGATAAACTTACAAAAAAGAAGATTTTTTATGGAAAACCCATCAATGGGGTCAAAATCATGTGTTCAACAAAATGTAGGGAAACTAATCCACAAATAATTTAGTGTCTAAATAATTAATATATTGATCAATGAAGAATCAAACCTAAATTAAGAGATAAGATAAAAGCATGTAATTATAAATGAGATCTGAGATACATAATTTAGAGGTCTCATTTTAACATGCATAAAAAAACCTGATTAGCTATTAAAAACGTGTAATTATTTAAATGAATGAGATAGATAAGTTGTGATCAACTATTTCAAGTATGACTAATGAATTTGTCCCTAAGTTGAGTAATCTATTAGAAGTTGTGTGAATGGAGTCAAATCTAATTCTATATTTATACTTGGATAATAAAAATAAGCTAATGATGTTTTTTCATGCCTTAAACAAAATCATGCTCCTAGTCTAGTCCTTGTGGTGTGGTCATGTCTTGTATATGGAGTGTTTTTCTTCACGCCTATTGATCTAAAAAACTAAATCTCTGTGTGTACCTATATTTGAAACAAAAGACATGTTGAAAAGTGACTTGTAGATTTATTGTGTTCTATGGGAATTTTTATATCTTCCTTAAAAATGATTTGTTTCCTTATGCCAATGTATAAAATTGAAAAAATGCCACATAGAAAAATTCAAGATTGTTGTGATGATAGATCAATGTATTATCTATTAGTGGAATGCTTATGTAAACCTTATGATTCTTGATTGATATTTTTATTGATCTACTTGTTAATATCCTTTTTTATTGATGTGTCATTATCACTAATGACCTAAGGTTTTTCCATTCATACACATCATAACTACTTAACTCAAATTTCTACACACAAGCCAACATATAATGGTCAATTTCTAAGATTGTTTAAAAAAATTAAAATAATTGAGATTGTTGAAATTAGAAGTAGTTAATGTCTAATTTGAAAAGATGGGATAAAATTATGCACACTAATCTCCTTAAGAGACAAATTTGGATATATGGTACTAGTGGAAGAGGGAATACCCTAATGATTTAGATCAATCTAGTTTTATGGTAGGATAATGGCACTCAAAGTGTTAAGTGTACAATTATGGTCAATGATTGGACAAAATAGGAAAAATTGGGTATAAAGATTATGTATTTCTGACAAGGTCAAAAGAGCGTGTAAAACAAGACAAAAAGAATGGTGTGCTTTTCTCCTCTATAATGTTGTACTCTTCTCTTCAAAAGTATTTTTGAGAAGGAAACAAACAATCTTTAAAATGTATAAAGAGGATTATGTATGTTGTTGTGTTTTGTACTCTTCTCTTGTGCAAACATAGAACATAGCAGGAAGTCCTTACATTGTCCAATAATAGTATCAAACCTATGATTTGGTTTTGTGGTTGTAGTATTTTTATTGTTTTACAATGTAAGTGTGCTTTGTATTTTATTTTGCTATTGTGTTTTGTACCCTTTTCTTAAAAAGTATGCCCGAGAAAGAACATTCGACATGCACAATCTTTAACTTCCCAACAACAGCATGTTCTAACAAGAACACTTGGCATGCAATCTTTAAATTCCGAACATCAACACTGATTTGGCCTTCTTGTTTCTACTTTTGTTATTAAATGATGTAAGTTGTGGTTTGTACCATTTTCTTAAAAATTATGTTTAAATAGGGAAAAGGCAGCAAGCAGTCTTTAAATTATCTAGCAACAACATTATGGTCATTGCTTAGTTTTTGGATTTCACTTAGAAGACTTTTGTTTACATCAATGTTTAGGATCACACTCCATATTGATCCATCTTCAAGATTTTACTCTTAGAGCTCTCTCATCTCGATGATTGATCATCAAGTATAATCCGAAACATTCATGTCAACAAAAGTCTACACAGTAAAATCTAGAAACTAAACAACAATCTTAGTAGACTGGAAATTTAATCTCCCAACAACATTATGATTTGACCTTATTAATATATCTATTTCTCCTACTGTATTCTTATGCTTAAACTAGTATGCTACTGATTTTGTTATCCAACATATTAGGCTTTCTTTGTTCTATTTGTGAAAGATGGTCGACTCGAAGAGAATATAAACTTTAGACTACACTTTTGTTGATTACTTGTACCAAAAAACTTTCAGCATTCCCCAATTCTAGCCTGTCTTCTCTGCAATTTCAAGAACATTCATGACTAATTAAGAACATTCATGAGTACTAAAAGCAGTGCAAAGCAGCACGCAAAGTATTAAGCATCAGATTAAGTATCTCAGTACGTTTTCCTGATTTGCGTGAATTGGGTAAACTTTGTACTCCAAACTCACGCTTAACCAGACCTTTTCCAATTGATTTACATGGAAGTACTCCCAAACTTCCCATATTTCTATGACATCCCATAAGTATATACGCGAGAGAATTAAATATTTGGTTCTTATTTACTGCACAATGGTACTACTCACATGACGCCTCTGTCACTTCTTCTTCCTGTCTTTTCTACGTTAAAAATCAATAAATTTTTGGCAATAAAGAGCTAACAATTCTGTCAAATCAAATCTGCAGCCTTTCTCTGCACAGCCTTTGCTGATGATCTGGGCCGAGCGTTTTTTAATAATACAAAATGCTAGACATGATCCACACGCACAGATGGAGAAAGGAGAAATTATTTTTAATATTTTTGAAGATTTGGGTATTAAATTAATCATTTGTGTTAAATAAAAATATGTAGGGGAAGTATATAGTTCACTAGTCGTTATAGTTAGTATTGTGCATTTGTTTTTAGCTATTGTTTTAGTTTTTCAATAGTAACAATGCACGGATAAGGTAATATCAACACAACGCATGTTGCAAAGGTCTATTTTGTGTGCAAGGATCAAAAAGTGGTTATTTCAAAGTGTCATGGACTGCCTACTTAAAGATGCCCCAATAACAAAACACTACATCCATCTCAAAATTTGTTATGCATGTACAAATGCCCCACTAATAATGCATCATGAGTACTAATAAAGTTTCACAACTCCTCCAATTAAAGTCTACAAATTCTGACTAATGAGATACAAATCAGCTATTATTGGTACATGTGAAATGTACTAATGGACTTTTAGTCATCATTTTTTTCTGGTTTCTTTAAAGTTAGAAATTGTGAAATTGGGTTTGCAAAGAGGGAAAGGTCATTATTAAAACATGGTCAGCAACTCATTCCCCTAATTTTATTTTATATTTATTTAAGTTATAAATTATATATAATTTAAATAGCTTTTATTTAGTTGAGTAATTGTTATGGAAGAATGATTTAATATATTATGTGTTTTTAAATGATATAATATTGTGTAAAGTTGGGTTCATTTTTTTGTTATTTATCTAGTTACATTTATATCTCTTAATCAAATATGCATGCATATTTTCATACATTTTCCTAGATTTGTTATACACATGATAAACGATACAATAGAAATGTTAGCTAAATAGTATTTAAATCTAGGTAAAAACATGTGCTAAACTATTAAATTAAAATGTAACATAAATAATCAACTATACATTAAACAAAACAAATTTACATAAGAGGAAAGGAAATCTAGTCCCAAAGAAATTGAAGCTTGTGTTAATCTCAACAATGTTAATACATTAATACAATCCACCTATCCTTTCGGAGTCAGAATAATCTAGCAACATAATGGTACCTAGAAAATCAAATATGTCATACCTCGATCATATATAATAAAAAACTAGAAATTGTAAATGGTTTTTAAAACAAGAATCAAAATCATTGGCCCCAAACTACAGACCATATTCCTCATGCAAAAACCATTTAAACATTTCAAAATAGCAACTTATTTTATACCTCTTTCACTACTTATAGGTTGTGAATGATCATGAAGACTAGTTCCCCACACCTACATGCTCCATGAGGACAATACTTACATGTCATAACACTTAGGAAGATTCTCCATAACTCTCAACTTTGACTTGTTTATGTAACCTTCACACTCAATGTATTCTTACATAATATTCTAAGTATTGCATATAATAAATAATAAATAAATAATGGCCCACTCTAAGTGTTTCATTTTTCAAGCACTATATGAATATTATAAATTATACATTGTATCATCTATATGAATAATTATAATATTCAAGTGTCACAACCCAACTCTTTTAATATTGATATGGTCTTTTTAAATAAATATCTTACCTTATCATTGTGTTTTATACGAGTGGGTTTTTAAAGCGGGGAACAAATATTAACTTAATTTTAAATCATTTCCTGAATTTACTCTAAGATTCTCACGCATGCCAACGAAGGTAGGGTGAAAGTGGAAGTTGAGAATCCTAACTAGAGCTTGGATATTTTTACACATAACTAGTGTAGAAGGGGGACATAGAATCCACGATGGGGGAGATAAGAAGGGAATTATGACAATTTGGGGGGAGGGGGGTTACAGGAAAAGGGGGTTATTTGCAGGGTCCCCAGCCTATGTAATTGGTTTATCACAGACTGTCGGTGACAGGAAACAGAGAGAGCACGAGTTGTCAACTCCTATCCTAGACATCTGGCGAACAACACAAATCATCTGGTTCAACACCAACTTCATCATACATTTCGGCCTCAACCCACTCAATCCATCCATACAACATTAGCATTGAAGCAACTAGGAAGAGCAAGTGAAGGCATTGAGTGGATCAAATCTTTCAAACACCTCTTCTCTCTGCAAGCACATAGATCAATTAAATTTTTTGAGATAGGAACCTTCCTTACAGTCTATAAAAAGATTAATATCCTCTAGTAAACTATTAGTTATTTTGAATTTTGTTGCATTTGAAAATAACCCATATGTTGGTGTAATTAAATATTCATAATTACACTTAACTTAATCTTACTTAGGATAATGCATTGCATAGTAATTTGTCATTGAGACACCTAGGAGTGCACCTCAATTAAGTACATGGTGTAGGAGAATTTTCACTTTAGGTGTGAGATCCACCTTTAGTGCTCATATCACATTATCATCCTCATTGTATTGCACATACTTCAATACATAATGGAGGATGATCCACATTTGGTGAACATGTGATTACACCTAGCATAGGTGATAGCTTATCAACTCCTTATCATTCTCTCTGATCGCCTTTCCTATATAAGAAGGCCTATTATGTAAATAATTCAATTCAATCATCAATCATTGTATCCATATCATCTCTCTTGTATTTGTGTTTTTCTTTAACTTCTAGATCCTTTGTTCAATCTTTGCTATATGCAAATTCTTACATGGTATCAGAGCTCTCAAGGTGTGAACACCTCTTCTCAAGAATATCAATCTTGGCTTAATTGAATTGTGAGTTTAGAATAAAGGTATTTGGACATCACCATTGCATAGTCTATTTGGAGAAAATTTGGGGTTTTGTATTTTGTGGTTTTCTATTGCAGGTCAATATTGGAGCTGGCTGATGCAAATTAGAGGTTGGCATCATATTAAGGAGGTCCAAAAACCCCCAAATTGAAAAAAATTTCATCTAAATCGGACACCCGAGCCCAAATCTAGAGCAATTTGAATTTTGTAAGTGCGACGGCGGCGATTTACTAGAAAAAATAATTTCAAAGGCAATTTTCAAATAGCGATATCTCAGTCATCTGGACTCCTTTTTCGAGCATTTTTTTTTGTTTTGGGGTAGAATTTCACAATCTACACAATGGTGCAGGTGGTTTCCGATCTCTATTCCAAAAAATTTCTAAAAATCGCAAATCTCAATTTTTGCAACTTCCAAGGCCTCGTTTGTGCTCATATGAACTCCTTTTCAGGTGCAATTTTTTTTGAGAGTGCATAATTTTTTTCTTTATTTTCTAGATCTGGAATTAGATTTTAGTGACTGTGATAAAAAAATTGTACTTTTAGAATTTGGCTTAGTTTTGCAATTGTAATGCATAAGCCTTAGCTTGGTCTTTTGCATAGTGATCTAAGTCTATTGTAGCCTGATTGTGGAGTGTAATAATTTGTTGATATCAATTTGTAATGAAAGAAGTGTATCATTAATGTAATAATGGGTTATGAAACACATCCCGCAGTAGTGCTTTTGACTAAGGATAATTATGAGTCATGGGCAAAAGGAATCATCACACATTGTAGATGGTTTAATCTCTTGCTTCATCTTTATGGACTTATTCCTGATACAAAGTCATAGGGGAAGCAATATGTTTGGGGAGAAAAGAATGATCATATTATAAATTTGATTATTAGTAGCATCAGTTTGTGTCTCTTCTATGACATCTACCCCAAATTTAGAGGTGTTAAGTGTCCATGCATAATTTGGACAATCATTCAGGAGATTTTTGGTGATCCACATGTTCCTCCATTCCCAGATGATCTTGCTTCAGATTGCCTCTTTCCTCTTGATGATGCAGATAGCATTTCATATGATGATGATACCTTAGATGAGATTGAAGAATTTGCAGCAATTGAGAGCAAGGATGATCTAGTGACTCCTCTTGCAACTCCTACTTCTCCAGTTGAGATCACACAATCATCTTTTGTTGGTGATTCCAGTGAGTCATTGCAAGAGATATCTATTTGTCTTCCTGATTGGGATTCCTATTTGCCAGATATTGGTTCATTGTTTATGGAGTCTAATATTTCAGATTTGGGAGACATACTTTAGGGGGTTTCTCGTCTCTTTGATGATAGTTTCATCACAGCTGGAGATACTTCTTCACCTTCTTTGGAGATTGACATTCTTGATTCTTCTCCTTCACTTGGTTTATCACATTTCATGGTTCAGTTTGTTGATGCGATAGATTTGAGCTTGGAGATACCTATTCAATCTTTAGAGATGCATACATGGAGACCTTCTTCCTCATTTCATTTGGATATGGATTGGTTCATGGAATCGTCATCATACTTCATTTGGATTCCACTTCCTAGTTCCTATCCAGAATGCGAACCATTCCTACATTTTTACTTGGTATATCTTCTTCCCAAGGGGAGAAATGTTGTTTATAGTCATTGGATAATACTTTGTCTTCAAGCACTCACCATTTTTGTAGGAGATTCTTCATTATGGGGGGGATATCATGTCTCCTACTATCCTTCTTATGGGGGGATAATTCTTTGTATATACATTATGTATGTAGTTCTTGGGGGGTCTTGAGTACTCCATCCATCCATGCATCTTTTTTTTCTTTTTCTTTTTTGGGGGGGTGGGGGGTTTCCCATGAGGTTTTCCCTCTTTCTCCACTTTATGAGATTTTTGCATTTCATGTATTGCATTGCATATTGTACATGGGTACCTAACATGGCCTAGTAGTCGAGACCCATCTTGCATTGTGAGTTTAAGTACATTCCCCTAATTTACACTTAAGGGGGGGTGTCGGTGTAATTAAACATTCCTAATTACACTTAACTTAATCTTACTTAGGATAATGCATTGCATAGTAATTTGTCACTGAGACACCTAGGATTTTTCACCTCAATTAAGCACATGGTGTAGGAGAATTCTCACTTTAGGTGTAAGATCCACCTTTAGTGTTCATATCACATTATCATCCTCATCCTATTGCACATACTTCAATGCATAATAGAGGATGATCCACATTTGGTGGACATGTGATTACACCTAGCATAGGTAATAGCTTATCAACTCCTTATCATTCTCTATTATTGTCTTTCCTATATAAGGAGGCCTATTATGTAAATAATTCAATTCATTGGATCAATTCAATCATCAATCATTGCATTCATATCATCTCTCATGTATTTATGTTTTTCTTTAACCTCTAGATCCTTGGTTCAATCTTTTCTATTTGCAAATTCTTACACCATCTTTGAAAGCTGGAAATTACTTTCTCTAGATAGAAATTTAAACTACATGTAGAGAGTCCTCAAATTTAACCATCTTCTATCACGTATCATCTTCATTTTTTTGGGGGGGGGTCCTTCACTAGTGGATAATGTGTATGTGGAGGTCAGGTTGTATTCTCTTGTTTTGCTTTTCATCGTGCATGTGCTCATATTTTAAGGGAATGGTCGGTGTAGCGTAGAAGTTCATAATTAAGAAACTTTGAGGATAAGGCATTTGTCTTTCATGTGCACAACATATGCTAGGCATGTCTTCTCTCTTTTAAGGCCATTTTATTCTATGTTGGAGTCTCTCGTGATGAATCAATCTTTGTATTTGGGTGATGACTTCTCTATACTCGATGAGTTGTATCTTCTATGCCATCTCTTTGTCTAAACTCATAGGGGGTGTTGGAGTAATATTTCTCCTTAATTTATTTATTATATTCTAGTGTGTAAAGACTGACATAGGGGTAGCCATTGGCCTATAAGAAACCACATTGTTTTAGTTTGCAAACAAAGTGGCCATACAGAAACCCCCAAAAAAGATAGTCATGATGACTTCTTATTGTGTCCTTCCACAGCACTACTCTGCATGTAGAACAAGGTTGCACACATGTTTCTTGAAATGGAAAATGAAATACAAAATACTTTTGATTCAAATTGAGAAACAAATACAGCTGAAGTAATAAGATAGACCTTTCATAGTGTTACACATAAAATAATTATTGAAGTTTTAACCATCATTGGAGTTAAAATAATTTCACCCT